>CM020514.1:17348465-17918465 GCA_009823395.1 Thamnaconus septentrionalis | reverse complement strand
AGACAAAAGATTTAGCAATAGCACCCCACACACAACGTCTCAGCTCCTACATTCATTTTCCCCTCAGTGATTCAGCTGCAAAAATCCCTGACATGACTTTAATCTGCTCAGACTCCACTGGATAGTTATTTCATCCCCCTTACAGTTATGCCCCCAGTGGAAAACAAAAAAAAAAATAGAAAAATTGAACTTTGAGAACACACACACACACACACAATTTTGAGATAAAAAGCACAAATAAGTTCACAAAATGTAAACTCAAGACAAAAAGGTTGAAACTATGAGATCAGAATCATGAGACACAACAGTCTGAATTCTTTACTAGATAGCAAGGTTGTGTGTGTGTGTGTGTGTGTGTGTGTGTGTGTGTGTGTGTGAGAAAGGGGAGAGAATTGGCTACATTAGTAGCTGAAATGACGTTGGGCTCTTGATGACGTTGGATGAAAGTGACGACTGATGGATCTCATGAACGGAGTTTGTTGTGAGGCAGCTAAACAAAGTAAATGTCATCAGTTTCGTTGTGTCTGCGCCGGAGCTGCTGCTGCTGCTTCCTGCATTAAAAATCCCTTCAACGGTGCAAATGCTCTGTGCAACTCTGCAGGAACCAGAGGGCAAATAAAAGATTTAATTTGCTGTAGAGCCACGGTTAGGAGCGTGTGGCCGTGCTCTCGAAGAGGAGAAGGAGTCGTTTCAGAGCTGCGAGAACCATTTTAGCCAAACTGTGGATCTTATTTGAAATGAATCAGTGAGCTGTTTAAACCGTGGCTGCACTTCCGCATTCGATGTCTGATAATTGCGACTTATTATCTCATCATTTCAAATGTGGATGTCATTCTGACTTTTTAAATCTTTTTCTTAACCTTTTACCTCAATTCTCCTTTTAAATCTCAGAACTCTATTTTTTGGCTCATGACTCCACTACTTTTTAACAAACAAGTACAACCTTTTAATCTCCTAATTATGACTAATCCTATGATTTAGTTTTTTAAATGAAGCTTTTTATTTTTTTTAAATGAAATCCAAATTCACTGGCAGAAATGTTTTTCTATATTTTAAGAGTCAAGTGGCACAGCACCAACTGTGATTAGAACATTGAACAAGTCGTCACACTCATTTCAACTGGGAGCAAAGTTACAGAATATCAAAGTCTCCTTTATTTCATCCCTAAAGTCTTTGAAGATCATACACTACATTTTTTTTTCCAGTTTCTTAAGCCGGCTGGACAGAAATGAGCCTTGATGCAGAATGCTAATTACACAATTCTAACATTTGGCCAATAAGTTTGCATGTTGACGATGGCGCTAACTGCTAATATGACGAGGACAAAATGCTTGTTTTCACAACACAAGTTGTGTGTGAGCATATGCACACACATACAAAGTCTGTTTAAACTGAGCCATAAAACTAAAAAAAAAAAAAAAGACAGCAGTCCAGACAATCAAATGGGCAAAACTACTCAAGGAGACTTACAACTGAAAATCTTTCTCCCTTCCTATTCCGAGTAGGCAGCGCTTCTCACAAAGCAAGCTCATAATCAAAGTCACCAGTCTTGTTATGCCCCCAGTTATGCCGTTCTCAATTAAGGGCTTTCCAAGAAATTAGTGAAGTTGGTTTAAAAAATTTTAACCCTTTTTTTTTTTTTTTTTTTTAAATGGGCAACTGAAGTGCAGAGGTGATAACCTACAACAGTTTATTTACACACAAAAACATGACTTCATGCAACATGGCAAAGACATAACGGCAGAGAATGAAGGGTCATATTTGAATATTACTTCTTGAGCCATTTTGTGATATCATGTGATTTACATTGCGTGCACAATAAAACAAAAATCACAGACTGACCAAATAAAACTGTGGCACGCACACACGAACACAATATAAGCTTAAATCATCAACTGAAGCCAGTTTGAATGTGCAAGCGCAGACATTCAGTGTACTTGCTTTAAAGCCCATTGCATTCGCCACAAACAGCAATATTGCACCAAATCTATTTTTTGACTAAGGTTAGAAGTATGTGTACAGTGCAAACACACACACTGGTTTGTCTATGCTTTCTTTTTTTGTTAAAAGTTGGAAAATCTGCATCAACATGAATTGGCAAGAAAATCAAAAATGATCTGTCATCACCTCTAGAACTCGTTGAAATCAAATGTGGCGGTTTTCTTAAGTCATCACAGGATCCTTCATGGCCCCATCTTCAAGTTCTATTCTGGAAGGAGACATTAGATATTAGATGGGTAACTATGGCTTTTCAACCTACTTATCAGCATCTCAAGTTAGCTGCTGCCATCTGGCCGTGTGGGCACAATTCTCATCACAAACCGGACCTGGCACCTCTACCAAGGGATATCACTAATCCAAGAGTAAATAAAGTGACACCGGGGGATAATTAAGGCTTTGGAGCCAAAACAAAATTGCCACAGAACTCAACACTGCGTGCATCCCATGGCATGTTAATAACAGGTTGCTATGCCTGCTTACATGTAATGTAGAATTAGGCCTTAAATTCCTTGCCCTCTTTAACCTTAACGAGTAGGTACATTTATGGCGCATTATCATACAGCTTTGCATAGAATCGACGACTGATGCTATGAAACAAGCAGTTAACTAACTCAGCAACTTTACTTTACCCGCAACTTTGTTTGGCTAACAATGCAGCTACAGACAAGCTATGTAGCCTTTGATACAGTTGTATTCGACTTATCCGACCAGGCAGCTACTTGACAATTAAAATAAGCTGCAAACAGCCTCCCCTAAAATGAGAGAAAAACGATTTCAAGGAAAATTCGCCAGCTGCGCTTGATTAATACATAAAGTGGAAACAACTACCCGTGACATGATATGAAATCACTAATAAGCAACAGCTCGATGTTAGCGCAGCGTGAGCTGGTGTGTCAACAGGAAATTCTCTTCGTAAATTGTTTATCGTTTCACCTCGTGGGTATTCCTAGTCCGTTGGGAATTTCAGCGTGATTATCTGGAACTACGATTTCGGGTTAAACGTTTCATGGGAAGCAAATGTGTCAACTCTACGCATTCGGCTAACTCGGGCTAACATTGTTCTCACTAGCGAGATTAATGTTCACTTCACTTGAGCCTCAAACCGCAGACGGCAGCCAACACGGATCCGCTAGCTTGACGCAAACCATTTTAACAATAAATCTGAGCAAAAGAGTGGGGTCTGTTGGGCACGTTGCTCCTCGGTCACGACAAAATGTAGCGAGGAAAATATCCAAAGTGAATTTTAAAAAGGTGTAAATACAATTTGCAACACCTGGTGCAAAACAAAGGGCCTTCACTGATCCCAGTGGCTAACGAGAGGGCTAACGTAAGCCGTCACGTTTCAGTACTGTAGGAAAACAACGGCGAGCTAACTAGCAGCTAGCCAGGAGCTAATCTCCACACAGGCTGCTCACAAAAAGTTTAAAAAGACGTGACGAAGGCGTACCTTTCAAATCCATGCTTCCACATATATCGAGTAGCTTATGTGGCTTCGTGTAACAGCCACTGTGTGCGCCTTCCGCCACTTTTCACTCTTTCCCACTCAGTCTCTTCACAGGCTTTCTTTGTCTAATTTATATCTCGGCTAGCTTACAACTGCCTAGACGGCTCGTAGCTTCACAGGCTAAAAAATAGAGCAAACGCGCATGCGCTACGGAGCGGATCACATCCTGCTCTATGGCTTTTGTACTACAACTGCTTTGTACATTCGGACGATAGGGGAAATAATGTTGATGCCTATAGAAAAAAAACTAAACAAAAAAAAAACAATCAAAACATGTTAATATTATTATTTTAACACGAAATTTCATCATGAAATCATAATAATTTAATGTTGGGAAGTTTTCTGCACACTTGTTTTGAATTTCCAACCCTCTCATAAATCCTTGCAATGGAAGCCTTCTAGATCGTTATGATTGAGAATAATGTAGTTGAGTAGTGGGAAAAATTAGACAAAGGTTAATACACCGTCAAAATAAAAGCGTGTTTCTGCATTGTGGTTATAACTGAGCTTATGACTGATGTTTGTTTTTTGAAAGAGTTTGCTTTTATTGTGTAAACTGTTGGCTGGAAGTCAGTGTATTTAGGCATGTACACGTGGTGAGGATGACTTGCCAAAGCTATCCAGTGAGCAGCACTTGTGTCTTGTTGATATCGAGGGTCAGAATGAATGAAGACTGATTGGAGACAATAAAAGCCAATGGTAATTCCAATAATCACTGGCTACAACCAAGTCCTGCAGAATGAAAAATATCTCAGAAGGCACAACACGTCGTATCCCGAAGCAGTGAATATACACACAGGATGTCCCAAAAAATTGACATCATTTTAAAAGCAATGATCTTGAAAACTACTAAGTGTAGCTCAATGAAACTGAACAGTTTAGGTGTTGAACATAATAAGTTTATTATGGGACCGATTTCGTAAGTGTTCAATATGTGCACCACCTGTGACACGGCACACGTCGAGCGGGTGTGCTGTGTCACACAACTGGGTGACTGTGTGCGAGCATATTCCAAGATGCAAAATGACTTCTCTTTGGGAGTGAACCGCATGGCTCAACCTGAAAACAGAACAAAAATAAAACATTAGACATAAAATCTTGATCTGTTTCGAGATATTCTGTGAAAATTTGAGCTTATTTCAACAGGAATTGCCAAAATGATTGTCCTGCGAATGAAAATGTCAAATTTTTTGGGACACCCTGTGTATCTATTTTTACACACACTATGTTGTGTATACCACACACTTCGGGAGGTAAGAGACTAAAACCGAGGTTCCCTCATTTACCTTTTCAATACATCCGTGTGCCTGTTTAGCATGTTTTTAATGGGCTGCAGAGAGAGAGAGAGAAAAAAAAAGGTACAGTACAGATAAAACCTCCCCACCCCCTGAAGTACAGCTCATTCTCAGCTGGCGTCTCCTCGCTCTGCCTCTGATGTTTCTCATCGGGCAGGAACACAAAGCGGCCCGGGGGTTGGCCATTCTCTGAAACAATACTCCATAATGGCTCCCTGTGGGCCTGCGATAACTAATTCCCTCTCAGATGGACAGACAGCACTCTGGAGAAGGCGCGATAAATGGTTCCTCTCGTACCAATCAGCCCGCATTCACCCTCCGAAACATATGGTGACAAGCTCTGTGGTTAATTTTTTTTTTTTTCAACGAACCAACCAAAGCAACCAAAAAAGATGTGACAAATGAAAGGCTGTGTGGTTAAACACTGTGGGGAAAAAAAAAAACTGACAGCAAAATGTCACACGTCGCAACATCAAATGCCTTAAATATCATAGATTCTCTGACCCATCCCGCTGAAGAGAGATGGATGATAAGATCACAGCAGAGGAAATACGGGGACGCTTATCAGGAATTCAAACCAGATTTTAATACGTTGGCAGGGGAGAGAGAGAGAGAGAGAGAGAGAGAGAGAGAGAAAAACAGGCCCTGCCGAATGTGCAAAGCACAGCCTGGCAGTTGAAAGAATAGGAAGGCTATAGAATGATCTATTTATCTGCTTTTCTTTTAATGACTGGCCGTATAGAGCACCATTATCCTCAATCACATTTCTATTCTATTATTGCGTGGCTTCCCGATGAATAGTGCTGAATACCTGTCTTTATGTCGCGGCTCTGGCGGCGAACATCTCTCTAAACAATGGCTGTGACAGGCCCTCGGCTCCCGTCTACAATACCGTTCTAATGAAGGAGATCTCAAAATACCAGCGATACCGCTTCCCTGTCAAGCCTTCGCCGGCGCTCTCGGTGATTTAAGACTGATAGAGAGGGAACTAATGAGAGGGAAGACGGAGAAAAAAAGGGAGTAAAATTAACAGCGTGTTAACGCTGACTAGACGAGCTTTCCTTCCCGTCTCCCGTGACCTCATCAGAGCGCGGACGCGATGTGTGTCAAGGAGAAATGGGAGTGTGCGGCGTTTTTCCAGAAATAAAGTCAAAATACAGGAAACAAAGAACTGGGAAGATCCCAGTTTCCTCTCTTTTTAATGTTGAGGAGGTAGAAGTAATAAAGTATATGGTAATGACCAAAGACAGTGACAATTGATATGGAAAGTAGCCCCGGGTTCGACCATGCTATCGGAGAGTCTGAAAGAAGTTCCATCTCCATGCCATAAAAAATGTCAAGTCATTTTGAAGAGAAAAAAAAAGTTTGCTTCAGCGAAATACCGGGCAAGATTTTGACTCCCGCACTCAAAGATTTGTGGGCGCGGTCGAAGAGGGCATGAAGTTAGTCCGTGTGAGGGACGAGGAAGTAGAGGATTTCCATGGTTGGATGGAGGCAGATGATTGGCTGTGGAGAGGAGCCCAAAGAAAAGACGAACTTGACAACAGTGGACGTTAATCAGTGGTGGCTCTCATTGGAATGTATGACCTCAAAAAACTCCCTGAGCTTCTCAGTGGCCGAGTTGACCAAGTCTTCATTATCCTCCATGACCTCTCGGTTTAACCACAGGCATTTTCACTCTTTAGCTGCTGTGAGATAATCAGTCAATACTGTGATTACTGGTTGCTGCTGGAGTTTCTCCAGTCGGTCCTGCTGCATGCTCATGTTATTCTGTGGTGTGGCTGAGTTTTTCACCAGCTGTTAAGGTTCTCCAGGAACAATCAGAGTCTTTCTGAGCATTGTGTGAACGTTGAGGGAATCGTTCAAAATGCTACCAGTGTAAAAATGGCTAAAATAAATCCCTCCAATGCAAAGTTTGTCACGGTTTCCGTTGAACAATAATGCAGTAGCTCAATGCGAGAATAAACTTCAATTGAAGCACTGTTGTCATTACTCCCGTAACAACTTCCGTGAAGGTCTACCTGTGTTGACCTTTAGTCAGATAGTCTTTATCTCCCTTGTCCCCTTTTCTGTCTGGGCTGTTTATTAATTTGAAGTGACATCATTATCTATACGTCTTTTTGTGATCCTTGAGTGCCTGGAATCACATTTCTACTCACGCAATATCCTGAATTTCAGGGAATAAAATACTCTTGGCTCATACATGCACGCTGTTTGGTCACTGACAGAGAATTTTAAGAGGAAACTCAACTGCCTAAAAACCTTCCTGTCACTTTCAAGTCGAGAAGGTGAGGTCGCAATACCCCCGTGTTTCCACGTGTATGGTCGACTCATGGTGCATGTAGCTACAACTATACGTTTTGTTTGAAAATATGCACACACGCACACACACCTCCAAATACATGCAACATATCTATCTTCATATTAGCATCCCAGAGCTTTTCCATAACATCCATCTCTCGTATGCTAATCTGGGGCACGAGGTGCGGCCTCCTAATGGTAATAAACGCTCGACATCGAGGTGTTTTGAATTCCCAGCGCACCGGTTATTGCTGTTAAAATGCAAAATATTACTTCTCTCCTCATATCTCATAGTTTAGAGGGGGAGAGAGAGAGTGAGAGTGTGTCTGTGTGAGGGGGAGGGGGCAGGTGTGGGGGGGGGGCAAACACAACATTGCCTGAGGGAGGCCTAGTCTGCCGTTATCCCTGTGAAAGTGGATCTTTTTAATGCACGGCGAGGCCGAGCAGCGGCTGTGAAGTCGGCTGGGAATCTGTGTTGCGTTTGAGGTTCTGTCAGTCTCCAGTCACATCTACTGTCAGTTAGGACTCGAAGTGCCCATCATCTAATTCCTTCGCAATGATGGAGCCTGATTTTGTTCCCCCTCCCCCATCCCCAGATCATACACGCAACTCTTCAGGAGTCACCAACAGACTTGGACGTGTCATGAACTACGGCTCTATCTGATAATCCAGCTCCCCTGAGCGGCAGAATGGAAGGCCTGGAATGAATCCACATTCTGCGTGTCTGCTGCCGGCCGAGTCGCCCAGCAGTCGCGCTGTCAGTGTGCGAAGGGCTGCCATGCCGTGACCCGCTGTGATCCGCTGTAATTTTATGGAAATATTCAATGTTGCGCATGAGATTTCAGACCGTCTCTTTGCATAACTCTTTAAAAAAAAAAAAAATAAACCATAAAGAAATATGTTGGAATAAATAACAGAATGAATAAATGCAGCACACTCGCAGGCCCCCATTTAATGACGCGGGTGTTGGAAACCGGCGCAGGTTTAGGCGTGAAGTCCACTTGTAAATCATGGGATGCGTGTTATCTGCATGGCAGCTGGAAAAGGTCATCATGTAAATATCACGGTTCCATTAATCCACGATTTTTCCCGCTTTGCCTCCGCAGACTTTGCAACGTGCAGGTATGCTGTGTGACAAATTTGGCAAATAGAAATGTCTGTGCTGAAAATTGTTTTGTTTTTTTTGTTGTTTTTTTTTTAAATGGTGCAGTATTGTTGTGGACAATCTTCAGCTGCAGTTTAAAAAAATTGACTTATGCATCAGATGGAAATCTAAATATATATGTATATCCTTTATGGCCAAGACTGTACTATGTGAATATGTAAATCAATCTGTGTATATACACACATAAACTGATGTGTATCGGTATCAGATAATAAAATAATTGTTTATTTTATTCATTATTAATTCATATGAATTAATGAGACCAATTAGACAGACTAGTATGTGATATATCTGTAATTACATTTAAATAACCAAGTGAGACTAAATTTTAATGACAATTCAACAGGAACATTTGCACGGCAGCCCCATGCTACAAGATCTCAGTTCTCATTCATGTGATGAAATTAAAGGTGTAATAGATTTTTTTTCCTGGACATTTCATTAATCGCAAATCAACACAAACAACACAACAACTTTTGATTATTTAAAAAAAAAAAAAAAAAAAAAAAAACACCATAGGAGGCATACGCAGGTGCATTTAGAGTGAAAATGACTGTTTTTACGATGCACAGCGCTACACCACTGCTGCTGTATCTCACCAATCTGCTGTTTGTTGTGTGTGCAAAGCAACCACACTGTAATTATAACACACTGCAATCTACTTTTTCTGGACTTTACTTTTTTCTCAGTGTATCGTCCTTTGGCAAGCACGCACGCAATGTCTCCAGTCAGCAGGGGCGTGGCCACTCCTGCACACCTGAGCCTCTTCACCTGATTTCTTCAGCAGATGTTGCCGTTTTCTCATTAAACACCCCGACATTTGTGCATCAATCGATTCTTACTGCTGGTATTTCTCGCACTTCCTGTCTTGTACAGTTCCTGTTGGCGTTATCACTGACACCAGCGCTCATCTGCAGTTCAGAGAATGCGCACCTTGTGTCTCAGGCTTTTTGTGCTTTCCTCCACTTTAACAAGTGAGTTCTTCACAACCTATTCAAATTCCCATTCACAGCATGCTCAATAAGCCTCTGAGTTCTAACTAGGTGACTAATGACGAGGCAGACTGTGACTGTGGGAGGGTAAAAGCTTGTGGGTTGTGCTATTTTGTGGCTGCTGTGTGGAAACAGGTTGGTGCACAGGCAGTATGGGAAGATGGAAGTAAGAGGACACGTGCTTATATAGGGGAGGGCATCAGCACGCAGGTGGAGAGCATCAGCTGATTGATGAAGGCGGGAAGCTCGAGAAAAAAAAACACACAGACAAACGGGATGGATTTGTTGAGACTTCTTCACACACTTGACAATCCATCTTTGTAACATCTAAAAATAGATAATCATTTTTAGTCTATTAGCCACAGCACTGTGTCAAAAAAAAATTTA
Organism: Thamnaconus septentrionalis; assembly: GCA_009823395.1. Taxonomy (NCBI): domain Eukaryota; kingdom Metazoa; phylum Chordata; class Actinopteri; order Tetraodontiformes; family Monacanthidae; genus Thamnaconus; species Thamnaconus septentrionalis. Next base: position 17,908,820 of record CM020514.1, on the reverse strand, counting down.
CCTCGCACAAGGAAACATCGCACTTAAAGCTGTTTTAGTAATGACTGTTTAGATCACTTTAAAATGACCCGAGGCTAAAGCCTAAAGTTTTTCAGAAGCATACAACAACATATTTACAGGTTGTCACTGTGTTACTATTTTGCTCACAAACAACCTCAATGCCTTGTCCACGATCTCGGTCTTGCTGATTATGCGCCATCAAGCAGATGTTCTGTTGCCAAGATGTCCAGTGACAATTATCGCGTTTCGTCATAGCTCATTTCCCACGGAGCTGTGAGAGAAACGACACATTGGCTCCGTGTTATTAATAGCGCTGTTGCTTGTGATGTAAATGAGAAACTAATTTGACATAAATACAACTTTTATTCTCGCTCTCTCAGATTTGATAGTCAAATGAACTATGGTACTCTTAATAAAATGTATAACGGATATGAGTTTCAGAATGTCCAAATCTGAAACCTGAATACATTTACATTGTATGTCCAAGATTCCTCATTTAATTATCTACAAGTCTGATCAATGCAAGTTTTTTCTATTATTATTATATTATTTAGTAGAATTTTTTGCGCAAGTAAATGTTCCTGAAAAATGTTAATAGATTTGAAAACTGCTCCAATTTTAAATCAAAATTTAGCTTGGTTATCCAATGGAGTGAATGGCCCGTATGTATTAATAAAAATGAAAAATGTGCGCATGCAAAGCAGATGCTCTTTGAAATGAGCAGTTCTCTATTAAGCAATGCCTTCAATCTGAATTCCTTTTATAGTCGCCATCTGACAAAGCACCTTCTTTACAGAATACAAGACAAAGAAAATAAAACTTTTGTTAAATTACATTTCGAAAAAATATATATGTGGTCTGTCTTTCCGAGGGCATTTTTTTTTTTTACGAGAGCGAATAGAGGAATAAGACATCATAGTCTGATAACGATGCGTCTCATTCCATGCGCATGGAGCTGATGATAAGCTGTTGTTCTTCTGGTCGGCTACACCTGCACGTTGACTGGCTGCTGGGACCGTCTTCCTCCTGACAAGCTCCTGTCTCCGCTGCCCTTTCATGTCCCCGCTCCACAAAAGACAGTTTGGAAGTCTTTTATCTGTGCCAGGGGGTTCACTTCCGCGTCTGCCAAGAGAGGAACTCAACCAATTAAGACCGTGTTATACTATTCATATGAACCCCGCGCATCGCAGGCGGGGCTCTAAATCTTTTTCTGTTTTTCTCTCGCCGTAATTGGCAAGCCTCTTTTGATTCACTGTAAGAAAAAAAAAAGCAAATGATGAAATGCAATGTTTTTTTTTTTTGCTCTTTTAAAAAGTGGGTCTTTTATTCTCAAGGTTATTTAACACATCAGCTCAAATGGCTCCCTGACTGTCTCGTCTTTGATGGATTTCAGAATTTCTTTTTGTTTAAACCCCTGTCAAATAAAATACCTAAAATTCAAAATGCTGTTAAAAATGAAGGCGGCCCAGCAGCTCAGGAGACGTGGGGCTCCTGTCAGCGTGTCAGCGGCCCACACCTGCAACATATACATATACACATTTTATTGCAGTTCAGGTACATCAGAGGTCTCGTGCATTTCATCTAAATTATGAATTAGTCAGCAAAACACAAACCTATTTAAAGAAATCAAATTCACCAGGAAACAAATGTGCATTATAAGTTAAAAAGCCACACACATTGCATGTTAGCGTCGTAATCTGCATCCAATAAACCTACACTCACACACTCTGCACTGCTTGGGGAGTGAAATCGCAGTGAGCATCAAGTTAAATCGTCCCTGGCGACCACTTAGGGCTCGTGTTGAATTCCCCCGCGTGTTCCGGGATGTATGTAAATCCCACATCCATGACTTTTTTTGAGCAGTTCCCCTCACTTTATATTCCGTTGTTGCTCTCTTCCCCAAACCGCCCAAATGAAAGTGAAATGGCGTTTTGTAAGAGAAAAATATTGCCTCATTGTAAAGCTTAAGCTGCCGCTCCAAGACGGTACTTGAAATGCGCCCAGCTCCGCTTGGCCGCACCTCCCTCCCCCACCCTCACCCGTTTTCTTGTATTCACTCCATTTCATTTGCAAAGCACATTGGCGGCCTCCAAAGAGATACCCAGAATGGATGCATTACTGAGAGACTGTCTGTGAGCAATTGCTGATCCAGGCGAGCGATAAAGAAAGCCGGGCTGTCTGAAACCTGAAAAAAAAAAAAAAAAAGGGAGACCGGGGAGAGTCATGGAGCGTATAGACCAGGAAGGTCACCAGCTGCCAAGGAAGGGCCAGAACATCCTCTCAGCGTCCCCGCCGCCCCTCTCTGTTTGACACCAAGCACTATATAAGGCTGCATTGGAGAAAAGGGGACGAAGAGGAACTGATGCAAATGAACACATGGCAAGCTGGGAGAAAAGATGGTGACACGGTGATCTTGGCCTCTAAACGTGAGCCCGCTCCAAGTGGTGCTGATTGGAAGATATGGAAAGACGATAATCCTCCGGTCAGCCCTCACTATCGCCCCCTTTGCATATGGTCGTTTTAAGGACATGCTTATCTCCGGCGGCCAAATTTGCCACGCTAATAGATTTATTTCCTCGCAGCTCCACTAATTTGCATTCATTCAAGCGTGCGCGCCCGAGAGTCCCGTTAAGCGCAACCAGAGTTTCGTAGTAGAGCGGACGGCAATTTGTTTGCTGATCTCTCTCAAGGTTTTTTTTTTTGATAGCTTAGGAGGGAACCAGTGCGGTTTGCAACACGTACTGTAACTCCCTCTGTCTTGTCATGACCAGACGGACATTTCGTCTCCAGTTTAAGTCTGGTCCTTTGCTCCATACAGCTTTGAGGCGTTTAGCCACTTATTTATCTGCCCCCCCCCCTCACCCCCCAACTCCCCCCGATCACATTTCTGGGCAGGCGCATGGCTGCCCTCCACAAATTACGTCCGGGATAATTTCATATTGATTAATGCAGATGCGCTCCTCTTGGCTCTCCAACCCTACCTGCAGTCTATTTGGTATAAATTACTCTAGCCATTTTGCCGCACAAAGCCCGGCCCTCCCCAATAAGGTGCTGGCTCATGTCTCGACTGGGGCCCCCCAAACTACCCCTCTGCCTGCAGGAATCACTAAAGCTTTTAATTGCCTTCTGTGCAAATGGTCCTTATGCACTTGATAAAGTATCTGGAAAGTCAGGCGCGGGCTGCCAGGGGGGCTTAGAGGAGTCTGCACCGGCAGCATGTATGGAGAGAGATAGAAAGAGTGAGAAGTAAAACGGTGAGGGACAAGGCGGGGGAGAGCGATGTGTGTGTGTGTGTGTGTGTGTGTGCAGGCGTCGGGACACAGTGTTGGCTGTTTGCTGAGTCCTATCTATGATATTACAACCTCATGCGAGTCGGGTGTTAAATTTGCCCATGATGAGCGCGGCGGCGGACACCAAGCAAAGTGCTGGAGTTAACTGGTGAGCGGCGCGCAGAATTATTTCCCTCTGTGTACATTCGCTACAGTAGAGTGGCTGATAACCCCGGGTAAAGCGATAAACAATCAAAGTGCGGCTTCAGTGGAAATGATTGCATTCTGTGCCCTGCCCCAGAGATGGGGGGCCATTATTAACCTGGATCCTGTCCTGACAATGCTATTTTCTGGAAGGTAATTGCAGATTCAGATCTCTAAGAGGGGCCTGACTGAGAGTAAATGCCACCTCTTTAATTATGGTCTCCTCCACGTCTCCTCTATTGAGCCGCGGAGATGTCTATCGCTCCATGGGATCCAGGGGAAAATGACTCTAATGGGAAATGACCAGTGTCTGGAATGCCAGCTCAGATTAGAGGAGACGTTTCTAATTGATGGCTAAAGAAATCCCTGGCCGGATGACTGGGAAAAGTCACTTTGGAGCAAATGTAATTGGAGTGATTGGAGTACTAACAAGAATCAGTGGATCATCCCCCCCCCGGTGCACGCCGGCGCTAATGCACACAACAAGCTCAACACGAGTGCCGTGGAAGAAATTCTCATTAATCAGAATAAAAGACCTTTATTCGTCGCACTTTGGGATTAGAGGAACACAACAAGCTTTGATTTCATGCAAAATAGGTTGCATGAGCCCATCAGAAATCTTTCTACCTGGTATGTTTAATACATATGTGCAGCATCTGTAGCACCAAGACTTAAAACTGTGCAGCCCGTAAAAGCCTAATGTCACCTGAGGAGATGAATAATGTAAAAACCGATCATAGGGCTGCTTTAGAATTTACACTTGCCAAAAGAACAGACAGCAACTCAAATTCACTTCATATTTGTCACACACAATTAAGGCGTGTTTTGACCTTTCAAACATGTTCATTTTTACACTCAACGTCTTTATCTCTGAACCCTGCAAACGCACAGTTTGGGCTGGGTGTTATTCTTTTATCGAGAACTAAAGAAAAGAAAATATTTAATCTTAATAATACCATGTTTCCTCTCTTCATGCTTCAAGCTTTTTCTTTGATGACATGTGTACCTATATACCTATACTGCATGCATTTGAAAGTTGTGCATCAGCTTTGCTGGTGGTGAGACTTGAAAGAGCGTCTTGCAGCCAGCTGTGCTGCGGATGCTCAGCGACTCTCCAATCCATCACGGCTCTCTGTCAGTCGGTAACAAATTTGCTGCTCTTTTCCAACTGTCCGGTCATTAGTTGACATTCTGGCACACGGCAACGAGATCTCTTAGGTTTCTCTGCGAAATGTTGAAATGACAAAGTAATAACAACATCCGTCTTGTGCGCCGACGTATTGACATAACATCACCAGGTGCCAAATTGTTTGTGTTGTGAAGTGTGTCCTCAAAGATTCCTCGAGCTTGTGACTGCAACCAACTCAAGGATTCTGAGAGCAGACGGCAGACTTTGCAAAGTGTCTTCATCCAGCCATTGATACCTGCTGGTGAAGGAAGTGAACCTGGATATCCTGGATAACAGAATGTGCACACGTCAGGTGTCAGGGAAATTTCCAGTTGACATCAATTGGACAAAAAAAAGACATCTAGCGTCTTGGCTAGTGACGGTCACAACCTCCTCACCCTTCAGTAATGTGTGGCAGGACACAGCCCATCTTTTCATTTTTGGGATACTGTAACAAAGATCAGCACCAATCAGGCTTCACTCACTGCCAAAGTCGTCGGTTAATAACAACACAGCATTTTCTTCTTTTTCTCGAGCTCTCAACAAAATTTAGCGCCCCCTATGGCTATTCAGAGCTACTTTTCGACCTGCTGAAAAACTGTCCGGATTGGAGGTTCTCAAGGCAGATTTGCGGGATTTCACTCTGAAAAGCCCTCAGCAGCGACTCTACTGCGCAGGCTCAATCTTATCTTGATTTCATGACCTTTTTTGTTTTAGTTGCGGCTGGATGCAAACAAGTGTTTTCATGAGCTCCTCCAGTTTAACAAACCTTGCTCCGCCGCTGCAGATATTGCTACGCAGAGTGCACCTCCTGTCAATAAGCGCCGGCTGCAAACGCAGGAACTCTCCCTGTTTCCAAAGCTGAACATTACCTCGTATATATGTGCATTAACATTTTCTCATTCCTACCTGTTCTCAAAGGTCAGCCTTGGCGTCTTAGCCAATGAGTATTTACTGACCTTGTCACCCACTTTGTGATGTGTGTGGACAAATGAATTAAGATTCAAGGGCCCCGGTAATGGAAAAGTGTTTTAATTTCCTCCTGACATTAAGGTGTTGTGCCTCATAGGCATGTGGTGCCGCATTACTCGGCGGTTGCTCCCTGGCACCCCCCCATGTTCCACTTAAACACTTCAATCACAGCGAAAGATCAGAGGAGCTGTTAAACTAATCAAGTGGAGACAGAAGAGATGAAACTCGCCCTGTATTCTCTTTTTCTTTTCCTCCATTAGTCCTCACCTGAAGTGAACGCTGCAAGTCCGAGGGAGGAGGGTCACCGGCTCAATCGTTTTCAACTTATATAGAGCAAACACTGATCCCAAACAAATGGCCTCAGGGTCTGGAAGAGCTGCGCTATTGAGCAAGGCATGATAGAGTCTGAGCCTCCACTGCAGGTCTTCACAAAAGATCACAAAAAGACAACACACGTGCTGCTATTATTGTGTAACAAGACCAGGAAAGCAGGAATGAAGAAAGGAAAAGAGGAAAAAACCATGTTTGGCAATAATGCATTCACACAATTCCAATCACAGCCGGCTGAAGATTTAGCTGTCAGTCAAAAAGCCCCCCAAAATTGGGAAGACAAGGGCAAAAATTGAATTTAAAAGCTTTGTGCTTTCACGATAAACCACATGGGAGGTTGGTGGACAGTCCCCAGGAGTCTGCAGCTCCCAGCTTAATATCGGACCCTCTGTCATTTTTCAGCAGCTCTGAAAAGGCTGCCACATTGGATAAAAACTTGTTATCAAGCAGCTGGAAAAGAGGTAAAAAAGAAGAAGAAGAAGAAGTGGGGGGAGGTGTTCCAATTTGTTTTCACCCCTCAACGAAGCCATTCTTTCTGTCTGTTTGCTGTTATTCCAGAGACGAGCTAATTCGACAGTCATTTGCAGCCATAATAAAAGCACGCATGGAGGTTCAGCAGCTGAGTGTTATGCTACATTTATTAAACGCATCGTCGCCGCCACGGACCATTGCTCCCGTGCACGGACGAGCTCTGACATGCAGACGCTGCCAACGCTGCGCCCTCACTGGAGGCTTCATCAGGCTCGGATTCGTCATTTGTTTAAACTGTGACCCATATATACCGGCCCTCGCCCCCGCGCCGCATGTCCAAATTAATTTTGCTTTAAATGCAGGGGGACGTAATGTAGCACAAAATGGGTTCATTTGACGGGTCTTTATATTTCAAGCGCTAATTAAGTGGTTTCATTCAGGGGGACTAAATAAAGCGTGCGGTCGGTGAGTGCGCCGCTGCGTGTTACCGCAGAAATAAACATCTGCATTACTGAAATGAAGCAATTAAGGGTGAATGACTGAAACTCATTAGTTTAATGGGGGAAACTACAAAATAGAATTGCCGAGGGTGTTCTTTTTATGCTTTTGTCTGCGCGTTTGTTTGTTCCCCCTCCATCCACCAATGACAAATGTGTCTCCCATTAATGGAATGAGTTATTTTATTTATTTTTTTTGTGCGTGTGATTTCATTCGGATTGTTAACTCACAGTTGCAACACTTGTGCCATTATTGACTGCCGTCTGGATGGGATTAGTTCATTCATGAGTTTGAACAGAAATAATATCAACGTGTGGGAAGTTTTCCCCCAACCACTTTGTCCACTTGAAGATGGAGAGGTTCCAGATAAAAAGAAGGAAAAAAAAAATGACATTCAAAGAGGAAGCATGGGGGAAGAAGAAGAAGAAAAAGTTTCAATCAGATTACAGAGGAGGGAAAGCTGCCCGTGACACCAACTCACCAAAAACTCTGCCTTTGACTCTCCGTTCTTCCAGTCCTTCCACCAGGAAGTTAATGATGCTGGCAAGAAGATGAATCACCTGAGACAGCACACAGAGCGGCTCTGACAAGTGAGCACCAGCGAGTCTGACACCGGCGAGTACCAGAAGAAAGACTAATAGTCATGTCAGCTGCTACCTGTAGAGTTGAGCTATGTCTGTCTGCGCCGGGAGAAGCCGTCCTCTCTGATTGTGGGGAGGAAAAAGCAGCCGGCAGGACTTTAAGAAAAACACGAGCGGCCAAGAGGCCCCCAAACTTTTCAGTGCCGAGGACACTTTAATTGCATCATCTGGCGGCCCCGGCCTTTCTTCGGGATGATGCAGGAGACAATGTGGCAAATGCAATAGTAGATGGCAGCATGTCTGTTATATTTAACAGAAGCAACTGGATGGTTGGAGACAGCCGCTACGTCGCCCCTTCTCCTCCATCAGCGAGCAAAGTTTCTAGAAAACCCACAAAAATACGAGTCAGTAAAGTCATCAAAAAAAAAGAAACCGCAAGAAGCAAAACACAAGACACCGCGACATGTGAGCAAAGCCTCCACAGTCCTGTGTGTCATCGGCCAATAGCTTTACTCATCCCAGTATTGTATTTACTCCGTTCACTCTACTGGCTAAAGTCAGGTTTGCTATGGTGTTGAAGGGAAACCTGACTGACTCAACATTGACCTTCATAGACTGCCTCTATTCACATGTGCCATTCTTTAGCACAAATTGTGTTTCAAGGTGAAAATTCAATGTTGTAGCTGCTCACAAAGCATGTGGTGCCACATCCTGGAAGCCACTCCACCAACAGCGGACGGTAACAATTCTGGAACCTTTGGCTAAAATCCAGTGCGGCAAATCTTTTGGCTCAAATCTGGTATGTAACATGTTCTGAAAACAAGTGACACATTGAATTTGCCATACCTTGTGGAGTCCCAGTGCTATAATCCCACATGAGGCTCAAGTCTTAGCCCTATAAACTATTTGTATGAAGCCCAGAGGTCTGGCTAACCAGTTACTACTTCAGAATTGTATTGTATCTTTTGTTTGTCTTGCTCTTGCTTTGTTTTTAATAAGTAATCTTTGCGCATTATTGAAATGTCACAACAAATACAACACACCAAAACTACCCAATTTTCATTCTTTACCAATTCAACATTGGTTCTTTTAACTGTGTAAAGATCCAATAAAGATGCAAATTACAATGAACCAATCGTGGCAGCCGAGTTCGAGCGATGCCGGAGCATCGCCACATTTAAAGAAAAAAAAATCCACGTGGCAGTGAGAGATTTCTGCATGTGTCGTCTTTTTAAAGAGGGAGCCATTATCAGAAGCGGTAAAACAAATGTGACAGCCTGAATGGCGTCCTTTCTTCCAGGACCCTCGTAAAGTCCCCACAGGGATGGTGTGATGAACGATTCAAGGCCAGCCCTGGCCCAGGGATGCTCCACTGAACCATGCTTTGATCTATCATCCGGCCTGCCTATATTAATGATGAGGTCACAGCACCGAGGGTCACGGCGCCGCTGATAAAAGCGCAAAGCCTGCTATTTGTTACGGGCCCAACTTGACTGATCGTAACTCTTTTGATGAAAGGGGACATGATTTCGACACCCTCGCCTTGTCACGCCCGAGACGTGGCCGTGCGCCTTCTAATGTGTCGTTTGAGAGGTTCGCCATCACCGCCAGTGTCAGAGTAAATGCAGCCGCTGCTCCTATCGCTCATTGGACAATTATTATGCTCTTCCGGGAGCATCTGGGGAGCGGGACATGGTGATGTGTGTATGTACTTAAAGGCGTTTAACGTCCTCCAGCTGTGCTGTTACGAGCTAACCTCGCACAGTAGAGTTCGTCAACAACTCTAACTCAAGTACTGCATTTGCACCAATAGGAGGCGCAGCTCTGTTTCCAACTGTTGGCCTGCTTGAGACAGGCAGAAGATGCCTCCAGTCCCCTTCCTCCAACTCGTCCTCCTCCCACCAGTCCCGCGGCGTGATGCATGGAGTGAACCCCGTCTTTCCCAAACACATGCTCACAACGCACTCTTATAGTGATGCAAACTGAAAACCCTGTGATTGTGTATTGGTGAATGGTGGGTTTGTTTACTGAACATGAGCAGGCTGTTGTGGCACTGAACGTTCAAAAACATCACAATCACATGACTCATTTCAGAGCTCAAATAGCTCAAAAGCTTAAATAATTGGCAGCCACGTGGCGCTGTCCATTGAAACAAAAACACACAGCTAGCAACAGGATTTGCTTTTTTATTTATTATTATTTCCTCTTCCTCGTCCGTGTCTTGGCAAGCAGTCACACTCAAGGGGAAATATAGATTCTCACCAAGGCAGAGGCTACGTACATATGAATAGGCGACGGCAGTCGCAGGAGAATTAATTAATTCAGTGCCAGAATTAAACTTTAGGTAAAAATTCACAGACTGAGGCGAGAGAGAGAAAAAAGAAACTTGACGAAACATTTTAACGCTTTCACCATCAGGAGACCTCGAGGCCCTCAACAGTTCAATGAGGTGTCGAGTCATAAGCCTCCTCCATCCTTTCCCCCTTCCGTCCTCGCGCTGCATGATGCAGGGCGGCTCTGTGATATTTGAGCGCTGGTGTTACTTAGCTCGCTAATGAAAGGATGAGAGCAGCGAAACCCTCTAATGGGCTGTTGTGAATGTCAGCGGGGACTAGAAATTAAGCCTCGACATGGCTCCCTGACCGGGGCGAGTGCGCTTCCCCATCGAGTGGAAGTCATCTGATGGCGGCGCTTCAATTTGTTCGCGTTAACGCATCGATGTTTGGCCGCGTCCCCAAGACACACACACTCACACACCTCCGATAAAGCTGCGAGTGGAGACAGCAGCTTTGCTAAAGGCTCACAACCGTGTCGCCGACATCGCCCTCTGGCAAAGCGAGTTTAACTTCCAGTCTTTCTTCCGTCTTTCTGGGGATTTTTAGCACCATCTCCGCTGACTGAACCCCAATATGAAGCAATGAACTCTTTCCAGCTGTGCTCTGGCTACACTCAAACCTGCGGTGAAACCTGCTGCGCATCGGCATCCCCCCCACCTCTCTCTCTCCGTTTTATGCTGCATTTTCATACACTTTTTTTTTTTTTCATTTAAACCCTCTCTATCAGATCTGCCCGTATGCAGCAACCTATTTTCTCAGCCTTGGGGAACCTTTGGGGGCTTACTTGAATGAATCTCCAAACATCAGTGCAATCACCGGCCGCGCTGAGTGGCATTCCTCTCATCCCCCCCATCTCCCCCACCCCTCCCCCCAACACCCCACCTCTCCTCCCAGCTCCGGCCCAGCAGCCATGTTCCGCTTCATTTGATCCGACATCCGGCCGGAGAATGATCTGCGCGGCCAAGAGGAGTCTTCCGAGCCATTTTGTGGGCGTCTGGATGTCCTGGCGCTCCTCTGTATTCATTAGCAGGCCAGTCACAGCGGCGCGCTGGAGCGTATCCCCTCGGCGGCCCGCGGGGACCGTCGGCGGACTGACGGAGACGGATCGCAGGTGGAGCGGCGACGAGACCTGCCATAGATTAACTCGTCTGCCAGCAGGGGGACTCCGCGGCACCATTTGTTTTTCGTCTCAACAGATAATTTTTCTAATTAACCTTTAAACGCGCCGCTCCGCGTTGCCTTGGCAGCACGTCGGGCGGAGTGCTGCAACTTTTCTTCTCCCACGAGAAAAGGCCCTCTCGGGGTGGGGGGTGTTTGGGGGAGGGCCCGGAATCCTGCAACCGTACGTCTGCACACGTGAAACAAATTGCGCGCGCCCGTTTTGCAAAATGTCAACTTGAATTCACCGCGAGGGGAAACGATGTAGTATTGATTTGGCATATGGGGTTTTTATAGATGTCAGAGAGCCTGATTTATGCCACCGTTTCTGTCGGTCCATCGGCATCAGAGGAGCGAAACGAGAGGCTGGCGCTGCTGCCAGGACGGGAGGAGACGGAAAACACTTGTTTTTGCACACTTTGGTTCCATTAAGGAGGCTGTGTTAGCAATGGCCTGGTGAGTGTTACAGTCAGGGCTTAAGCCAGAGTGACATTGACCACCACTATTACTCAATAGTAAGAATAATAGTACAAACAAAACTTGATCTGTCCAACACTTTTCAGTCTCTGTGCTCGATCATAAAACAAACGAAAAACCAAATCAAATTTATCTTGGTCCTATCGTGAACTGACTGCTGTCTTTTGCATGATGAGAAGTGAATGATTACCAACCAATATGTGCGACCATTACCTCTCTGAATCGGACTATATGTTTCTTTTCACAACCTACTGTAACCGACAGGCTCAAGTCTGCTGCCGAGAGACGCTTTGCCCAGGACAGATCTCACTCCATAATACAACACCGCATCTGCTCCATACTCCTCAACATACACTGGCTGTGACGCGGCTGACCCCCCCGAGCAATGTTTACTGACTCCGAATCACTCCAGTGGTTTGCAATTTGACTCATCCAAGTGGACCGGGGACATTCAATGTCAAACTTTTATATTTACCATCAAATGTTACCTCCGGGGCACCAGAGTGTCTCCTCTGCGAATAAATCCAAAATGGCTATCCTAAGAAGATTTCCCCAAGCCCAGAGAGGTTCATGCTTTAGATTAAAAAAACGTGTAATTCCGTCGCCATCTGGCTTGAGAAAAGGAATCTAAGAGCTGTGTGGATGCCAGCCGACTGCAGCATCTTGGACTGGGCTATTGCTTTCCAAATGGCTCTGGGCTGTGTCCCCCTCCATGTATTTTGTGCAATATCATTAGCTTGTTTTCCTTCTGTGGCCCCCCCACTCCTCCCTCCCTTCTTTGCGCGAGGTTTTAAAAAGTCATCTTTTCACAGAGCGCGGCTGCTCGAGATAAGGAATCTAAACTGGGTCAAGGACTCGGAGTAAAGTCATTGAGTGGTAATTAAAGCAGGCGCCGATGCTACAGTTCAAAACTGTCTCCACCGCCAGCTTTGAGATACAATCCATTCAAGGATTTGGAGAGCCATTGTTTCACTTTCCTCATGAGTAAAATCATTTTCTTGCATTTTTTTCTTCTTTTTCTGGGAGGCTAAGTCTGTAATTAAGAAAGCGGAGTTATTATCATCCCACTGGAGCGACTGGAGAACTGCTGCCTGTACACCTTTAATTGCACCACGTCCGAATGAGCAGAATGTACACGGTTGCACGACTGGGATGCCGTGGAATCGACTCTCGTCACAAGCATGACGTACTAGATTTCTACATTTTGTGCTGTGATCCGTGATATCATCCACTTCATTGGGCTATAAATCAATTTAATTGCCCAATTCTGAATTGCGTCTTGCACTGCAGTTTAATGATTTATTACTTAAACAGATTTGTTGATGCAGCATCACACCGTTTATTTTTTCAGGCTTACGCTTTTATTTAAATCTCCAAAATTCAAGTTAAGTTGCTTACACTCTACTAAGTCCTATTAGATATTAAATCAAAAAAATCCATCCACATGTAAAAAAATAAATAAATAGAAAAGAACAACAACCCCAAAACCTAAAATCTCTAAATATTCTGCACGCTGCTGTCTGCTAAGAAGCTTTGTAAGTCAGAGAGAGGAGGGGAAAAAAATAAATAAACACAAAATGTATGCAGATGTGGAGAATAATACGGGAACTAATATTCTCACCAACGGGACCACCATTGCCTTGTGCGATTCATAATCCCCCTCTGTAAGACGATGATATTTGGCAGCCACCTCCGTCTACTGTAACATTGTGCCTGTGGTCTTTTTGTTTCCTTAGGAGAGCCTCTGGCTGAGCATTTGAAGTTTTTAATCTGCCGTTCCAAAGACTAAGGTCACCTTTCGCTACCCCTCCCTCCCCCGCAGCCCCTCCCTCTCTTTTATTTTGCTCTTGCTTAGTTCTGGCAAACCCCGCCATTTCACACGCTATTAAAAGAAATCTGCTAATGCGACGGGCAGGGGTCCTTGGCTTGTGGGATGGAAAACGATGGCATTTCTGAATCCCGCCTCTCTGAAAAGGACTCTGGGCGAGTTGCGCAGGGTTTATGACCCTAAGATTAGTCACTTTTTGGAGCTGGATGTACTGCCTCAGGCTGTTTCTGCCAGAAAATGATTTTCATATTGATGTGCGACGTTGAACCCACTCCAGTCCACATATTGGCTCATGCATCACCTGGGCTCAGGAGCTGTCAGGCCTCAGTGATAGCAAGCGAAGCAGACAATTCCTCCGTTAATAAATAAACAAGTGAGACACCGCTCGTACATATTAGATTCCTGAGGCTCGGGGCGTCCTGCAACGCGCCGCACATTTCATTAGCATTAACATTGCATGACGTTCAATCTCAATTTTGGTCCGATTTCCTTTCACGGCAGAATAATGACATTCTTATGTATTACTTGCATGCAAATCAACAATGCTAATGAATATATACAGTTGACAATCCCACATCCAGTTTCCCTCTATCACTAAAAAAAATGCACCATTTTTTGTAGCAAGATATGAATATACAGCGTATCCCTCATCTGTTTAATTTTAAAATGATCACTTGTGTTTCAATTTGTATACATCTGTGTGAAGCACTTGATATTTTTTGTGCTTCACATTCAAGCTCAGAGTTTGTGATAAGTGTGCGTGCACTCTGAGAAGTATGCAGTAATGCAGTCTAGAAATTGATCTTGGCACGGCTGACACTACATATTCACAACAAATACTATATGGGTGACGTGTCCAAATGGCTGCAGAGGATAACAATGATGTACAGCTATGCTCTTTTTGCAATTTACATGCAGTCGGCGGTATGCTGCCATCAGTAATATATTTAGGGTTTGCAATGTTTTATTTTTTTAGGTTAGCATGCTAACTTTCTGCTTTGCTCATATTACAATTTGCATTAATGTTGAGGTGTGAGCGTGTTGTTTTGCCTGTGAATTGTTGAAAAAGCTTTTTGTTTTTACAAAATGTTGGAGCTAGCGCACTGGCTAACATGAGAGCCGTGGTGGCTGATTCTGATGAGGCCCACTTCCATTGCGACAGTTGTGTGCAGGTTCTAAAACATGCAACATGCTCGGCACTGCTGGCCTTTTTTTTCATCCTTGTCAGGGTGGAAAAAGAGCAGTCGGGGGAATTATACGGAGTAGAGCTTTGCATGTATTACACAGCTGAAGACTAAGAGATTAGCCGAGGCCAGATGTGTCTCTCTCTAAGGAAAAAAAGAATTAAAAAAACACACGCTGTCCGCTCAGAAGCAGCCACGTCCCGCCTCTTGGTGAGCGTCAAGCAGCGGGGAGCCGGCGGTGGCTCGTCTGGAGCGTCACGCCTCGCCGTCTCCAGAATATGCCACGACTTTTAGGTTTAGGGAGCCGACGCCTTTTAATGTCGTCGACGCGTCGTCAATCATACTTAAACCAACATTTACCGGGTGATGACTGATTGACTGTAATGCAGCATTAGCCTCTGTTTGCTCAGAGGCAAATGTCATGCATATGTTTATGCATCTCTAGCGCAGCCAGAACCCCCTTCCCCCCATCCTCCCGCCGGTGAAAAAAGAGCCGTTTTGCTGCAAGAAAATAAAATGTTGCCCACGATCCAAGGGAGGGTGACAGGACTTAACCTCTCCGAAAACAAAACTGATGAATCACTCTTTATTCCTATTATCATCACGCTCACTTTTTTTTTCTTCTTTCGTTCTTCTCGGGGTCGGGCTTTATTGTGAGCAGGATGCTCTTTGTGACGCATTCCCCGACATGCTCGTAGTTCATGAGCTATGACTCCTGAGCGAGAGAAACCAGCGGGCTCCTCTCGCTACAGATTGCGTTTTATTGAACCAGAGCTTGTCAGCGTTTTTTGGTGAGCTGGTAAAATATAATTGTGTCATCCTTTATAAAGCAGTGGCGGGTTGACAGCGCCCAGAGAAGCTTCATTACTCTGTGTTTTATTGGGGTATGAAGAAGAAGAAGAAGAAGAGGAAGGAGGAAGGAGGAGAAGGAGAAGAAGAGAGGACATTCGCAGCGTGATGAATAACGTCTCTCTCGCATCAAGTCAAGGTAAAAACACACTGGCAGTGGCGGCGCGCTCGGCTGGATGTATATGGATCATTTAAAATGAAATCAATTTAGCTGAAGAATTAGAGTGGGTTGCCCTAATGGTTTGTATCTGACGCCCATCAATACCTGTATTGATTTACTGGTTTAATCGAAGCGTGTGAGAGCAGGGGCGGGGGTCGGTGGAGGGCGGGGTGGAGGTTGGCATGCAGAAACACACACACACACACACACACACACACACACACACACACACACACAAATGAGAAGCAAAAAAACCACAAATTTATGAGTGACGCTGCACCAAACGTGGCAAAGATGTTGACGTCTGTTCATCTGAGCTCCAGATGCTGCAAGACGCCTCTCAGAATTTTAAATGTGCCCAAAAAAATCTCTGGAAGAAGTAACATTCTGAGACTTCAATGCCTGCTGATTTTAAACCTTTCGTTGTTTTTTTTTTGTTCTTTTTTTTACAATTGCATGAGACTTACGCATGTGCATGTTCAGAAATTGCTCGCCTGCCTTTTTGAACACCAAAAAACAACTGCGTTTTTTCAGTTAATAGCTGGTTTCCAACATTTTAGAAATTCTAAATGTGTAGAATTGGTGTAGAGGAAAAAATGAATAAATAAGTAAATGCATAAAGTATAAAGTGCCCTCATTCCTGATAAAAGTGGACAAGCTCTCGAGTGACTTATTCTATCAAGATAAACAGCCTCTTTCTTGGTGTTCTGGCATTTTCTTTCTTTCTTTTTTTAAAGTGTAGAAAACTGGATTCTCGTGGGTCTGGCCGGTGACGACAGTAGGCCACAGAAATGGAGGGACCCCAGGACCCTGATCACATGACATTAAGAAGGCGGGGGTGACCCCCTGGGGGACCTAAACATTAAATAAAAATCCAAAGCCTTCAACCCCATTTCTTGCACACAATCAAGCCCACGCCCCTGAGAGAAAGGATATGAGCGATCCACTCTGTGGACTTGAGCTAGAAATGGCATTTAATAAAAGAGAAGATACCACTTGATTAATGCACTGCAGAATAATAAAGCCCCGGCAGATCTGCTGGGAAATGTAAAGTCTTATTTTTCTTTTTCTCGTGACGGGGATTAAGTACAAATATCCCCCTGCCGCTGGAATTAACTTGTGGCCGGACTGCTCTGTGTCATGATGACTTTTCCAGCGCGAGTCCTGCGTCTGTTTACTTGAATAGCTGCAGGAGAGGCAGACATCAGCTTCGGTAATAACAGCTATAAAGCACAGCAGATACCATCGACAGGGTTTAACTTAGAAGGATTTTATAAGGCCTCCGCTGAAGTCGGAGATAATCACCATAGCACCGGAGGAGCGTTTTGAATTCGGGACGTTGTTGCAGTTGGAATACAATGTTTACTAGAGAACAGCAGCATCACTAAAGACCTTCAACATGGAAAAAGTCATTTTACTTGTTTTTTGTTTTTTTTGCTCGGGATCCCAGACTAATTAAATCCCAACAGAATGAAAGCCCAGGCAGACAGACCCACATTTCCCCGGCCATAACTGCAGAATGGAGTGAAAATCTCAATTTAACAATCGCCTTCTCTTCCACATTCACAGCAAGACACACATCTACAACAAGTCTAAAATAAAAATTTACAAAAATAGTCCCACCAGTTCCATATGTTTGAGTAAAATATCCGCTACGTGTTCACATTTTCCTCACACATTTAAGATGTACCATGGTCTGAACAAACTATGTGCGCAACAAAGCAGAAGAAACTGTCAAAGTTGCACAGTAAGATCGGTCAAGGCAAATACTAATGTGATGCCATGGTGTGCTGTTAGATGGCTGGCTTGCCAAGTTTTAGGCTAATTGACATTTAGTGCACTTGGTATCGTATTGATGCATAAGGGAAAATACTGATTGAGCCCATTCTTAGTTTAAAAAATGTAAATTTAGTACCAGTTCATCATACAGGCGCCCCAGTGACCACATTTTATTCCATTGCATGAAACAGATGCATCAGCCAACCAACTCCTCGGTGCCTTCATGAGATAAACAACTGACATTTTTTCCCCTTTTTTGTGTGCGTGTGTTTTTTTTCCTCTTTTTTTTCTCCTTCTTTCCTCACATCCCACAACACTAAGTTACAAGCACAGACACCAAAGGATCGCACCCCCGTGTAGAGAACTCGGGGGCAAACGTCAGAGGGTGCAATTAAGGACGATCTCACCGTCGGGAGCCCCCGCAGTCGACGGAGTGAGTGAGTGACAGGGAGACCCTCTCTTGCTTTCATCAAATGAGCTAATATGGGCTTAAAAGAGCATGGCTCAGAGTCAGCATCGAGTTGTTTCTCCAAATTGTTATCAGCGTTTGTCAGGCACATTTGAAATTCTTCAGAAGTCGTCAGTAGTCATCGTTTTTTTGTTTCTGGTTCAACTTAACTTTTTTCACCCCATATGAGTTCAATAGCACTTGTAGCTCAACTAAAGGCCTAGACTGCAGAATAATGTCAATGTATTTTTTTTCGGTGCACTGGGTGATATGTTACTTATCAAAATGTGAACACTCTCAGCCAATTAGTGGTGTTTTTGTTCGGCGCTGGTGTTGCGTCTGAAGCTTTCAACCAACACGCACTTATCTTATTCCTTCAACATATTTATCTTAAATTGTATCTGCACAGGCAACTGGTTTACACTGACTGCACTTTGACTCTTCCTGCATCCTGTCTCGTCTTCAGTTATTTTCTGCTTTCTTTGTTTTTTCTTTGAGTGTGAGCGTTACTACTTACTCTGCAAATAAATTTTGACTTATGAGACAGAAAAGCAGCAAATTGTGCGGCAGCAATTCTCACCTCGTTACGTGGAGATTGAATTTCAAGCGAGGTACATTTCTTTTCTTTTTTACCCCCCCCCTTTCTTTCTTTTTACAAGCTGAAGAATTGTCAGTCAAAGGGGCTTATTCTGCTTGGCTCAGCTGTATCTGTGGTGGGCAGCTGTGATTCAGCAGCGGCTGCTAAACAGGTCTAATTCTCCAGGATGAAATACGCTGCAGAGGCCGGCCATTTACAGGATCGGTGTCAGAGCTGTATTTCAAGGCCCGGCCGCTGTTGCTGCCCATTAAAGTGTGGTGATGTATTTTAGGGCCAGCGTGTGTCCCGCTCTGGTCTCAGGAAGGTCTGCACAATGACACCATGCCTGATATAAGATGCCTCCGGTCGCACGTAGAGAGAAGAAGAACTGCCGCATTAAAAAAAAAAAAAAAAAAAGGAATATACAAATGCAACATTTCTTTTTTCTTGAAAAAAAAAACAAAACAGCAAAGTGAGAGCAGGGATTAAGTGTGTTACATTTTATGGTGTTTTGCATGGGCAACACCATTCTGAGTTATCTTTGGGGAATTTCCTTCAAGGATTGAGTGGGGGACCCGACAGCATCAGAAGGTGCCAGAGCGCGTCTTTAACACAAGCTGTGCACCATGCTGTAGTTTTATATATACCAATTTGTTCTCGTAATTTCAATTTGAATACAAATATTTTTCATACTCAAAAACTGACAGACTTGCTCTTGTCCACTCATGAGCTGTCAATCTCATCCTGAATAAAGCTTTTTTTAAAAAAAAAATCCCTTCTTCAAACACACGTTCAACACAGTTCTAGCAGGAAGCTAACAAAGATGACTTTTTTTTATTGGCGGCTGCAAACAGAGGGCTAAATGTGCTAATGTGCAGCTGCTCCATGGCAGTGTAGGATGAAAAATAAAAGGATATGGGGACTTTCATTGCATGTCAAACGCTTGTTATTGCAGGTAACAGTGAGCAGTGACAATGTGCAGCTAACTATGCAACAACATCCAGCTGTTCAGCACTTCTGAGTGTAATCAATCACTGGGAAACAAGGTAAATCTGCGATCGTTCCATCGCGCCTATCTGGCGGCCAACTTCCTTCGAGATAAAAAAAAACCCCGCCAACTGGTGCGCGGGGTAAACAGTTCTTGAGGTGCATTAGCGGCGAGCAGTGTCTCGAGGTTGATTATCTCAGTGACTAATGCTCTGTCACTCCGCACCACGACAGGGGCCCAGCGAGGACCCCCGGTAATGGAGCCTGAGCAGGTGCCGGAAGCCCACCGACACCAGCGGGGAGTTTGGCTGACAGGAATTTCAGATGAATTTCAATTACTGATCTATTAAAGCTAATGAGCTAAATGAGCAAGCCAGAATACATTTGGCGGATGGCTCGAGACGAGACCTTGGGCGTTCGGGGCGGGATATCTCACGAGCAGCACAAAGCAGGCGCCCGCGGCTGAGACGCGGCCTTTGCAGCTGCCTGGAAGCCCGCCGGGCCGGATGGACCGGGTTGCCCTTCCGGGCCTCGGGCACCAGGAAGGTTCGGAAGGTTCGAGGCAGACGAGGTGTTGTCGAAGTTGAGGTCGACGAGAAAAAAGTTGGCTGCGGCGTCAACGCGAGAGATCCCCTGGATCAGCGCGCCACCTGCTGGACTTACCGCCACGGAGCACACAGAAGGCTGGCCTGTGCTACACCGCCACCTGCTGGACATGCAGCAAATAGCGTCGAGGGGTGTGTAAGGTTGCCCTTTCTTTCGGTATCCACCCTTCGACCTATGACAGCTGGGATAGGCTCCAGTAGACCCCCGTGACCCTGAGCTCGCGACGAAGCGGGGATGGAAAATGGATGGATGGGCTCTGTTTGTTTTAATGAACGTTTGCTACCTTTATTTATTTGTCTCTCAGTTTATTTCACAGACGTACTACAAAGTTTTTCAATCGCGATAATTAGAAACAATATGATATGGCTATTAAAAAAAATAGCGCGCGCGCGCACACACACACACACACACACACACACACACACACAGGCTAGAATAAGCGTGCAAATTTCATTAGAATTGTCTTTTAATGTTATGGAAACAGAGTCAGTGTTGTTCTGCTCAGACATTTCAGAAATTTGACTGGTCGCTCCTGTTTTGCGTGTGAGAGACCCTCCCAACAAGTGGGATACCTGTCAGTGTTGAGATGCTTTGCTTCTTTTGTGTGAGCTACGATAGCACTTGTATTACCTGTTGCATGCTTGAAGCCCTGCTGGAGTCTGTCTGGCTAAGATGTAAATTTACCCTGCTCTAAATGCCTGTCAGGTCATTTTGCGGAAGGAAAAAAACTAACATAAGACCGCGAGCCAAAGGTTTTTTTTTTCTCCATTTCACAAATATTCTAACGTGCTATTCATCTCCATCCACATTAAAGGGCTTTATGTCAGCCTACTAAATGTATAAATGAGTTAAGCTTTGATACACTTGTTTGCGTGTGATGCTCCGTTTACAAGTGTCAGCTTTTTGTGCTGCATTGCAGGGGCTTTTATGCAGGAAGTGAACCAGGCCCAGGTGCCTCCAATCAGACAAATCTGCCTCTAAGCAGGTCGAGTCCCAACCGGCCAGCTCAATGGCGTGTCTAGCCACCCTGGAACCCTACGCCAGATCACAACCCGAACAACATAAAATGTACACAGATTCACATTCTGTATGCTATTACAGCATTACTGGCCATCAGCTATAATCAACCATGAGAGCCGAATGCAGACGTCATGGTTGATGTTCTTATAATTATTATATTTTTAGGAAAAGAAAAACCTGTATACTCAATTGCACCTACTTCCTCTCAAAATAACAGCAGTATATATAATTGAAATTAAAAATTGAAAGAGAGAGAGAGAGAGAGAGAAAACTTTGAGAATATAAAAATGTAGTGTGTAGCTTGCTACATTTCATGGAACCTTCAACATAGTCAAGGGAAAACAACAAAGCAGCTAAGCTCACAATTGAAGACAAGCCTGCCGCATTCTTCAGTGCTGCATTTGTTTCTCAGGACGTCCAACATCTTCCCTCTGGTTTCCGGGCTGAAAGCCTCAGAAAAGCTCTCTCTCTCCGTCAACAGGCTGAGCAGATTCTCTCCGATCTCGCTGCCGGGGTTGAAACACTCGGTGACGTCGATGGTGTTGGGGATGACGTGCCTCTTGTACCTGAGGCCCAGATTGCTGAGACACTCTGTAATGTGGGCTGAGGTGAATTCTGCACCGAGGTTGGCGGCGCAGATTTCATTGTGGAATGCGTTCCACAGGATATCTGGACCTGCGTTCTCTGAGTAGATGAAAGGAAGAAAAAGAAAAATGCCTTTCATTGATTTTGTTTTTTGTTTTTTGTCAGCCTTGTTAAATAAATTGGATCCAATGAGAATCTTATTTTGACTTCAGCTTTGAAGATTCACTCACCAGAGTCAAGAACGATGATTAGTCTGCCGTTGCTCTTCAGAAGACTGTGGTAGAACTTTATAGTGCCGGCGAGATCGTCGACATAGTAGATCATCTGTTGAAAACAGAATTGTCTAAAATGTGGATGTTTTATACAAAATGTTGTTCAAAAGACAAATGGCAAACTACTTGTGTCATATTAAGTGGCCGCTTAAAATTGCCATTTTAATTCACCACTAGTAAGTGGCATATTTTTAAGTAAACAGCAAACAGTACCTGGATCATGTGTATGAAGTCAAATTTCTTCACATCTTCCGTGGCCTTAACTTGCCTTATGTACTCTTTGCTGCTGATGAAGTGCCACTTAATGTGGATCTTCTGCATGATTGGTGTCTGGGTGACTAAAGCTGCAAGACAGAAGTGAAAATAGAACGAAAACAAGTTTATCAGGAATGACATTTAATTAAAAAAAAAGAAGCATCAATTGCCTGCAGTTCGTGACGTGCAACACAGAAGTTATTTTTTTTCTTTCTAAGCTTCATTGAGTTAAGAGAAGGGAGTTCAGAATAATAGGAGGTATCAAATCACACATCACAAAGACACCAAGTCATAGAATATCTCTCGACGTCTCTTTACGTCAACTGAATCCCAGCGGTGGAAATTTACCTTTGAAGTCATCTGACAATTCAATACTTCCCTCCACAATGTCAGTCGTAATCTGGATGTCAGGGAGCAAAGAGTGGAGCAGAGTGAGCATCTGTACGTCCATCTCTCCTGGAGCGCAAACGAAAGAGAAAAGCAGACACTCAACATTTCTATCTACCTATCTAGCTGTCTCTATCTAGCTGTCTATCTGTACGGAAGAGGATTAAGGGTCACAACAAGGGGAACAAAAATTGATTACAAGATGAAGATTTCCATTTGAAAATTGAGGATGACTTTTCAAGATTAAAGTCAAAATTTTGAGATTAAACTCAAAATTTCGATTTTGTGATTAATGATGAAAGGCTCTGCGTGCAAGCCTTGTGAGGTTCTTCTGTTTTTACCACAGTATTTTTTCATTTGATTTCGACTTGAAAAATGTGATCTTATTCACACAATTAAAATTTAGATTTTAATCTCGAAATTTCAACTGTAATCCTGAAATGTTAACTATATCTGAAAATGAAACTTAAAAAGGTTTCCTTCATGTAATTCTTTGTTCTTTGTGACCTTAATCCTCCTCTGTAAATTGTTCTGTCTGTCCATCTCTTTTCCACAATTTCTTCAACACAATATGCTTAAAGTGGATGAATTGCTTGTTAGTAATGCTTTTAAGAAAACAACAGCATTTACTCACCTCCACCACTCCCCACACCGAGAACATCAAAGCTGCTCATATCTGGCTCAGGTCTTAGATGCATGCATGATAGAATGATAGATGATGGATAAAAAAATAAACAAACATGAGCATCTGCCCTGAAAGTGACTGAAGAGTTTAAAGAACTGTATGGGTTTGGCACTGCCAGGCTGACTTGTATACCTGAACTCTTGCTGCAGGATGTCTTGCAGGCAGCTGAACATCGCTTTGTGCTCTCCTGATTGTTCTAGGTACGTCTTGAAATTCTGCACAATGTTGCCCTCATAACCGGGCCAGGTTGCATGTGAAGCCATGACTGATTCCTGGAACAAATCATGTTTGGTTGCCAGTTAAAAATTAAATTAATTAATTAAATTAAAAAAAAAAAAAATACAATTTTAATCATGATTTCAGCATTCAGAAGCTATGTGGCAAGCTTAACAAAAACAACAGTGTCATTAACGTCGATTTACCTTCAATGTGTTGAGAGTGAAGACTGAGAGCTGCTTGTTCACAACCTACACCTTCACAAGGACCGTCAGGTGCTTCTCTCCTCCCCCCGGATGGCAAGTCACTCCCAATATTTTGGAA
The DNA here is from genome assembly GCA_009823395.1 of Thamnaconus septentrionalis. NCBI lineage: Eukaryota > Metazoa > Chordata > Actinopteri > Tetraodontiformes > Monacanthidae > Thamnaconus > Thamnaconus septentrionalis. The sequence goes on along the minus strand of CM020514.1, from coordinate 17,885,194 downwards.
TGCTCAAACCAACAGGAAAGACCTGATGCTGCTTGGATAAATGCAGCAGCAGTCTTTCGCACGTCTCAGGTAAATACCCCACCTGTCTGTCATTTCTGTGTGTCATTTTCTGACAGCTTATGATTGTCTGCATTGCTTTTGGTATTCCGAAATTATGCAGCTTTTAAGAAAATCTAAATAAGCTCCTGACCTTACCACCCAACTCCTTTCCACCCTTGCTTGCTTCAAGTCATGGAAGAGCAGAGGAGTCAGAGCTGTTACGAGGGCAGCGTCGTAGAGCACTTTTACTTCTACCTGGAAGAAAGTAAGGAGCACGAGGTCTGCCTGTGCTTCCTTCAAGATATCCTGCCCAGCACATTCAAAAGGTAATCTCAGGAAATCTGACACAGCCGGCTGGCAGTCACTTTTGTTCAGTCTAGAAATTCACAAAACACACTGCTGAATTAGTCCTGAGCATTAAAGACACACGAGGAGAGCATTTTTATTTCATTCCAAGCTTGCATTGACAAGCATGAGGCAAAGTTGTCAGGACCAGGCAGGCTGATTCTGGAAGATTTTTTTCAAAATGCTGCATGAATGGAAAGGAAAATCCCTTTTTAATAGATTAGACACTGAAACTGTGATCAGCGCTTGCGTCACGTGTCAACAGGATGGCAGCAGGTAAAAGCAACCTGGACATTCTCGGCGTGGGAAGCGGTCAAGGTGCGTAATGTGTTCAAAACTGGGAGGGGTGGAGGGAAAACATTGATTCATGTAGGAATCACATGAATCAATCGCCTCTTGTCCACGCTGCCCGCGTTTCTTCTGGGCCCATGACGTCTCTGGGGTGGAGCAAGGGTCTGGCAGGCTCATCTTCGGAGACTCCACTTTCTGCTCCCAGGGTGTGTCCTCTGTCAAGGCATGTCATGCTTGCCTCAACCAGCCAAAACTTACTCAGGCGGTTTTGTTTGTTGGAAGAATTGTTATGGTTTGGCACATCTTGAACTTGTTTTTATTGTCACTGAGAATTGAGACTTACTGAAAAAGTTTCTATATTGGGAAAATTACACAAAAAAAGTAATTTACGCTATATATGTATGATTTTGTTTTTTGTGACCTTCTAGGAGAAAATTGCAGCTGACACGAGGCTTTATTTGATGTAATTTATTTACGTAATAGCATTATTTCTTAGACTGCCTGAACATGGCCTTAACAGACATTCATATTTAAAATTCATGTTATGCCCGTGACTCTATAGTAAATAATCTTTACATTTTATTTTGAACCTGTACTTTCTCAATGAAAAGATAGATTAATACACTTAAAAACACAGCTTCCCATATAATCAAAGAATGTAACATGACTCCCTGCACTGCCTCAGGTGGGATGGACGTTGGGCTGCTCCTCATGCTGCAGGCCGCAGTCCCTGAAGCCTCCATCACCGCTGAGGCTGTGGAGGGCAGCACTGCACTCACACAGGACTTCAAAGGTGTCGACTGTTTTTTTATTTTTACCCTCTCTACGATCGTTTGTAACACCTAAAATAACTCTGGTTCGTCTGGTTCCCTGTCTGGTTTCTGCATCTGATTCACAGCCTTGGTTGCAAACAATCAGAACCTTCAGCAGATCCCATTTACTTGGCACGTCATGCGCCTTGAAGACTATGAGAGGCAGGTTAAAGCACAGAAAGACGTGAAGAAATTTGATTTCATTCATATGATTCAGGTACTGTGGATTTTTTTAAAATTGGAATTGATGGCTCTCATTGATATCAACTTAAACTAAAAACATCATTCCTATGTTTTCTAACAGATGGTCTACTATTTGGACAATCTTACCGATGCCATCAGTTTCTCTCACAGCCTTCTGAAGGAGAACGGCAGACTGATGGTCATAGTTGAAGCAGGTTAGGAGATGGACATTATTTTTTGCAAACATGTTACTCAGTCTGCTTCTAACTTGTCAAAAGCTGTCACCTTTTTGTCCTTGTGCCTCTTTTGGGTCTGTGGGTGAGGTCTCTTTAAGTCGCCTCACAACAATGTAAACATAACAGCTTTTATCCCCTCTCACTTTCATGATTGAAAAAATGAAACCTATTCTACTAGACAAGAGTGGCATGGACATCCTCTGGAAGACATACAGCAATGAGCTCTGTGACAACAACTTTGTGGAGAACTACTCAGTAACTCCCTTTCAACATTGACATCACCGAGTGTTTCGATCCAGACAGCCAGAATGGAGAGCGTTTGCTGAGCACCCTGACGGAGAAGGATCATTTCTACCAGTCGTTCACACCAGAGGTCAGAGAGGGCATGCTCGACCTCTTGATGAACAAATGCATCACTGAAAAGGACGGCAAGATATTACTGAACAATAATTTAAGCTGCATTCTTGTCTGTGCTTGAGACAGAGATGCAATCAAAGAATGTTTTGATTAAAGCTGAGAGAGATGGTGCCTGTTGCATTTAGCAAACTTTACTTGCAAACTTACTCTAATCAATGTGCTTTAGGGTCTCTTAACTTTTGTAGAAATAAAGCAGTTTTTTTTTTTAAACTATCACTATAACTACAAGTATTATTATTACTGCATAAAATTATTGTTGTTGTTGTTTACCCTGGAAATAAATCTCAATCTCAATAACATTAAAGATCTTCGTCAAGAATGTCCTGGCCCGAAGCAACGTGATCTGTATTCATTCTTTGGTGTTTGTCAAGCTTGTGATATTTAAACAGATTCAACATGTAATGTAAATCACACTTTCCTAGTTTTTCAATCCCTATGTGCTCATTTTAAAAAAATGCATTAGTCATTTTGCATTAACTGCATTTTGCTCTCCCACGTGTCGGCCGAAGTCATGCCGCCACAAGTCATTCATACTCGACATGCTGCTCGTTGTGCTACATTGTCTTACGGGTGTAGTTCTTCTTTAACGCCACATGAGGGCGACATTCCGAAGCGTCCACATCTGCGGCAGATTGTCACGGCACTCAGAAGGAGAAAGTGAGCGGATGTCACATCATTGAAAGAATGTCCTGTATAAATGTTCAACATAGATACCTATTATCTTGCAAGACCTGACGGAAAAAGAAACTATTACTCCATGTCATCGTGTCAGCTCACAGGCTAAACAAAACAGTGGAAGTGCAGCTCCGACTGGGGCTCTGGCACTGAGTGGTGATGAGCTGATGATGACCAGCTGGACCGAACTGCCGAGGCACCCAAAGTTCACTCACTAAACTCACTCATGGTCGCGTATTGACAGCTGGATTGCCCAATTAAAATGTGCACTGTGCGATTTCTTCCACTCCACTGGATTGTTGCCTTTGTAGTGCAGCTTTACTATTAATATATTAGTAGTGATTTCAATATTGATATTAATACTAATATTAGAACAGTATTAATAGTAATAGTAACGACTGTTGTCGTGTGCCTTTTATTTCCTTGCACTCATTCCCTCCTCTGCACATCATTTGTTAAACACAATACGCAAAACACAAGTAAATGTTAAACACAATCAGTAAATGTTTATTATTCATCAGTTCCCTTTCCACCTTGAAGTGTTTGCATTTGTATTTGTAGTATTTATTGAAGTATTTATTTTCTAAAATATAAATGAGGGTTTTGCACAAAGATACAGTTTAGACATTTGTTTTCAGGATATCAGTAGATTTTATTTTTTTTGACATACATAGAAAAAGGTTTCTGCAGGTTGTCACTGGATGTATTTGTGGATAACAATTAGGCAGAAAAAAAACTGTTTGTATCGACAACTAGACGGCCAACTCTCCAGTTTCCTCCCTCAGCTACAGGCTCCAAGTGTTCTCCAGGATATTCAGCCTCCCACTGAGTTTGGCCGCAGGCTCGAAGGCCACACCTCTTGTTGGTCATGACTGCAGGGCAAAAGGGGGAAAAAAAGGCATGCTGGCTGGTTTGGGGAGGCCTGAAGCTGCACCTGAAGCCTCTCGCCTCAGGCACGGGACTGTCTGACGACTTAGTGTGTTTAAGCTCTGACTCTGACAAGAGGTAAATCACCCATAAAGCTGCTTGAGTGTGGTCCTTCCATGAGGTCTGGCATGAATGGAAGAAAGGAAATACTGTCTCTGAATCCATTGGTTTTGCGGTGTGCAAGCGTTGCTGTTTTAGAGATTTTTCTGTCACTTCATGTTTGAAACAAAAATGGCGAAACCAACAACTGATTGCCCTTGTTTTAAAGCAGCTTCACTATAAAATACAATTAATAAAATGAATGATTGATTTTGGAAAAATCTGAAAAAATAACTTAAGAATTGCTGTTTCATCAGATAGGTGGCGGTGGGTGGAATCTATTTGACTGAACAACATAAGGTAAAATAAATGAACGCAGCAGGCTGGTCTTGCTACTGATCAGCTAGAATATGAAGTTAAGAATAAACAATGATACATATCAGGTCACTGTTGTAGAATATTTTGCTATCGTTTTCAGTGCTGCACTTCTTTCTGACAAGCTCCACATATATTTGAAATAAAGCATTCATTCATTCATTCATTCATGTAAAAAAGCGTGTTCACTGTTGGACTACTTTGAATCTGGAGGAGAATGTCTGAAAAAGACTATAAAACAGAGAGCTGTGGCTCTCTTGTGCGCTTGTCTTGAACAAAACGCCACTCAACAAAGGACATAAAAGTATAAAAAAAAACAAAACACAAAAAACACGCGACTAAAGCGCAGACTTAACCGAGGAGGCAGTGACACCTGGTGGCCACTGCTAGTAATCGCAGCTGATAGAAAAGAATTGGGCGCGTTCCCCACTGTAAACTGTACACAGCTGTCAACTCAGTCTGATGTCTGTTGGTGATGTTGTGAGCGGTGAGGATCTTGACAGCAGTCTTTAAATGTTGCGGTGTAATGATGTGTTGAGAGAACAGATCCTCTGCCATGACACGGACATAAACAGTCGCCGTCTCATGCAGGGTGACATGATCCATGAAATACGAGAGCACTGCTGAATTTAGCTTCGCTGCTTCCGGTGGGAAACGTCTGAGTCTTCAGAATACAAAGCAGCTGCTTCACTGGCCTTAGACCAGAGAGATGACTAAAAATATGGAATGAATGAAACTCCCAGATAAAATGAGCATTTTTAATTTCAATCCTTTATAAATCTTCTTTTTTTTCAAAGATATTTTGACACAAGTGGAGGTCTGATTGTAATGAAGTCAGTGCCTCACCAGCCATGAACCTCACTGCATGCACGTTACTGACTAAAGCTATGAAAATTAAGCAAATACAAAACAGACCTAATAGAAAAATTACCCAAAGCATAATAAAAAAAACTCCCGCCTAAAAGCGGAGGATAAAAGATGAACTATGAAGCTTTAAAAATGAAAAGGGCAACAGGTGGAGACAATCGGTAATAATGAGGGTAAACACTCAGGTGACACATGAGGAAGCTGCTCTAAAAACGAGAGGAGAGTTAATTTCTTTTCAAAATAAAACAGGAAATTACACGACTAACAAAAAAACAAAAAAACAAAACAAGACAAGACAAACCTCACCAGGCGTGACATTCTTACCATCTGGAGAAACAAATGAAGGACGTTGGACGTCAAGTAGGCATAAAGGGGACACACAAACTAAGTGAGGTAAGTAATGACATATTTATTTCAATCACCAAAACCAGAGTAACATTGGATTTGTATCTTTATTTTGTTCAGACAAAGGTTTTTCTCCAACCTTTTGACATGTTAGGTCTATTACAGAAAAGTTATGGAGAAACTTGCGTCAAAGAGTTTTGCCACATTGAACATGATCTATTCCGGAGTAACATTGTTTGATTGATAGACTTCTTTGAGAAGATAAACTAGCAAGATTAATTGGTGAATAAGGGGGAAACAACTGTTACATCTCTTTATGTTTTTGTTTTGCTTATTCCACATGGGATTTTGAGTAAAAAACTAAACGAGACGACCTCTCTGCTGCCTAACAACCTCCATTGCTCAGGCATGAATGAGGATGCAGCTCAGCTTGCTGTCAAACATCACCCTGCCGTCTTTCTCGGTGCTGCACTTGTGCCTGAGAAGATCCAGGATGCCTGATCTGATCTCCGGCGTCAGCGACTCGTAGAAGTTGTCTTTGGCCGTCATGAAGTTGAGCAGCCGTTCCCCAGTCTGACTGCTCGGGTCGAAGCAGTCGGTGATGTCGAACTGGTTGGGGACGGGGAGCTCCTCGTACTTGAGGCCCAGGCTCTTGGCACAGGCGATGACCTCACCCGAGGAGCGATACTGGGTGATGGCATCCACACACAGCTCCTTCTGGTAGGTCTTCCACAGGTTGTCCCAGCCACCTTTTTCTATTCAGTGTAAGATTTAAAAAAAATCACATTGTGAAAAAATATACCACTAAATCTTATTGGTGAGTTGAGATAAAGTAAAGTTTGCAATGGCCTCGCAGAAGATGACCGACCTGCTTCAACGATGATCATCAGCCTGCCGTTGCTCTTCAGGAGGCTGTGGTAGAACTTCATGGTGTCAGCCAGATCATCCACATAGTAGATCATCTGTTTGGGAGAGCGTTGGGGAGAACCCTGAGAAAAATACTACTGAAAGGCTCCCAAAAGAGTTTCTATACGCACACACACACACACACACACACACACACAATAATCAAGACACCAGCTACAGCCTGGTGGCTGATCCAGGGCAACGTGAAGCTGGTGAAAAGTGAAGTGTCCCAATACCTGAATCATGTGAATGAAGTCAAACTTCTTCATGTTTCCCTTCGCCTGAACTGCCTTCTCATAGTCCCCACTGTGCATGATGTTCCACGCAAATGGGATCTTCTCAAGGTTGGGGGTCTTTTCTACCAGAGCTGCGAGAGAAAAGAATCGATGGGAACTGACTGAGAAGAAGGCCGTGTTTGAAACAGGAGATCCGTTTCCAGAACGCACTCCCTTGGTTGATGAAGTGGTGGCCTCCACACATCAGAGCGGTTATGCAATGATCAACAAGTACTATAATATTTCCCCTGACAGCAAATATAGTCCTTACACACAGCTACAGCTACCATCCTCTGTCTGATCATTTTTTGTGAAATTATGATTTTTGAGCCTTTTCAAAGTCGACAATGGCAGAGGAGCAAAAATGGATATCTTCTCATTTCCATTTACCTCTGAAGTTGTCTGAGAGTTCAGAGCTGCCCTCCACGATGTCAGCGGTAATTGGGACGCCAGGGTTGGTCGACTGCAGCATCATGAGCATCTGCACGTCTACCTGCCCTAAAAAACAAACAAACAAAGCAAAAACAAGAAGTCTCAGTGCAAGTAAACATTCACAAACTTCCACACATTCCTCAAATTGTTGGCAATTAAAAAGATCTACGACTGCACCACAGCAAATTGCAGCACTACCCAGAATGCCCCGGCACTCGGCAGGCTCAATAGGCTGGACGACCCTTCTAACCTCCTCTCTGTGTTCCGTCCCAGGCGACCCGCTTGGCAGTTCTTACACTGAATCCCCGACTGTTCTCAACAACTGGGAGAGTTCTTTCAGTCTGATGTGCTCTGGCACTAATCACTCTATAAATGAGATATTTTGAAACCCAGAGTGTGTGTTTTATCTCATGAATGTGGCTGGTGACGGTGTATGATGCCTTCCAAAATCCTGAAAATCGTTAAACTTCGGCTTGTGTGAAAGAGCAGTGGTGTTACAAATGGGATTAACCTGCAGTTGCCTCAACAAAAGTCTAAAGTAAACATACTGTAGCTATTACCGTCATTATTCCAAAGAGAAGAAATTTAGGGTTGTGGGGGAAGAAATAAACATAATAAATAAATAGATTTATTATAATATGACATACCTCCACCACTTCCCACGCCCAGAACATCCAGGCTGCTTTTATCTGCACCAGTTCTGTAGCAAGACAAAAATAAGTGGAGGCAAAATTTTGCAGATACGTCGGTCGGTTTTGATCCCAGTGACTTTCTTTTTTAATGTAACTGCACAGTCGAGAGCAGAGGTGGGTAAACTTTTCGACTAATGGCCAACAATCACAGCAGCAGATGGATGGAGTGTTTTGGTGACCCACCTCATAGGAGAAAAATATGTCATGGGATATGTACAAAACATGTGCTTTAATGTCAATTGAAAATGTCTTTGAAGCCCCACGATGTTTAGCTCTTTATTGAGATGACTCTTAAAGCATTGAAAAAAATTATAAAGTACAGCTATTTTATGACTTACTGACTAATCATATAATTTCTTCAAGTTTGCTGGGCTGCATTAAAAACTTTTGCGGGCTGCATATGGCCCCTGGGCCATAGTTTGCCCATGCCTGGTCTAAATTAACACTGACAAGCATGTTTCCCCGATCAAAAATAAATAAATAAATATCCTCTCTGATTTTTTTTTGGCCCATCACGCTTTGTGATGGTTTTTGTTTTTGGTATGTGTGCACACTGTCATGTCCATGTGCTGCGATCAAGAGCACAACATCCTGTGAAACCCCTCCCTCCATCACCCCGCCGACAGAGCGTTTGTTTTTTACCTCTTGAACTCTAGAGGCAGGACGTCTCGCACGCAGCGCAGAATGGCCTCGTGCTCCCCCGACCGTTCCAGGTAGAACTGAAAGCTGCTGACGCTGCCGCCCTCATAGCACGACTGCTTGGTTTCTGCGGCCATGGTTGATTCCTCTGGGGGAAAAAAAATGATTCCTTGTTACACAGCGGTAGGACAAATTTAACGGTGCGCTGCAAGCATGCGAGAAGCCGTCCAGTTACCTCAGAGCAGCGGAGAGTGGACACAGAGGGGGATTTCTTTCAGCTCTCTGTTAACTTGCACTGTTACTCCTCCCTCGCCCCTGCCAGTGAGGCCCACTCCCTCTTATTGCATAACAGTTGCAAGCCGAACTTTGCTTCCATATCAGAAGCAGCTGCAGCTGTGCGGCATTTTCAGAGCCGCTCACTGATTTCAGCAGGCCGGCCCCGTCATTTATCTCATCGATTTGTCAAAATCCGAGTCTGGGCACTAAAAAGGTTCATTTTCATGTTGTTGTTCTGTAAATATTAAAAGAGAGAACTTTTGTCATTTTGTCAACAACTAACTTTGTTTGTAGAATCTGTTCTTAAGGGCTTGCCTGGGTAAATCTAGGTTAAATAAAAATGTGGAACTTGCACATACACAATCTGAATTCTTCCATTTCAAAAAGGAAAAGTCATTTAGAAGTTTGTTACCCTTCTTTCTTTTCAACAATTTTTAATTCATCATTTATCATTCACCAGATGAATGAACAATGCGCTGAAGCAAAATGAGAAAACTGTTGTTCATTGATAAGAAGAAACAGGAGAGCACAAAAACACACATATGTATATATAATTTTCCACTGAGCGGGTTTCTTTCTAATCTGACCTCTACAGGCAGAAAAGGTTAATGGTTAAAGGGGGTTTCAAAGACAGGACGGAGGCCTCAACATCTTGTTGCATCACTTTGCAAAGCCATCAGTCTGACTGCATAACACTCCTCATCGATTGACAGCCAGTTAAAGTGTAACTGTTGCTGGCTGGAGAGACACTAGCAGAATAATGTGTCTACACATGTAGGTGGTCTTTGTTGTCAAAGAGTTTGGTCTTGGAGCTCCACCTGACGTCTCTGGCTGCACAGGTGGCAACCTGCACAAATGTCACACCGGAGGCCATCACTCTCTCTTTTCTCTCTTTTTGTCGTTCTCGCTACGCTTCACGTATCACCAGCGGGCCGCCGCCTCGGGTTACGTCGACACGTCAGCCACTCAGTCAGCTGCTGCAGTTCTTCTTCCCAGATTGTGTTGAAAACATAATCCAGCCACCCGCTGAGCAGAACTCAAACACTGCAGAGCCCACACAGCTGCTGAGAATGTTGTATTTACTGGTTGTCGTAGATCCAGAGACACAATGAATGGCAGTAATAGATAAAAAAAAAATATGTTTTTACATGGTTGATTTCTTCTGTGGATTTTTTTTGTTATTCATGTGGTAAATTACCAAGTGAGTGTGTCAATTACAAAAGAAGAACAAGCAGCAGTGATTTTTTACTGTTTTATTATTTCAGTGTTTCTCTGTAAGAAATCAGTCGACAATCATTGACGAAATGCAAACAGCGGTAAAAGGGTTATGAGTCATCTGCACGCCCCCCCCGCCCCCCAAAACACACACACACACACACACACACACACACACAGCTGACCAAGTGAATACAAGCTTAAGCTGCTTGTTTAGCAATGTAATTACTGCATCTCTCTTTTGATCTTCACTATTCACTATTAGTAGTAGTACTAGTAGTAAATGCAATATAACCTAATGAGCCATGTTTTTAGAAAGGGGCACAGATTTTGTACGGATTTATTTCACAATAAATTCAAGACTAAATAAATTAGACTCAAAGTTATGGTAATTGACAAGAAAATAAACATTTGAAATGTGTCAATTTCCTATTATTGGTTAATATTAGAGGTTTTACTCCTACCTGTTCAATTGTTAAACGTTGCTAGTGAGATTTTCATACACTCAAACAATCAAACACATCTGTTGAGAAGAAGAACTGATTAAGAACAACTACGTTGTCAGTCTACTGCTACTGTTTATACACGGTCCATGCAGTGACTATGACTCGAGCGGATCCAAGACTATGACTCCCAGGTTGTTGTTGAAGAGGACTCTGCCGTCGGCCTCCACGCTGCAGTCCGGGTGCCGCAGCAGCTCCAGCACGCCAGCCTTCAGCTCCGGTGAGGCCGTGGCGCTGAAGTCCAGCACCTCGGTGAGAAAGTCCAGCAGCAGCTCTCCGTCCTCGTGGCCCTCAGTGAAGCACGGGGTGATGTCCAGCTGGGAGGGCAGCTCGTACCTCTGGTACGAGACCCCCTTGGAATCCAGGAAGCCTCTGACGTCCCCGGTGGTCACGCACTGACTCAACTCCGTGTGGCACAGCTGCTTCCTGTAGGTCCGCCACAGCCTCCCCCAGCCGCTCTCACCTGGAACGGACGGCGTGAAAACAACAGACAGCAGAGGGCGCTAGAGGTCACTTTCTAGTGTGGTTGCTGTGACTTGTGACTGCAAGAAAACTGAATTTGTGGAAGCTTCCCCTGCAAACTACAAGAACTGCGATGATGACGTGCACATGCAGCCTCGGGAAAACACTTATCAAAGAAATACAGTATGCACACACACCACACACGCGCGCGCGCACACACACAGAATTATGTTGGTCCAATCTACACAACACCCATCTACACCCAGTTAGTGTTTTAAATTCATTGACCTGCCCAACAAGACTTAAATATAAAAGTGATTAATTGTTGACTTTTGACTTGTTGTGACTTTTTAATTTCTCGTCTAAATAATGATCCAACAAAGACAAAGGGAGACAAGGACTATTGATACACCAGGGCAGGGAACTCAGGTGAGAACAATCAAGCGCAGGGTTGACAACGAGACACAGGTGAAACACATCAGAAATTAAACACAGGTGAAAAACGATCAGGAAAAAGGAAGTAAAACTAAAGACGCTAATCACACAAAAAAGGATTTCAAAATAAAGCAGGAAATATACAAATAACAGAACATGACTCTTCATGATTTTGCGTATTGAAATACAGATGAAAATGGAGTTTCTGCTTGTGCCACTGAACTCATCTTCTACCCTTTTGTTTCTTTTGTTTCCTTCTCCCAGTGTGATAATGCAACACCATAAATTTTAATAAGCACCAAGGTTTATCGACGTAACCCCAGAGAGGATGTGATGTAAAAAAAAAAATGCCAAAGAGAAATAGTGTTTTCATTTTCTTACCCGACACCAGAATGATGAGCAGCTTCCCGTTCTTGTCGAGGAGACTCCGGAAGAAACTAACTGTGGCTTCTGGGTCCTTCACGTAGTACAGCATCTGTCCATTTAACCAGAGGAAGTAGTTTTTGAAGCACATTCATCCAAAGAATAAGATTGAATGAAAAATTGGACAGGTGGAAATGTGCAGCGTGAGCAACACCGACCTGTATCAGGTGAATAAAATCAGCCTTCTTGTCTGTCTTTTTCTCCTTCCACTGATGCTCAAATTTGGCGGCGGTCATCTTGTTCCAGCTGAAGTTGATGTAGTCCAACCCCGGTTTCTGAGAAACCGAAACTGAAACTCGCAGAAACACAGAGATCACCAGAAAATGAGAATTGAACCTGACATGTTTGTCTTATTAAAGACAATAATTGAAATAATTAATAATTAAAAAGACCCTAAGCTGAGAGAAACTCCAAAGAGACTCAAACTCTGCATCAGTGAAATACCATGAAATACCATAGAGCAGCTCAGGTGGTACCAGAACAGAGTACAGGCAGGAAGAAGGAAGGAACTGGGATTTTGGACCTGACCGCTGTGCTTTCTGAATATGGTTTCCTGCATGTGTGAATAATGGGATTAGCATAATAATGTGAAGCTACTGGTCATGGGGCAGCAGACTTGGTGCTTCTGGGGATTCAGTGGTGTTCGTAAAGGAGGATCTCTTTATATTTCTTTTTTTTTGCTGACATCAGGGTCTGAATCTAGGACTGGGAGTATAAAAATTGCTGGATGGATAATGATTAAAAAAGGCCAAGGGCAGCTGGATTAAAAAAATACCCCTAAAGGCTGCTTTTTTTTTTTTTTGTGGAGCATATAAAATCTCACCTCTGTAGTTGTGCAGCTGCTGCGCACTGGGCTCCACCACTTCAGTGTCCACTGTCACCTCAGGGTGCTTCAGTCGGAGCTGTGAAAACATCTCCAGGTCAATCTCACCTGCAGGTGCAAATCAGAAAAAACAAATATTACTAGGGCAACACTTTGGATTAGGGAACACTTATTTACACTTAACTAACAATTAATGCGCATGCAAATTGGCTCGTTATTAGCCATTATAAACTACTTAATGGTGCCTTATTCTGAACGGCCAGCAGTAAGATGTTAACTCAAGACTCTTGTCTTAGTGACTTCAGAGTTACTGCCCCAAAAGCCTCAGCCTAACCCCAGGATTTAGGGTTAGGCTGGGGCTAGGATTTAGGGTTAGGGTTAGGGCTGGGGCTAGGGTTAGGGCTGGAGCTGAGGTTGGGGTTAGGGTTGGGGCTGGGGTTAGGGTTAGGCCTGGGGTTAGGTATAGGGCTGTAAAAACAAGACAAACCTTTAATTCTACTGCAACTGAGTGCAACTGATTGACAGCTGAAGCGAAGGATTAATCCTGCTGCTGTACACATACAGGGTCCTGGCAGCTATAAGTTTGAATGTTTAAGTGCAGCAGCCCGAAATAAATGAATGAATGACAGGGTTAGGGTCAGGGTATGGGACAGTTGGCCCAGCCTGATGCCCTGCAGACAGCAAAGGTGTTCTCACCTGCTCCACTTCCAACTCCGATGACGTTCAGATGGGACTTTCCTTGTCCGATGCTGAGGAGGGAAGCAGAAAAGAGACACTTCTGGAAACCTCCAACCTGCCAAATGTATATTGCATATCCGATTTTGGCTCTTTATCAGTGAATTGTGTGCTTTGCTGCTCCAGGACCTCATTTGCATTAATCTTGATTGTGTGATATGATTTTCTTTCAGTTGCTTCAAGTATCAGAGTGTCTGTCTGCATCTGCTTAATCATGCATGCATGCGCAGCCGCAGTTTAGCTACCAACCAGGTGCAAAGGAAATCAGCTGCTGCAACACAAAACAACAACGCGAGCGAACAATGGATGCGGACGAGAGCAAAGTCCTCAAAGCAACAGCACATTTTAAAAAGGTGAGCAGAATTTTAATACGGATCCCAACTGTGCCCCCTCAGAGGGAGAGATGGGAACTGGGTCACTCCAGCCATGCAGTGGGAATCCAGCCTTTGAAACCCCTTTTGGAGCAGTAAGCAGGATTCAGCTGCCGCCTAGCAGTGACCTCGCACAGCTTCGACTCAGACCCTCTGGAGTTTGTCACAGGAGGATTCAGGGACGAGGAATTCCCGCTTGTTCACTGGCACGCCTTTGCACGAGCCTCTGATCTGACGCATTTGTCAAAGTCAAACTTGAAGTTTTATGTATGGTGGAACCATGGATGTATTATAAGCACTGGATACCAGACTGGCAATACGGTGCCACTTAAATTTTTTTCCCAGTGGCGAGTTGAGGTACTTCAGCCAAATGCTCCATACAGCCCAAAAAGCATTTTTTTCCCCATAGACCGCAATACAAAAAGAAACGGCTGAGAGGACGACTGCAGCCTGAAACGCAACCCAACTCATCACATCACGCGCTGACACGTTGTAATGAATCGCACGCCGACATGCTGTCTGACGCTGACGTGGGAAGTCACCTGGCCAGTATGTCTGGCAGCTGATTGTGGATGAAGTCCTGCATACACTGATGCTCGGAGGAGCGCTCCAGAAACAGCTTGAAGGCCCTCTGGTACCGGTCGTCATCGAAAGCCAGGGTCTTGAATGACGGCTCCATGGCGAGGGACCTGGAAAGGGACGCATAAGAATAGTTATTTTATTACATTTCAACAAAATCAGCCACTATTACTTCTACTACTACATTACTACATCAAGTAATTAATTAATTTATAATAATAATAATAATAATAATAATAATAATAATAATAATAATAATTATTATTATTATTATTATTATTAGTAGTAGTAGTAGCAGTAGTAATACGTGTAGTATAAATTAGTGGGTAATATTCGCCGTTGGATTAGAATCAGACTCCTGGCATGAATTGAACTTTACTCCGGGCTCCAATGGCTTCTCGACGATGTACTGTACAAAGGTAAAGGAGTGTGTGGCGCGCCGCATGCACGCATGCGCCCACACGCACCCGCACAGCAGGTGGAACTCGAACAAATCCGCACGATCGAGATGCAGCAGCGCACGGGAGCGATTCAATCAAGATTCCATTCGCGCGTCGAGCCGTCGATCGCAAGCTGCAGAGACGCTGCGGCGACATTGAATTCGAAACAGCTATACAGGCGACAAACCGCTTCACTCACGTGCAAGCGAGCAGAGACGGCGCGTGGAGCAGGCAGAGAGGCAGACAGGAAGGAAGGAAGGAAGGAAGCCTGTAACGTTACAATGATGGCGAAAGTTCGTCGTCGCAAAAATAAATCCATCCAATGAGAAACCGCAAGTATTTAAAGGACCAGCGCGTTAAATAAATTCCAAACTGGTTTAAGACAAAATATACTATTTTATAAAAAATTATGAATTTGAGGAATAAGACTGGTATGGTTGGTGAAGAGTTTTAACAGACAATGGATTTTGCAATGACCAAAAAAATAAAAATAAAATAAATCCTTTTGTTTGGAAGGGAGTGTTTTTGTCATTAGCTTTTATTCGACATTTCTTCTGCAGTGATGCACTGGTTTTAATGATAACAATGTCATTAAAGCAAATTACTGCTCAGTGAGTGGAAGGCTGTTGTGTGTAAACAGTGCACTCTCTATGAAAAAAAAAATACTACCTCTGTAGCTCTGCAGCCGCCAGTTACTGGGCTCCACCACCTCGATGTCGCCTCAGGGTGCTTCAGACGGAGCTGGGAGAGAATCTCCAGGTCAATCTTGCCCGCAAGTGTTTTCAAAAGCAGGGAAAAGCCCACATGAGCACGCTGCGTCAGCTCAAACTCGCAACTCTTCGATCGTTTCTGGGAGCTGTGGTGATGAATCTCTGTTTTTTCTGCTTCTTTGCTGCGTGGTCCGTGCAAATAAAAAAGAAAAGTATTTGATTATTTTTTTTTCTTGATTCCTCATTCTGATGGAAGGAACAAGCCAGCTGGAGAAGCTGTCACTGCACTTCATGATGACAGAGACATGGCAGCTGTGGTAAAAAAAAAAAAAAACGTATCAGCTTTGATGGAAGTGCAGGGGAACAGCGGTGTTGGGCCAGCAGAGGGTTTGTTATTTCCTCTGCAAGTCAAAGAGGTGAACTGGGAGTCAGTTTGCAGACTGGAGTAAAGCTTTGATCCAGCGGCCGGTGGGATACAAAGTCTCGACGTTGGGACGGTGCGGCAGCTGTAAACGAATGAATGGGGAGATCAAGGGGTTCTCACCTGCTCCACTTCCAACCCTGATGACCTCCAGGTGGGACTTTCCACATCCGATGCTGTGGGGAGAAGCAGGTGAGGAGACACGACTGGAGCTGTGAGTTCTGGCATCGTCAGCAAAACATTAATGTCTGCCATCTTTATAATAGCACTCATTCACTCTCACTCATTCAGTCTGATAGACACACACACACATGCACAAAAGGACTTACATTTACATGTGACAACTTACAAGTAGACAAACAAGGTGTGTCTGTCTGTTCTCTGTTCACCAGACTGCTGGATAAAAATGATGACAACAACAAAACCCTTTCCTGCTTAATATTGTATGAGCGTCACACTAAAGTTGTGGTATACTGAATAATGGAGAAGACGAGGAGAGGTGGTGGTGGGGGGGTGTTAATAAACAAAAATGTTCTTGCTTACGATCGCGATACGAGGAAAAGCAAATTACCGTAGTGAGTAAAATATTAATCACTATTTAGTTGGAACCTTTTCAAATGAGACGTTGTCTCACTCGTAAGTGATGAACGCAATTCCGAACCATCGCTTTGCGGAAACAGATAAAGCTAAAAAGCTGCTGTCGAACAGATCTCGCATATTTACTGAAGCCCACTGGTGCATTTAAATCAAGGCAGATCAAATCAAACTGACTGGAGTGGAGAAGATCGACCGGCCCGCCGAGCCACCGATCAGCTGGCCGTGACGGCGGCATTCGCCAAAACGACAGCGACAGAATTATTAGTTGGAAATAAACGAATGGGATGAGACAAAAGATCTTCCCTTCACCTTGCTGCCAGCGGCTGGCGGATGAGATTGAGAGCCGAAACTCATCAGGACGTTCTGGCCTCAGAGGTCGTGGCGTGAATCATCAGAGGCCGAGACCAATGAGGCGAAGGCGATGTTGGCTGGGGTGGGGGTGGGGGTGAGTGGCATACGGAACCTGTGGCGGTGAGATTTCACTCGAAGATGAGCAGAAAACTCCAATAACGACAATTAAAAAAAAAAAACATGGCCTCATGGTCACATTTCCACAATTTATTTGCAGTTTTTGTCCAGCTTTCCAGAACACACAGTAGAAACACAAGTAGCGTGGCACTGCAAACAAAAATAAAAAAAGATACTTCTTGGAATCAATTAGCAACATCCATCCTTCCGTTGAACACTCCTCGCTTTAATAATTACCAAATATTAGTCGGGAAGCTGCTCATGTTAATTTGACAAGTGATTCAACACCCCCCCGACGCCTCGTCACTCTGACGGCCACATATTAAGATGACTGCCAAAATAGAGAGGAATGAACTAAAAATAACGGGAATGGGAAAAATAGGTTTGGCAACTTGTAGTACAGAATCTCTGCAAGGCCACTTTGAAGAACCTTCTGCCAAGTTGTATAAAAGCATGCCTACATACACCAGTGTCTGCGCCTGGCTGAATTTTACAGATGTTCTTGTTACGTACATTCAAAGAGAGGTGGCGTCACTCCCCCAAAAAGAACCAATTTCAGTGTGTGGACGCAGAAAGAAAAGGATCAGGGTGAAATATCTGCGGTGCTTGAAGATCTTTAGGAACCTCGACCTCCACTGACAACACGTGACTTTAATGGCCTTCAAACTGTCGCTTAAAGGGCTCACTTGGCTGGAAAACACTCGAGAGTGTCCTACAAGCTTCAAGATACAAGCCGTCTCAAGGTTGAAACTCATTTTTTCAAAATTAACAGGAAGTGGGAATAAAAGTGCATAGGACCAGGAAGTAACATCGTCATTATTTCCTGAATCTATTTTGTCAATCTGGATCTTGAACAAAAACACAGATTCAGTCGAGATTCAAAAGCTTTTGCCGGTTTTTTTTTTTGTTTTTTTTATTTCCAGTGTGGGACCTGTGGAGTGGAGTGGGATGGGTGAGGTGGTGGAGGGGAGGGCAGGGGAGGGGAGGGGAGGGAGGTGTCGGGGACGGGGTTGGGGGAGGAGTTACTGCATGACTGGATTATTCACGGTTCAAGGAAAGCCCCGTCCCGCTTGTGACACAACATATGGCAATCGTCGATAAAACACAATCCCGTTGCAACGACTCGCGTTTACAGTTAAAACACTAGAAAAGTTGGAACAAAACCAAAGTGAATCAGCACTAACGTAGTGCATAGAGCATCTTGTTTGTCGGAAAAAAAAAGAAAAAAGGAAAAGGCTGGTTGTTCACCCAAAAAGGCCTGTGACATTTCCTTTTTTGTTGTTCTGTGGTGCCGTGAGCGGCTCGTGACTCACAACTCCCGACTCCTGGGATGTTTTTGGCTTGCTGGCAGCTCAAGAACGAGTCAAATCCTCTTTCGGGCCTTGAAAACTTCAGATTCATCACCTGTGCATCGAATCTGCTGCTGCTGTTGCTGCTGCTGCCTTGCAGGAGGAGTCTTTGTTATGTGCTGGGTAGAAACTATGCTGCAGCGGAGTTTTCACATTTCTCTCAATTAAAAAAAACAACAACAAAAAACCAACAAAAAAACCACAAACAAAAGTCAGTCGGTGTAGTCGCCATTCCCACAGGTCTGTTTTCCAGTTTTGTCGAGACGGAAGAGTCGACTGCAGCCAAAAGCCATCGGCTCCTCTGCCCTTCGTAACGACGTGCGACCGAAAAATCCAACCGACGGTCGTCAAACTGCCCGGCCGTCCATCGACGCCGAGTGGTCCCCGGCGGTCTGAAGGCAGTCGGTTGTCTGAAGGCAGTCGGTCGTCTGAAGGCAGTCGGTCGTCTGGTGGCGCGGAGGAAGAGCGCCACACGCTGGTTACATGTCCACATCGCCATCGTAGGCCAGCGTCAGGGGCTTCTGAGGTGGCGGAGAGGACGTCTTGGCGACCTTGGACGGCATGCTGAGGAGTGGGGCGAGCGAGCGAGAGAGAAAGAGAGAGAGAGAGAGAGAGTGTGAGAGAGAGAGAACGTTTGTCTTCAGTGGATTATGCCGATGCAGTAGCGTTGCGGCTAGAAGAAGTACCACAAGTAAAATATTAATTTGAGTTCGACAAGATTCTTTTTTGGGAAAAATCCCTCAGTGTTTTGGCTGTTCCTTGCTAAAATATGCATCAGCAACATCGGAGCTTTTGTTCTTGGGTAAGAACAAAAAAAAGCAAAGCAAAGTGAAAAATAAGAAGGCAGTAGGGTTCATACCAGAGCAGAAACGATAGAGCGATGATGAAGAGTATCAGGATGAATCCAACGGCGGTGACGGCGTAAACCCACAGCTTCACTCTTCCATCTGTGCAACCGGGGAGAAGTTTAAAAAAACAACAACAACAGCAAAACGTTCCCACACGTCAAATCATCTGGAGAAGCTTTAATAAACTCAAACAGCAGCTCTATTGCTCATCCATCTCACAGCTTCCAATCGAAAACATTAATTTCCCAGCCAATCCGCTCCCATCAAGTTGTGACTAAACCAGGAAGCAATTGCTCCCATCTTCTGTTAAGACCAGGGAAGAAAATACTGAACGTTAAAGAGATTAGTGTAGATTCTGCACTGGCGCCTGACCTGCAAGGCACTTTCAGCCACAAGAAAATAAGAACATAAATCGGTACTGACGGCTTTTATTGGCGAACAACACCGTCACTTTACTTCAGACTGGCTTTGGCAAGAGTTCCAATGTGGTCCCTAGAGGCACAGAGTGGTACTGCATGATTAATGTCTCTATTTGAGTAAATGGGAAGTCTTGGCCGGGTTAAAACAAATCCGACTGGCAGACGGCTGGTTCGTCCAACCACCTTTAACTTTCCTGAAGGAAAACATGGGATCAGTCTTTGATGAAAAATCAAGCAGTTTGTAAGTGAAACTGTGAGACAAATGAAATCAGAGCTCCTGAACACTTCATGGTGCATTGCTGCTGCTGTGATTGTGCTGATTGTGAAGGAGTGATTGTGTTTGGTGCTGGAGTACCTGGGCCGACGGGTCTCAGGGTCCACTCGCTGAACAGGTCCTGGGCCGGAGACGAGCCGGGCTTGAACCTCCCGGAGCTGCCGGTCTTCACGTCGGCCTTCTTGTTGCCGTCCACGCCGGGGGTCCTGGTGCAGTAGTCCAAGAAGCCGTGCGTGGTCATCACCTCGGTGTAGCCCCTCTCGCAGCCGCACACGCCGCTCTTCAGGGCGACAGGAGACTGACTCTTAGTCCTCACAAAGCCACTGACAAAAGCAGTTTTGCTGTGTTTAGGGGCAATTTTTATTTTTTTTTTTGCTTCCCACAATGTGCGTAATAGACTTTGCACGAGCGACGTTTTATCTCAGCCCTCAGACGTTCCACTGAACTCTTCGGTGGGGTGGAGATTAAACCAATACATCCCCATGCTTTTCACCCGCTATAAGCCTCTAAAATGCCATTAAGAGATGGCATGACAAATGGGATAGAGAATTTTATTGTCCACCAGGGATGAAATTTAACAAATTGGCCATGAGAAGTTAGGAAAAAAGAGAAAACCAGTGAGAGGACAGAGAATATTTGTCAAGAGCGGGAACAGGTGTTGTTCTGCAGGAGGGTTGCCGCTAGGCGCACATCAGACGGGGACTCTGGGACGTAATCTTGTCAGAACGTGGATCGAATGTGCGGAGAGAAATTTTTCTTCATCCAGTTATGCTGGACAAGACTGCAACCACTGCACTATATTCCACATATATGAATATAAATGGGCCTAAGTAGCGAAGGATGGGGAGGGACTGGTGGGGGAAATCTGGGTTTAAAATATTGACAGTGACGTCATGTTGTCGACTGAAGTTGACAGATGAGCAGCATTAAACAGGAATTAGCACTTAAAAAAAAAAAAAAGCTGTTTCGGGGGGAAAAAAACAAAAATGAAGCTTTGGATTTCTATTCGCTGACGGACACATTTGAAGGTTAAAATGAGCAACAGCCATATGCTGAGTGCCGCTGGTGCTGCAACAAAATCAGACATGAAGCACCACATGAGAAGCCCCAAACTTTAACTGCACGCTTTACTTTTCCAACCTGTGACCTCTGGCCTAATTGCTAAATCGCTGCAAGCCTGTGCAGGTACTTCTGGAAAACGCTCGTGCTCAGCAATCACCGTCAGCACGACGGGTTCATCGTGTTCAATCGGTGAAGCCGATTGCGCGGAGGATAGTTTTGTGCCTTCATGTCCGGCGAACTCAGGCTGGAAGACGAGTGGAGTTGCCGACTATCTGTGACTTTCCCCTCGGTGACCTGGATTTCTGAAAGCAACTAAAGATGAGTTCCAGACTCTTTCCCTCTTGCTCTTTGGAAGAATGTTGAGCCCCGAGACAGTTCAGAGGCAAAGTGATGTAAAAGCAGGTCCTCCGTTGGTGCCCTTAATGAGGGCTGCTGTGAGCCCAGTGAGGCAGTCCGTCGCACTGCAGGCCTTCATTCATTATTCATGATTCATTTTGCGACTGTCTGGACACCGCACACAGTCCTTGTGTTTTTTTTTTCATTTTTGTGCAATTGCATGAAAGATCCTCAGAGTGGCAGTAGCACTTCAACATAAAAGGATTTTAAACACGCACAGCTCCTTCCTGTCTGGTGAAGGGAGCCCAGCAAACGTGCATGTAATAATGTAATAATGTGCTTATACATCGATAATAATCGATTATGACAATTAAAAAGGCCCCTTCCCTCCCTCCGCCACACACACACACACACACACACACACTCGGGTACACCATAGGCTAAGGCTGGACTTTGGTTGCCTTCACAAATGTTTACATTTTCATGACCTCACTTCCAGAAGGTGTTGGAAGAAACAAAACCTCAACAGATCTTTGGTCTTGGTCCCAGAGTTGCTCTGTTGTGGAGTCTGTGGAGCCACTTGAGAACAGTGAAGTTCTCACCTTGGAGAAACCACTTTGATTAATTCAGGATGTTTGATGCAGCTGCAGTCCCACAAGGCATAGGAAGCTGTGAGCGCTGAGGTCATAAAGGGATGCACATGGTCAGTCAGCTGAGGCAGGCTGTGGAATTTAAACGAGGTTGGATCAGTGCCGATGGTGTTCCACCATCACACCATCACACCACCAGCAGCAGCATGAAGGATGGATCCAAACCTTCAAGTTCTTCACAAGATAGTTCAAAAATCACCACTCATCTCATCGGCTTCTTGCTGCTGCAGCCAATCTGTCGACTTGCTTTGACATGTTATCATTATTATATTATTAAACATGCGTCATGCTGTCTGTGGCCATGTTTGAGAAGCTGCTACAAGCTATAGCCAGAGCCATTAGGACAACAACATGCACTACAGGATGATCTACATGAATCTGAGGCATTGAAGAGTCTTCTGTAAATTCTGCCTTGTTCTCCCCTGGCTGTTATCTCGAATCTCTGACCTCTGGCACCAACCAGGTTAAAACTACTCCTCCGACGATATTACCTCAGGTTCCTGTCATTCTCTGGCAGGTGATCGTGCATGAAAATGTCGGCTCATCAGCAGTTTGCGAAGGTCCAAAGTCACTGCAAATCATCCGCCTCGCTCATTCTGATGCTCGGCTCGAGCCTCACATTTCTAAATACACTGCGAGTTGGGACCAGACCTGTGCAACACAGCCGCAAGGCTCACATACAGCCGACAAACACATTGCATGTGTATGAAGAAAAGAATGTCCCGCTGTGTGCTCGGCTGCTTGGATATTTGCACGGATGTGCGGGCGAGCAGGCGGACCAGATAAAGCGGCCGGTGACCGTGAGACCTGCGGGCAAAGCGCTTGAATCTTACCGGTGTGCAGTGTGAGAAGGGTTTGGTGCACGGTGGATGGCAGTGTCTCACTGTGGTCGGCCTTTTCTGCGGGAAACATCCTCCTGCAGACGAGGAAAAAATCAAAGAAAATCAAAAAAACAAAAACAACAGGTTCTTCTTCCAGATGCCTCCAGCCGCCGACCGCCAAATTAATGTACTGTCACACCTGATTAATGGGGCTCAGTTGCCTATCAGACTCCCTGATCAATCTGCAAACGTTTTAATTCCCACATGGAAAATTGCATGTCAGAATATCAGAGAGTGATGTCCCGAGCTCCGAGCCTCCCCTCGCTGTGCGAGGCTTTTTCCCTCCGGCGGACGATATTTACCAGAAACACTCCCTCACGGCGATACCATCACATTCCGCCACTATTTAAAGCACATCGAGTTTCGCCTAAAGCTGCAGGCTCCCACCTTTGTTCTCTTCTTCAGCGCCCGCCTCGCTTCCCACAAATACAAATGCACAATCGTATTTGTATGGATTGAAAACCTCCCGGCTCACACGGTCGGCCTTATTGATTACTTTTGTTAAGAGGGAGCGGGGGGGAATCAATAGAGGTTGCACTGAGAATAAGCAGATCAAATAAAGTTTTAAATTTAACCCCCGACGGCCTCTCCAAAGTGAGCGTGCTGTGCGCGTCGTGCGCACCTTCAAGCGACGCCGTCCGATCACTGATCCGATTTTGGACTCTAGCAGGAGTCAGCCGGTGCAAGTTGCATTACATTTATGCACTCAAATAAACAACCTGCAAAGAACCTGCAACACTTCCTGTTTCCAGTGACAACCCTTGTTACTTTTATGATGAAGAAAAATCCATTCCAACCCCCTTGGCTAAAGTGTTTTGCAGCAGCCAACTGATGGCAAAATGACCAGCCAATAATGGCCCTCTGAGTCACTCTGTGTCTCGGCAGTGGCTGATGGATTTCATTTGGAGGACGAGTAAGACAGGAAATGTTAGCAGACGCCAAAGATTGAAAGGGAGAAAATAAGGGAAAAAACCCCAACACACAGCATCTTTATGGAGCTTTTTGCTGTTTTGCTGCAGAATCAATTCACTTTAACGGCAAAAAGAATCAGCTGTCTGTCTGTTCAGTCAGGTAGAGATGAAGCTCTTTATCTCAGTGTGTGTATGTGTGTGTTTGCAGACACACACACACACAAGCGCCATGGAAGGGCGTCAACTCCTCACCTGTGACGTTGACGCCGTCGGAGCGCTGACACCACACTGCCCTGCGGTTGTTGCTCCATGCGCCCGTCCTCCACTCGTAACTGTGGCACTTCCCCCCTGCGGCGACGACAACACACGACACTCAGCGATGACACTTTGATGTTGCCGTCCAATCCGGTGGACAACCTGAACACTGAACACTGCTCCTCTGGCTTGTGCCGCCTTGCCGTGCGTCTCGGGAGAGGTTCAACCCACCTTTAAAGAGCAACTTAAATTTTGCAGAGACAGTAAATGTATAAGACACAATGTTAAGCATGTGAAGCGCTTGTCTCCCTGGGAGGAAGCGATGAGAAAATCTTTACGAGGTGTAAAAAAGATGCTTTAAAAGACTGGGAATGTTTTAACAGCACCTGGTTCGGACGCTGTGGAAGGAAACGGTTTCACGGCCAGGTGTTGAAGGGGCATCGTTAAAAAGGTCACTTTGACCTCTGGGATCACTGGGAGCCGAAGAGGCTGGAGAACACTATGCAGGACACAGGCATCCTGTTGTATTTGCAACTCAAACGGCAAAGCATTGTGAGTTTCAGCGAATGTGATTCCCGACTGTGTGAGATCTTCAACCACCACGTCAGGTTTACTTCTGCAGCCCTCAGAGGGAGCGTTTATCTCAAAAACATATATACAATTATAAACCCAGAGTAGAGCAAAAAAAAAAAAAAATCTGTATTCAGAACATGTATTAACAGATAATGTTTTTAAATATTAGGCATGCGATGGCGATTTAGTGGCCATATTATTTATGAGCATTTTGTGCTGTAATAATTTTCAGCACTCCAGGGTCAATTTGCAACGAAGTGCAACAGCCGCTGTCATTCTGAAATATTTACTGTACATTAATTCAGTCAAACAAGGACGACGATTTTTAGTCCGTATTAACAGCTTTCTGCTCTCTAGTCACTCTCTAGTCACTCAAGTGAACGCACAGATTTTAATTTTAGCTTGGATATAATTTCGAACTGAACATTTGCACAAGAGAAAATAAGTAAATCTAAAAAAAAAAATCAAGGGCTGTAATGACTTGGCCATTAGTCTTACATACAGGTTCATGTCCAGTGACACCCAACAGGAGGCGCTTTCTCGGTCCGTAATGTGAAAATAATAAGACCCTCAGATTTCCATGGATGTCCACAGTAATAATGCTCTTACGCACGGCAATAAAAAAAAGGGCTGCCGTGTTCTATTTCATGGATAAGAGAGTTTGAAATAAAAACATGGCGTGCAAGCATGTGAGGGTTAGGGCTAGTTGGACGCTTCTTGAAGTTCTTTGAAGGTTCTTCACTTTGACAAAGAAGAGCTCCAAACCTTGTTTCTGGCTCTGGTCAATAAGAGCGAGGCTGCAGTCAGTTATCTGTTTTTGTGTGTTTTTTTTTTAAAAAAAAAAAACGGATTTCTTCGGTACCTTTACAGGACTGAGTCTCGAAGACCTGCTGCGGGCAGCTGCCCTGGTTCTCCGCCGCCTGGATGATGACGGCACGAGAGCGAGCTCGCCGCCCTGTGGCCTCGAAGCTCCGCCCCTCCAGGCAGGTCAGCTGGCAAGAGCTCCAGGACGACCACACAGTCAAATGGCAATCTCCTTGAAGATGGAAAAAAAACAATAACAACAACAATGCAGAGTTGAAGGTTGGAAAAAAACAAAACAAAAACAGAAGCAATGCTGATTAGCATGAATCAGTCCTGAGTGCCTTCTGATACTTTTCCTATCATGTCTTTCTGCCTTGTTTACGCTTTCCAAAAGACTCTCGGCATCGCTTCATCTGAACCAACCACCACTACCACCATCCCAACATCCCCCAGCCCCCATTCAGAAGACACTGAGAACAACTTGAGCCTGCATCAGCGGCCAATAATACACCAAGTGCACAAAGAAATTACTCCAACGGCCCAGCGGGTATTCAGGAGCAATAGACGGACTGCAGGTTGTAAATTATACAACATGATGTTGGAGTGGCTGCAAAGGTAAACACCTAATAGTGAGTAGTCTCTCTCATTGGAGGCTAAAAAAATAAAAATAAAAAAGCTCTTTTGGGACGTGCTTGCTTACGTACGAGCTCGTACGCGGTGAGAGTCCACAAAAACAATATGCCGCCTCCAAGGTCAAGCGCTAATTTCCAGCGCGATCCAGGACACAGTCGGCCTGTTGTGATAGAAATCAGCCTCTTCAGAAGCCGCTCGCCTCCTCGGAGCACCTCGCTCTGATTCTGCAGCTGAGAGGAGCGAGCTGGATCGACGCGTCTCGTTATCTCTCATCTTCATACACATCCAATCAATCAGCGCTCGCCACCACGCTGCTCTGCTGTGGAGACGCACAGTGGGGGAGTGTGGTAAAACACACATATACACACACACACACACACACACACTCTCAACCCAACCAGGAGTGTCGCACGTGCCAACGGAAGCCGACACAACCACGGGGGGGTGTGGGTGTGGGGGCTCCACGCGGCGCCTCAGGCTTCCACACCCGAGAACAAAACACACACACATGACTCTCCGGTCCGGTCCATCAAACACTTTTCAACTTTTGATGCTGAGCCAAGGCTCACGGCGAGGGCGGGCGGAGCCGCGATACAAGGCGAGGATCAGAGGGAGCGGGAGAGCAGGAGCGGCGAGCAAGACGCTGAGAGAGTCAGCTGGGGAAGAAAAAAGGAGAAGAAGAAGAAATAATGAAGTGAAGGAGATGTCTGGTGAGGCGATGGTTCCTTGGAAATAAGGAAATCTGTATGTTCCCGTTAGCCGTTCGCAGGGCTCCATCGCATATCAACCACATGTTCCACAGCTGGAAACCCCCCAACCACGACGACAGGCCGCGACAGTAGCAGTGAGCATGCAGTAGCATGAAGATGATAATGATGATGATGATGATGATGATGATGGGGAATCTTCATCGGTGCTAACAGTCGCTAACATTTGAATTAAATTCATCAACCGCAGCTGCCCTTTGCCAGTCTGGATCTGATTGGTTTGACCTTTCGTCAGCTTCCTGGAGCTCCGACCTGCAGCCTTAGCGAGTTCATCGTCCACCACCACAGAGCAGAGGAGTCTTTTTTTGTTGTTGTTTTGTGCCTCCACTGTTTGCAAATGCTGCTTTTGGTCACCGGTTTATTTCTGTGGCACTTGCGACATCAACTCTTGCCCAGACCAGCTAACAGTTGGTCTTGAGACGAGGCTCAGGATGTCGATGGTTAAGCTCCCCACCCCCACCGTCGTGACTGTACCTGCAGCCACACAAAGCAAATTAGCATTCAGAAATGAAAGTGGCAGCTAAATTAACTCCTCTTAATGTGGCACATTTGTTGTGAGAGCTAAATGCCATTGCAGCAGTCACTAATTAAGGCCCGTTTAAGAGCACTTTTTCTATCTGTGACAAAAAACAAAAAAAAAAAAGCAAAAAGCTGTTCCGAGCTTGTTGATTGCATGTGGTTTGAGCCTGCAGCCACTCTGCTCACTGTTCTCAGGAGCGCCGGAGTTCTCACGTCATTTGTTTGAGCTGCTCGTTATGTGGCGTGAAAAAAAAGAAGAAAAAACACGCACATCGTGTCACATCATTAGCTGTGACACGAACAGAAACATGCATTAACATATAGTTCATTACACCTGTCATAGTTGTGTTTTTCAAAGACACACACACACACACACAATTATTCAAGTGGATATTCTTGGTTTCCACCAGCTTTAATGAATAATGCATCATGGTGTCAGACTCACGTCTTTCTACGTGGCCTGCGAGAGCTTGTTTGTCTTAAATAAACGCGTATGTTCATTGAAAGCGCATGTTGACATTTTAACACACACATATAAAGACAGATAAACAGATAGATAGATAGATAGATAGATAGATAGATAGATAGATAGATAGATAGATAGATAGATAGATAGATAGATGTTTTTGCTTCATGGAGAAGAACCCGGTGTGTCTTTAGCGTCTTGAGGCGTTACTGTCAGTGAAGAATGGGTACAAACTGCGTCAACACTATTTGTGTTAACTGTGAAACTGCTTGTTGTTATCTGGGGTGACTCCAGTATCCTTCTTTGGATTGCTTGACTTTCAGTTTATTCTATAGAGGAAAGAAAGTTATTTAAATCTTTTCAAATTCATGAGTTCAGTCCCAAACATTGCCGGCAGTCGACAGTTCAATAAACATTAGTCCTGTCTGGCCCCCGCAAAACATAGACTGTGTTCTGGATTTTGGCCCCCTCGCGCGATGGAGTTTGACACCCCTGCTAATGCATCGCTGAAAGGCTCATTAGTTAGTCGGCGACTATCGATTCTGTTTAATGATTTCCCAACAGCTGGAAATGTCAACAGCTCGGCGAAGCAGACGACCGCGTTCTGCCGGCGACAAAAGACGCGTTAAACACCGATGATAAAAGTGGCGGCGGCCAAATGATTACCGGCGTCATGGACGCTGAAGCAATTAATAATTTATGCCCATTAGGTGGCGTCGCTCTGTGAGCAGAGAGGCTGAATTTATTACCCGGTGTTAGACCTCGCGGAGATGCAGTATCTATAATGATAACAACAACAACGCCATGCAGTCAACGCATCGCAACGCAACACAGTCGATTAAAGAGCCGACAGGTGTTTCGGCAGCGCCCTCACCTGGGCAGGGCACGAAGCAGGGCCGCTCCATCTCCTGCTGGATGCCCCTCACCAGCTGGTCCCCGCAGAGCTGCACCCCCACCGGCCGTGGAGGAGAGTCGGGCCGCTGCCCCCCCCAGCGGACCACACAGGACAGGTTCCGTCGCTGAAGCCCCTCGCCGCACTCGGCCCCCTGCGGCGACCACAACAATCTGTCAACCAGGCAACGTCGCTGCTCTGCTCTGGTGAGTAATTTCACAGGATTTTTTGGGTGTGAAAACATTTTGCAAACTTACGCACTCAAACTCTTAAGTGTGCAGAGAACAATTGCACCGTTTGGACGCTACCAACTGTGTGTTGTTGTGAGTGTTGTCGACATAATTATGTCTCATTAAAAGGTTGTATAACTGGTACGACGCTGCCGCCACGTCTTCTTTTGCCAACAAAGACAAAAAGGTGCTCTAGAAAAATAAATAAAAGAGTGCGTACCTCCACGGTGCACGAAGACCACTCGCTCAGCACCCACGTGTAGCAAGGCCTGATGGGACACGGCTTGGTCTGGGTGAGCTGGCTAGGACAGGGCCGGCCCTCGTCGTGGGCGTCCTGCAGGATTCTCCTGGAGCGCACAGACTGGCCTGCAGGTGAGTCAGTGAGTGAGTCAGCGAATCACACATGGAGAAGATCCAAAGCTTCGGTCCAATAGTCGATATATAACACTTCAAGGTCGTGATTTCGGAGCCACGACGACTCGTTTCTCAGTGAAACAAAGCTTCCGTATGAGATCATTCTGCTTCTTTTCATTTCTTTTCTCTACGTTTCCCGCGTGACCGAGAGGATCCAGCAGAGCGGCGCCATACGTCTGTGTCAGCGCCCCACCGCGCTGCTCCAGTCAGAGTTTCCTCCTGAAAAGTGGCTCGTCCAAGCGAGGCCATTAATCATCAAGCGACCGGGGCCGAAGTTTGCTGAGACTAAAAGTTAATAGAGTGGAAATGCGACAGTGCAGCTACTGGGTCAGAAACATGCCAGACGGATGGAACGACTTCACATCGAGAAACCAGAACAGACAAACACGTTGGCATTTGGGTTTTATTGGGACGGTTTTCAATGGGAAGTCGGAGATTTCTTGTGACGAAATCAGACGGAAACATTCGTCCTGTTGGGACAAAGTCAACAATTTTTAAGAAATTACGGTTAAGAGGGACGTCGCAGGCTGTCGTTGCCACAGTCGGCGTCGGAGCGAGAGGAACCTGGAGGAGAATCTGGTTCATTTTCCATCTCAGCGCCTCAGTAAATAAAGGGGTTGCCACACTTCTCCTTTTTGCGGTTCCCAGGGGCCTGATTGGGTCGTCACACTGGCGGAAGACGCTGTTCTTCATCACACCCCCCCGACCCTTCCCCCCTCCCCCAGGGAGAGAAATGGATGAAAACAGGCAGAGGAGATCCGGCTTTGCCAAAAATATCAAACCCGAGGCATTAAGCAGCGCAGGCGCCGCTACGAGATCCTGGCGAGACACGGATCCCGCAAGAAATCCCTCGTCAAGCTCGACACGATCGGCCGCTTAATGTGTGACAAGAAGCCGGGGAGGGGAGGGGAGGGGAGGGGCTAAGGCTGAGATCAGGCAGCGTTGTTCAGATCCGTCTCTGGCCCCTTTTATCCTACCCCCCTCCCTTCACACAGTTGTGTTTGTCTCAGTGTGCTGTGCTGATGTTGACGCCCTCATCACGTGACTGGCATTTCAGAATATTTTCCAGAAATAGTAAAAAAAAAATTATTTTTTTTGGCATATATTGTTGGTATGCAACAAACTCAGACTGCAGGAAATTGCCATTATCTGTTTGCCTGCCTGCCTGCCTGATAAGTCAGTGCACCGTCCAGACACTCCTCCAGCTCTCCACTCTGTTCAGCCTCACATCTCCACTTTCTGCCAGCTTGTCCACTCGCCTGTTTTTTGAACGTTGGCTCAGCGACGTTGGAGAGCTTTTTTTTCAGACTTGGCCTTGTCGATCCTCCCGGAACAACTGTCCAGTTCTGACGGCTACACTTTTAGAGATGCTCGTAAAGAGCTGGTGATGCAGTCAAGACAGACGTTGAGACCAAGACTAAAAAGCGTTCCAATAGAAACAGTGCTCTAATCAACATTACACTAACACTTGGATGAGTTGTAGGACAAAAATAAAACATAGTCCGTCTCATTGGGTGTGATCGAGGCCGCCCAACAGGCTGGGGGACGCTGTACCGCCAATGATTAAGAGGGTTATTGGAGAAAAAGGTGCGAGGAGACGTGAAAGCTAGTGTGTTTTCCACAGAGCCCAAAATTAATGAGCCAAACCATCGTGGCTATACATGATTAACAGACGTTCAATAGTTGCTGATATTATTCCTGCCAAATATATAAATAAACAAATACATAAATAAATAAATAAATAAAAGCAAGAAATTCTGAAGATAAAAAGCGCAGACGGCGGCTTGAAGTTGAAAGGCTGGAGCTCAAAACCCCTGTGTTTTTCGAAAGGGCGCGAGGGCTGAAAAGCTACAAGCGACAAATTAAAAAGAATGAACTTGAGTCACTGTTGGGCACCAGCCAGCCAGTCAGTCAGTCAGTCAGTCAGTCAGTGTCTGTCAGTCGGTCTGGGGCACAGCAGCCCTCTCAGGGAAACTGCAGCCTTCAGAAACAAGAGCAGCACCAACCAGGCCGTTGACTCTCGCACTGCCTCGGGATCCCAGAGTCGTGGCCGCCACGCCGCAGGTAGCCGATTACCGATTAGGCATTTCAAAAAAAAGAAAAAGAAAAAAATTCAGCCGGACCGACTCATATTTAATTTAGGAGCGGTAAATCATTCACAAAGGTCAGCGATTTAAAACAATGTTTGTCTGAACCTGTCGCTCTTGAAATATGACCTCATAACTTAGAGGAGAGAGAAAAAAAGCATTGGGCTTTCACACACAGGCGGCCGTAGTAATGAAGTGGGAATATTAATATGACGTAGGATGTCGGGAGGGAGAGAGAGCGCGGCGGCGGCGCGCTGTTACACTGTATAATGAGAGTTTGGACCAGATACACTGTTAAATATTTATAGCTTTAAATGTATTCATGCACAATTGACTGGCTTGGCGGATGCCTGGTCGGTGCAGACGGAATAATGAGGTGCGCGTGCGCTTCCCGATTCATCTGTTGCTGGCCGCTCGGTGTGTTTACCTCGGCCGCCGCAGGTGTGCGAACACTCGGCCCACTGCGACCAGCCGGACAGGACGCAGCTGACGGGACAGTCGACGGTGCAGCTCTCAGACAGCCGCCGCTCGCTGGTCAGGCCCAACTGCAGGACACAAGAGGCCAGCAGAGTGCGAGGGAAAGGGTGGAGGGGTTGGGGTGTTTAATTGGCTGCCGTAAAGGGGGGAGGGGTCTATGGGAAAAATGTGATGTTGTGAGGCGGAGGTGCGACGCTGCAGCCATTACCTGCCGGCACTGGTGCAGCTCCACCACCTTCCAGTCGCTGCGAACGCAGTCAAGCAGGCGCTGCCGGGAACCTCGGCCGCAGACGGCGCCTGCGCTCAGCTGGCACGTGCTCCAGTCTTCCGGAAACATAAACACACACACAAATAGTGCAACACACGACACACATTTCTATGCAAACACACGGACAGCCATCTTCCGCAGATGTTTTCTCATTTTTGAAAAAAGGTTCCAAACTAGCTTCAATTTTCAGGAGCCCTATAAAAAATTTTCCCCGCACCGTTTTACAGCTTTAGCCTGAGTGATGGGTGATGGTGACCCCCACCTGAGACTCTGTACTGGTAGGTGAAGCAGGTGCTGTTGAGGACGCAGGGCTCCGACTGAACCAGGTCTGGACAGGCAGAGTCCTGCGACGCCGGGAGCCTGAGGACGCGTCGACTCCTGTTCCTTGTTGCTCCGTGGTCGCACTGCTGCACACACACACACACACACACACACACACAAACACACACAGAATAAAAAAAAACTTCATGCAGGTGACAGGTTGAGATGAACAGTGGTCTTGGTGCACAAATAACAGCATTTAAACAACAAGGGAGCCTTCAACTACACAATTAAATACGCTTCTTCCAGCCTCCACTGCAATTTCAGCTGTGAAAAATATGGAATATGCAGAAAGTATCCATCACATGACTGGACGGTGGGAGACTAATCTGCCAGAAATGTTTTAGATGTTCAATTAAATGCAATTTTGCCGAATGCCTTTGCAATCCTCAGCAAAAAAAAAATGTCATGCAAACTCTTTTTCTTCAAAGGCACAGGTGGCATCCGTGCCACAGTGTTTTGACCATTTATTATCTATCACACACGCACACACACACACACACAGGAACACACATGGGCATGAAAAATTCACATCCCTTTTCTATCCCCTCAGTGACGGCCTTTGAAAGATCTGGGACGACTGCTTGAATAGAATTCAACAGCATTTGATGCGTCTCAAGGTAATCTCTGCCTTCTGCCTCGTCTTCTCCCCCTCCCTCCAGCTGGAACGTCTGAAAAGTGGGTTAAACTGAGAGGAGCCGCGTGACCGCCGCTCAGCTTCTCGGAAGACTCCCCCAAGCTCTCCCACCTCCCACAAGAAGCCCCCTCTCCCGCGTTAATAATTCGAACAATTACGGAGAACTGGAAAGAGTGAAACGCTGGTAAATACAACACAGTGGTTGTTGGTGGTGGTGGTGGGGGGGGGGGGGGGGGGGGTGGAGCGAAGGATGGTGTGAAAGATGTGCAAGAGGAGCCGTCAGCTCCCTCTCCGGGGGAGGAACAAAGGATCCACTGACAAAGGCCTCAGCGATGGGCCGCGCCGTCCCTCCACTGCGCCTCAATCACTGTCGCCCCCTAATGAGGAGGCCGCGACGGTGCGACGGCGCTCGGGAATCCACTGCGGCTGCCTCGCCGCGACCGTTTTCTTCCTCCCTCCCTCTTTGAGTCGGGGAGCCGGCTGTGCACGTGCATTTTTCCCTGCCACCTTTCGAAGAAGGAATTTAGCAAGTAGGCCCCTGCAGTCAGCAGAAGATATTTGGAGATTTTTTCGGGTCAGAACCTTTGATTGAAGAAAAGTACCACACTTTAATTAAATTAGAGCAGAAAAAACACATTAAGGTCAACATGCGAATGTGAAAAAAAAGTAGCTCAGCGCACTGACTGCAGGCGAGCCGTTCATCGTTCCTCTTCAGTCTTTTGCAACCTTCCTGCAACCTTTCAGTTAGTAACTCTGCGCACTCTGTCCACCTTCCTGTCGTCTTTTTCTGTCACCAGAGCAATGTAAACACTCCTCACCCCAGTGAGAAAAAAAGTGTGTTGCGCGGTTGAAAAATGTCTTTACTGAGTTGTAGCAGGAGGTGTGAAAAAAAAGCAAATGCAGCTGCAACAACACAGCCAACAACAAATTGCACGGATGGCGGAACCTGTTTGTCCTGTGTCCCATCCCCTGCTAATCTCCTTCCCTCGGAACAGCGAAAAAACCCACCTGGAGGGAACACTTATCTTCCTCGCACCCCCACAGAGAGCGACGGCGTGGCCTGTGACTTTAAAGTGTTGATTCTCATCCCGCCGCTGCCAGCCGCAACAAAAAACAGCCTTTTATCGTCTGTGCGCGTGAATAAAAATGTGATATTTGGCAAAGCGCAAATGTCTGAAATGCGTTTATTCTTAGAGGATGTTTATTTTTTTTAATTCTTTATGAAATAAATTATCGTCTCCTTCATTTTCAGCTGTTGCTAGGAATGTGGCCGACGGCGCTGTGCGTCGCTGCTGTTTTCTTGCACCGCATGTGACGGCGGATTGTGTGTTTATTTTCTAATTTCAATTCAATGTTCAACACACAGATGGGGTGTGAATGATCCCAACGTTGCTCCCGAAGCTCCTAAGTCAATGAAGTCAATGAAGCGCGTTTGCACAGTGAATTCAATCCATGACGAGCGCTTTTATTTTTTTTTAATCAAATCATTTTGGTTATTTAATTAAGGTTTGCTTTAACATAGCAAGAGCACCGAGGCAGGACTGCAGGGTGAACAGTGTGCAGCAGCTGCTGCTGTTATGCCACCTCGCTGCTTCATCTTTCAGCTACGTATAGACCCCACAGCAGCAGAGATCTCATCACTGTGTGCACACACATGCACACACGTGCACAGACACACACTGTGTAGCCATCCATTCAGCAGCAGAATACAGGAATGGCCCCAGGCCCTCCATCCAGCCTCCAATTACAGCAGAGCGGCATATTTTACGCAAAGCCCTGCCTTTTCCACTAACAGCGCGCATTTGCGAAGAAAAATCCACCTGTCGGATGTCAGGGAAGTGAGAGAAATCTTTTCAAGATGGCTCTCTTTCAGCCCCGGCGCTGCCGCGGAGGAAGACGAGGGTGAGGAAATAATGGCGACGCGGCAGCATTAATGAGCGACAGAGCGGCCTCGTCTGCTTCCCTCCCGCAGAAAACCGGCTGTCGTCCAGATCCTAAACAGGTTTGGCTGTGTGGAGATGAATGCAAAAAAAGAACTCTAAATATCTTTGCTTGTTTCCTTTTTGAAGCATCACATTCGCCACAGATGAGTTTCCTTTGACCAAACCGCCGTCGGAATCCCTCAAATCTCACACCTTCACGTGATGAGACACAATTTCCATCTGACTGAAACCTGAACAAACACAAACAGACGCCGTCGAAGCCCGACACAAAGAGCTGAAGAGTCTTTGTATATGAAGAGTGATGATCATCATCACCTTCGTCCACACTGTGGGTCCCTCAGAATTAAAAACTTGTTTCAATTTTTTGGCTTCAACATGCAGTGAGAAGGGTCGGCCTGCTGCCTTCAGGGGGATCAGCGGAGCTCCATGCGGACAGACTGGAGGAGGGTGGAGGAGTCCATCTAATGAAGTCTTCTCCACATCTCCTCTGACTGCTCCCTCTCCTCCACCCAGTGTTGCCACCCCACTGAATCGTTACGTCAGCCAGGAAACCTATAACGCGGCTACACGCCCATACATTCTTCAAATTTATTTCAAAATTACACACAGCACAGAAAAAAATAAATGAAAAAAATGAATAAAACAGAAACAAACAAAGGCACAGATCAAGCGTACTGAGGGTGCCGACTTTCTGGAGATACAATAAGAGGGTTTTGTCCTGTCACTGCTCAGGTTCAGGCTGATTGGCAGCAGCTGAGGAAAATCATCACTGGTGCAGCCAATGACTCCTGATGAGCAGGGAACCCACTGACCTACATTCTCAGTCTCACCTGAGAATCAATCTACTAACGCTTCCAAATTAAAAAAAAAAAAAAAATGGCGAGTTGCAATTACTCCACCTTTTAAAAAGGTTTTTTTTTTTCGGATTTTGTAACTTAATAGATCTAAACTTCATAGTTTTCCATAGAATAATAATATTTATTTTGGGGATTTAATCTGACCGAGAGCAAAACTCAATTCTTGATTTTCTGTAAAGTGTGATCTGGCTCCTTCTGTTCAGCATGTATACCATCAACTCTTTGTAGGTCTACCTTCTCCAATGAAGAGAGTGTTGCATGAAATATAATTTCAGGGTACATGCAAACATGCCATTAGAGGGATGAGGGAACGTACGAGTGGGCAGGCAAATGTGTAATTCTGCTATTGGTATTCATGGAGTACATTCAGGAAACATGTTCATGACGGCGATCTCGAAAGCGCACTTAGCGCTGATGAACGCATCCTGCTCCTCGAAAACACGCAGTATTAGCATGCACAAATCATGCGGTGTGTGCGCCGGGTAATTAAGACGGCGGCACTCTGGTCGTATGTTAAGATGAAGCAGGTGGTGGAAAAACATCAAGCTAGTAAAAGAAGAAGAGTGTGCACATCTCCTCTGTTCTTTGCGTGCATCTTTTTTTCATCGTTTGCCAAGGAGACTCGTCGAGACCACGAGAAACAAGACACATCTTTGCAGATCTTAAGGAAGCAGGAGCGGGATGGGATTTTTTTTGCGGCCTGCTACTCTTGGATGGGTGGTTGTGTCTCACCAGCGGGCAGCTGCTCCAGGGGCCCCAGGCGGCTGCGACGCACTCGTTGGGGCAGGCCAGGAAGCAGACCTGGGCTCTGGGCGGCATCTCATCCTGATCGCACAAACTGGCCTCCACGCTGCTGACCTCCCCGTCCGCTCCCTTCTTCACACACCTGAGTGGGAGAAACACATGTAATTGTAGCTGTGTTTCCATGACAGTTTTCAGTATTTCTAAAATTTCGACAAAGTACAATTGCCGTTTGCAGGTGTTTCCATTGAATGGCACGAAGCACATCAGCCATAATTCGGGTAAAATCTCGTCCTGAGAGACCCCACTTTGAGGAGGACGGAGGTACAAAATTTCTTGAATAAATCTGCATTTCGATGTTGTTTGCTGTCAAGAATGGTTGTTGTATTTTTCTCTTTGAGTACTTGTAAAAAATATTCCATCTCCTCCTCCGTCCAATCATACAGCGCCAATTTTACTTGAAGTGAACTGGTCACGTGACCGCGTAGGTCACATCCGCTGATGTGTAAATGCGAAAAAGTGTTTCAAATACTCTTTGACAATATACCTCTATATCAATACATGAGTGAAAAACCACCTGTTCTACATGACCAGTTTTTTATTGCCATAATTAGGTTTTGCGCAATTCTACGGGTAATGGAAACGCAGCTTGTGAGACGGTTCCTCCGGGAAGTTTCTGTGTGTGTGTGTGTGTGTGTGTGTCGGGTAATCAGCTCGTTAATTTAAAGTTGGTGGGTCTCGTGTCCGGGAGCCTTCTTGCTCTATTAAAAGTAATTTTTTTTTGTGTTATTGCCGCGGCCTCAGACTGAAATGATTTCATTGTACCGGTCTCAGCGTGGTGCGCTGGTCAACGCCGACACGTCCATCTCAGGGCTTTGACTGTTTAATGGTGCACATCATTACCACTCTGTAGTCGGATCTGCGAGCTTTTCAGCCAGAAACCCTCCCTGAGGGAGCAACGTCACCTTGGAAACTTGGGAATTGCACCCTTTCATTAACAATACTGCCTGTTTTTTTTTTTTGTTTTTTTTTGTGTCATTAAAAAGTTTTTGTTGCCATTTCAAAGTTGTACAGTGCTGTATTGTGCAACGCACAACGCTCTCTCTCTCTCTCTCTCTCACTCACTAACTATCAGATGCGGCTCCTGACGATTTTCCAATGTGTAAATTGTGCCGCCGTCGCCTTCGTCACTTGTTTCCCCTCCACAGGGGCCGAGACGTGGAAGTCAGGTTCATTCTTCACAGAACCACCCCTCATTAACACCCTGCAGGTACTAATTGGAGTGTTCGTGGTTGGCGCTCTCTCATCGCAACACCTCCCAAGGAACTAACTGGCTACATAGCGGGTTATTTTTTTCCCCTGAGAGGTTTCCATCAGAGTCCTGGGCGATGATCAGCACTGGTTTCTGAACAAAGATCTGACTCTGGCGCATAGAGAACAAACCAATATTCACATATAGGGACAAATAACTCTGGGGTATGGCTGCGGCTAACAAGCAGAGTTCAGTGTTGTTGCTTTGGAATAAAAAAAAAAAAAAAAATGTAAAATCCTTTTTTTCTTCCTAGCTGAGGGAGAACCAATTAAAACCAAACCCAAACAGAAGCAGTCGAATTGTGTTGACTGTTGTTTCCCACCTTTCGTGTGGTCGGGGGTGTCATGTGACCAGTGCGGGCAGCCAGCTGGCTGCGGTGCTGCGCTGCCAGGCTGCCACTCACCTGATCTTGCGGCTCTGGACGCCCTCGCCGCAGGCTGGCAGGTCGTCCACCGCGTTGATGGTGCAGATGGACCAGGAGTCGCTCCTCCACTCGAACTGGCTGCATTCGCTGTGGCACCGCACGGCCTCGTGCACCTGCGCACACGCAAACACACAGACACACACAAGGACGCAGAGGAGAATAAGACTTTGAAATTACAGGGAGAATGCAGTCAAGCGTGGCTCAAAGGAAAAAAAAAAATGGACATGCATAGGAATCGGCCGCGCGCTACTCATGCACGTGCACAAGCGTGCCACATGTAGTGGATGCATACATGGCATACAACATATCTTAGTGGATTCCTTTTTTTTTTCTTGTTTTTCCATTTCATGTCACGGGTTCTCTCATTACATTTGTATGGATGGAAATTCTTATTGGATGGAAATGAAACATAACCTCACATCTGGAGTTTAAACTAAACTTTCCATATTTAAACCAAGTCATTTTAGCCTTCTAAAGTATTTATTCTGAAAACGTGATTGCCTACACAATCATAGACACATTTCTGAGCTGTCGCAACGCACGGAAATGTGGAGGAATGTGACAGACGTCCGATTTCTGAGCTCATTCCCTGTCAACCAGTCGCCGTCTTTGCCCGGGTGAAGGGGGGAAAAGGCAGCGCGCTGCTCCTGTAAACACGTTTACTCCCAATCTATGTAACAGTCTGCCTCAGTAAAAGGTATACACTGGAGGACAATTTGTGGGAAAGCTATGACAAGCTGTAATGGGTGTTTGGAAGTGCAAGTGTGTGTGTGTGTGTGTGTGTGCGTGCGTGTGTGGAATGAGCGTTGAGTATTCCTTCCCCTCTGGGCCACACAGATGCCTATTACACATCCTCATCATCTCCCATCTGTCCCTGCAGATGCCCCTGCTGGGTAAACTGGCGAATGAATGCACGGCTCACACTTCCTTCTTTTGTTTTTTGGGGTGATTTTTTTTCCTCTTTCAGTTCTCCTGGCGAAGCTTTTTTTTTGTCAGTGACGCAAAAAAACAAAACAAAACAAAACAAAACAAAAAAGAAACAGATTTGCTGCCAGTGTCGAGCATTTTTAGTTTAATTTACAATCCTCGACGCCGCAGCGGCACTTTTTCCGGACGCGAACAGCCGATACGTGTTGGTGACTGAACAAAAAGCGCATCTTCAGACTCCACTAACTAATAATTAACTAACTAACTGTGTGGCATAATGTTGGAAAGGGGCAGTTATGATGACAAAGAAAAATGATTTTACTACGATTCTGCTGCAGCGAGATGTGATTCATCAACGTCATCAGCCTCTTGGAATTCCTTTAAGTATCCTTTATTAGATCCTTTAGTCATTATGATTTCGCTCCCCAGCGGTCACGGGGTGGGGTTGGGGGCGTTGGGTGGGTGAACGTGACTGGGAGCGGTCTGGCATGCATTCCGTCTTCATTAGCGGGAGCAGAGAGTGATGTGAACAGAATGAACGGCACTGACCTGAGCCTGCGTGGATGTCCGTGTTAGCGGTGCATGACAGGCCAGGAGTTGGGCAGGGGAGAGAAGAAACAATGATATAATCATTAGTTTAGATCTGTGCGGCCCGCAGCGACAGAAACACTGCAATTTGCCGGCTCTGCGTTTCATTACGGGGTGGGGGGGAGGCGATAATAGTCATGCGTCTGTGCGCCGAGTCCACCGGCGCTCGAGGGCGACTCGGCCGAGCCGAGCCGTTTGTGTCGGTGCGAGAAATTTCTTGTCAGTCGGTCGCAGCGACGGTCGTGGAAAATAATTTGCCTCGGATGTTGGAGTGAAAGAGCGCAATGTGCTCGAGGCGGCTCTGAGATTCTTGTGTCTGTGCAGCGACCGGTTACGGTGAAAAGTCGTGGCAGTGAAGTCGGACTGATGCATTTACACCATTTATGCAGCGCGCTGATTTAAAGTGAAAAAAAGGTAATAATAATCAGGTAATAATAAAAAAAAAGAGTTTATTGTTTGATTCCAGGTTTCATTTGAATCAAATTGTGTGACGATGAATTCAATACAAATATCACTGTCACCGCTTAGTAGTGAAATGATTTTGTGTTTTCAATGAAGCACTTTTAACATGAAGATTCATCATGTTTCAAATGGTCAATTTAACATGACTGACAGAAAAAAAAATGAAAAGGAAGAAGAAAAGACACACAGCCACAAAACAACAGCAACAACAATAACAACAAAGAGATGAGTGCTGACTTCGCAGCTCTGCACTGATGAATGATCCAGCCACCACAGACTCTGAAGCAAACCCCTCTAAAAAGCAGCCAGTCGATAAAAAAAAAAAATCCCAGTATTTTATCTGCTCCCTTTACTGCCGCTGTGATTTTGCCATAATTCCCCATTATTTAAGAGGACTGGAACAGAGAGTATCTCTGACGGCAAATGTTTAATCTGCTTGAAGAACCAGGCGCTGGGACCAGTTGTCATCGTGGTTTATACCTAACTTGAAATGTGCACCTCAAACTGTGGCCCTCCACATGCTCCACAACTGCAGGCCTCTTTCACATTTACCGAGTTAACGGCAGACAGCTGCATTAAATGAGTGTGACACACCTGACGCTGGTCGGCTACTGCGATCAATCAGGGTTGTTTTTTTTTACCCCAATCTGAATTTTAAACTCAAAGAGATGCAGAGCCAATAATTCTACCCTGTGATTTTATTCGAAGCCGTTAATATCTGGAATGAGCGAGTGTGTCTGCTCGCTCGGCTGTCTGTCTGCTGCGCTGAGCATCAATATTCAGCGTCCACACTCTGGAGCTGGATGGGCTTTCAACTGTGAGTGGGAACCAGCGGAGTGCCTGATTAATTACGAGATGCTGCTTTAGCCCTGGAATTCATGCTCTGACAGGGAGCTCCTGTTCATGTGATTTATTGGAAAAATGGATTCGCGGGTAAAAGATTCAGATCCTGGAAATGAAATACATATTTCTTCATGCAGCCGCGTGTGGTCCGGTCGGTTCCTGTGGCGGTTGTTGTTGACGACGAGGTGGCTACCAGCTGCTCGAAAGTTGAACTCTGGAGGCAGCCACACCGAGGGCAGCCAAACACACGCGCAATTATTCACGTTTTGCCCTCTTTACGTTCTGCCTGCAGACTGTTGGCTTAATTAGCGCACTTCACCTCCGCGACCTCGCGTTTCGGCGGCTTTAACGTCCCCGTAACGTTCCCGCTTCCCGGCAAGCCGCTTCTCTGTCAAGGTTTGTTTATTTGTTTCCGCCCCACGGTGCACTTTGGGCGCCTCCTTTACCGGCAACTGTGTGAATACATAATGATAACGATAAATCATCACGCAGTTTGGCTACCTGTGTATTTTATTTTCTAGCTGTTTCCAAATGTTCGTCTCTCTCTGTCTCTCTCTCTCCCCCTCTCTTTCTTAACAAGAGCCACTTTTTGCCCTTCTTACCTTGGAACACCATCAACATAATTTAGCTACATTTTTAAAACGTACAGATGAGATTCAGACTTCAGTTTCTCTTTTTCCACTGCAGCTGTTTTTTTTTCCCCTCTCAAAAGTATTTCACAGTATTTCAAAGGAAGAAAATAACTCATTTTTTTTTCGTTGGTTGGTTACCATGGGGAATAAAAACACAATCGTCCTTCATTAAGCAGTTTCTTTCTTTTTTTTTTTTGTTGTAAGCGCGACCGACTCAAATCAGCTGTTCTGAAAGGAGAAACAAATAAGTTTTCATCACAGTAAATTCAGGAGTTTTGGAGTTCCAGTTGATGATACTAATACTCACTGTTGAACCTCTTTTCTGCACTGGGCCGCTGAGATCAACACAGAATTCATTGGTTTGCATATTTGCATGTTGACTCTTGGAGATAAAATACCTGTCAGCGTTTGCAGGTTGACTAAGAACAAGTGACTATTCCCCTGCAACAGATGACAGACTGGACTCATAAAAGACACATTACCGTGCGAAACCCTCTTCCTGTCCATATTCAGATTGTGTGTTTATTAAGTGGAGGATGAATATCTGCATGTCGGTGTCACCTTGCCGCTGACTCTCGGTCTCACCTTGTCGCTGGCTGCGCTACACCGCAGTCAAGGACTGCAGGGCGTTATTCCACCTCTTCAATGTTCGGTAATGTATATTTCATGACTTGAGATGATACAGACAGCGCTACAAACTCGCTGGATGGAGCCCAGTCATATATATTTATGAATGGTCTGATTATAGTTGAGTGGCAGACAATTTTTTTATGCAGCGAGTTCATCTTGGACACCTCCTGTACGGGGGTGTTTTCAACTGGCTTGAAGTAATATGAGGTAACTAGTATTTAGAAAAAGTAAAGTAAAGAATTTACTTTTTTGTATTTGGCAGAGATTCTATCTGAGCTGGCTGATTTGATTACATCCCTAAATACCAACCTTCTTTTTACACCGTCGACTTTTACACCTTTAATTCCAGTCGTTCTTACAAAGAGGAACGATTTCTGCAAGTTATTACTTCTGCTGAAACTCTATAATCACGAACAAAATGCTTTGCAGTGATTCTTTTTTTTTTTTTTCACACTTGCTGTAGATTCCACAGCTGTATTTCTGTACCACAGACCGGTGGCGTGGCTTCCCATAATTACGCATACTATTTTACCGTTTCCAGTTCCTGCTCTGAAATAATATCCTTTCCCGCTGCTACCTTGCAATCTATCACCTGGAATGTAGCTCAAGACAGGAATGCATTAGCGGAGGCACTTCGCAAGCTCTTAACCCGGCAGCCGCTTTTAATGAAGTCACCGGTCAAAGATATTTTACATGTACTTACAGAAAAACCGAGCAGCACGTCGCTCTGTTGCCAAAGTCCACGCTTTCTTTTCCACAGCTCCAAATAATGCAACATTTTATTTTTCTATTTTTGCTTTTTTTTTAAAAAACTTTCATTTTTGTGATTCCTGGAACACCTCTGTCTGATTGGCGCTTGTGTTGCTTTTCCGTTCAGCCCGCCAACACGACCACACCGTTTTTACGAGGAAAATTCTATTCATCAAAACACAAAAGGACCACAGTCCTGTGATGTCATCAACCCTCTTGTTCATTTCCGATAGTCGAAGGTCTCTCTGCCTGTAGCCTTCTCCCGAACGCGGGTAACAACGATGGCAACGACGACAACGAC
Source organism: Thamnaconus septentrionalis (assembly GCA_009823395.1). NCBI lineage: Eukaryota > Metazoa > Chordata > Actinopteri > Tetraodontiformes > Monacanthidae > Thamnaconus > Thamnaconus septentrionalis. Next base: position 17,841,758 of record CM020514.1, on the reverse strand, counting down.
ACACAGAACACAAAATGTTCTGCTGTTTAGTGAGCGCGCAGTAGGACGAGCGGGGAACAAAGTGAGCGGCAGAGAGAGAGTGAGAGAGGGAGGCGAGTGAAGCGGGAAGAAAAAGGCCTGGCAGTTTGGACAAAGTTAAACTGGCAGTAATGAAGCTTACAGTTGGCTAATTCCACAAGGTTTGGGTTTATTGAAGTTGCTTACAGCCCAGGACACACACACACACACACTCTCTCTCTCTCTCTCTCTCTCTCTCTCTCTCTCTCTCTCATTAAATCCTCCCAGCTGCTGGGAGGAGGCAACGGGAAGCAACATCGGCCGATGCGACAACTCTCATATGTTGTGCTTTTATAACGAGTCACTTCCGGCTATTGGTTTGTTCTTCTTTCAGAGCTGGACCTGTGTGACGTTTGCACGAGACCCAAACAGCCAGCTGGCAGATTTTTTTACCCTTGACGCAGTAACAGATGAACGTGCAATGAAGTTGCAAAGGAACAGTAAATCACAAAAAAAAAGTTGAACATTGATAATTTTTTCTAACTTGAGCACGTTTGCAACCAACATGCGAGGATCAAACCTTCAGATGGACCAATTGAAACTACACTAGCCATTCCACAAAATTGTACCAGTCCAAGCACCAGATAGGGTGTTGGACTAACGTTTGTGTCTGAGTCCAAAGCAGGATGGAGCCAGTGTGGGAGAGAAGAGAAGCAGCAACAATTTACATGGTTTATAATGCAGGAAGGCGCCTCGGCGCTCCTTCAGGGGACGAAGCGTTCGTGTCCAGACGCTGCCTTCTGTTAATCACACCTCACTGGTCCCCGGAAACTCAGCCTGCGATTCTTAAAAGAAATAAAAAGTCTTTCGATTTAACGAACGGGAGAAATTATTAAGCTCCTTGATGCTCTTTGGTGAAAACAAACAAAAGCAATTTTGTTTTGTTTTTTCAGCAGCCTTCCTTTCTTTCTGGGTAATGTGGACTCTGCTCAGGGCAGTTGATCGCTGCGGACAGTTTGTCAATGAAAGCCACACTGAGGATTTGCAATGAAATCAGCTGTAGCTCCCAGAGCAATGTCCCCCTGCCCCCTCCACCTCTTTTATCACAACAATATATGAAGGCAGAGGAGGAGCCAATATCGGCAGAGGCAAAAAATATAGTGATTTCTATTTCCGTGTGAAAGCGAAAGCGTTGAATCTGCTGCATCGATTTATAGACGGGTCATCTGAGGCTTTAATTATTCGTTTCTATGATGCCGTGTGATAGTTGTACAAGATCATTCTGATTCTCTGAACAGGCAACACACCTACAGGTCTGGGAAAGATGAAAGATGAAAGTCAAGGACATGAACACAGTCAGTTCATCAGACATCATTTTCTTCTTCATCCATTCGGTTTTGTTTGGATCAACGGGTTTGCACATCGATGCACCTCAAGATCAAACTCTTCATTATGAAGATTTTCAGTCAATTTTTATTTTTACCATTTTGGACAATAGGGGAAGGGCATAGCCTGTGATCAACTGCAAGAGTAAGGCTGAACGTCTTTTAAGGAAAAAAAACACTTGAGTCGGAGCTCCGCGGCAACAAAGCTCAACATGCAGAGAGAAACACTGCACCATCCTCTCAGGAGATCTATGTTTACGCTGGGATTTGGCACCGACCACTGTGGAGCCTTTTCCTCGGAATGATTCTCTACCAACCATAAAGGGGTAGAGAAGCATGCGGTTCACTTAAAAAACACAACCTCCACACGACCCGCAGACAAAAGCCGAAAACATCAGCGCTGTGGGCAAATTATGCTTTAAATCATTCACGCTATAAAAACGTCGGCAACATCTCGCAGATTGTGGAATATTCTCTCTGAAGAGCGGCACTGATAAACCGGAGACGAGCCATTCCATCCAATGAGCGCGATCACAGTCCAGCCGTTAATGAAGACAGGCGATAACGCAGCTGTTCCCTGCTGATTTATAAAACATGAGCCGCAGCGTGAAGCTCCCACATAAACTCACTGCTTCCTTAATGCAATATTAAGTTTGTGGTGAAGATGTGAATACAAAGGTTTGAGAATGTTGCGTTTGCGCAGGAGAGACGACGAGTAGAAAAACAAAACAAAACAATGTGACCTGCTCGAAACCTCCGCCGGCTTTGCTGGCACGAGCAGGCAAATTCTAGCGCTCATGTAGCCAACAGTGTGAAACATCTGGCCGAGCTGCCAGAGGAGACGGAGCCAAAGCAGTAGACACGGGTCGAGGCGGTCACTAGAGGGCGCTCAGCTTGGCAACGCTGCCAGGAGCAGCAAGAAGCAGCTCTGTGGGAGGCGGTAAGAATAAATCAATGGCTCTAATAAAGTGTATTAAAGCGTTGTGGTGTGTTTATTTAAACCTCACGCAGCACAGCACAGCGTAGTGCAGCTAAACTCCAAGTCTTCACGGAAAGAGGGAGGAGAAAAAAAAAGCAGCAGCAGCATCATAAGCACTGTGGCTTATTGGCATTTGCCATGAAGACGTCTGAACGGAGACGCCGAGGCCTCCGCTGTGACACATCAGCACCGAAAGCAGGCTTCAAACAGGAGGGAAGCAGCAGCAGCACGTCCTCCACCGTTGCAGGGGGCCAGAAAAATATCTGAGCGTCGCCGCTGACGCTCAACAAACGGCATGTTTATTTTAGTTCATCATTTTTTTTGTGACCAGTCTGGATGCAAACTGAAAAGCGTCTACAGTGTTTCTGTGGTGCAACAGTGTAAAGCCTCACTAGAGTGGAAGACAGTGCACAGTTCCCTGTTTACACCTAGCCTAGCCTAGCCGACATTGACATTTGATTTTAGCAGATGGTCAGGGTCGGGGTCTTCTCGAAGTTTCCGAGAAGACCGCTGGGCAATGAGTGTTTCCTGCACGCTTGCACCGGGAGGGATCAGTTGGTTCCTATTAATAGGGTGATTGATTGAACAAGTTTGGTGAGTTTCCATGACGACTAATGGGGAAAAAGATTCCTGGTACGTCGCAGTTACAGTAACAGTGTAAGACAGCATTGTCCGGATTGCTTCCCAAACGACTTGACAGACAGCGGAGGCGCCAGTGAAAATCCATTGTGTGTTTGACACATTAGCAATGTCACTCATCACTCGGCAAACACGTCCAAAGAGGCAGAAGAAAGAGCTGTTTCAAATAAAAATAAGCCAAGCAAACAGACAGCAAGAACAGATCACTCCTTTGTTTTCCTGCCAGAGCAGATGAAGCGCTTCACCACGTACGTGCCCGACGATATCGCCGCAGATGGATCAAAACTGGAGCTAATGCCTCTCGCTTTATTTCTTCCTGTAAGGTGTCGATCAAAAGCAACCGTCTCGCATTCACCGCGCGTGTTCGACAAGGAATTCTCACCCGAAGGCAATGAAAAAAGCTGACGTTTTCCAATGTGTGCGTGACCCGCGGTTCTCTCAGGCCGTGACTTGCTGAGCATGCACGCACCAGAGTGTTAAAGGAAGAAAGAAAGGAAAGAAAAAATAGATTCATGCCGTATTGATTTTGTTGAACGTCTTAAGCAGGCTGATATGATTCACTGCCACCAAGGTCGTGTTCGGAGGCTTGGAATTTATAGAAGTTCCTCAGTTTAGTTTCAGGCCAACCAACCACACAGCCGCATGTGCAAAACCTCTCACGTGCAAGTGCTGCACATCTGCAGTTAATTTGCTCCAAGATGAAAAAACTACTGTGCAATCCAGCCAGCTAGTATGGACAAACATCCACAATCATAAAAAAAAACAAAACCCTAACAACAAACAGAATAACATTATGAAACATGAGCAATAATTGCACAAATATTAGAACATGATGATGTTCTCCATTTCTTATGTCATTTTGAAAGGTGAGAAACCAGCAACAAAGTAACACATCGCAATCAGACATCAACAAAAAAGAAAAAAAAATTGAGAAGAAAAAGTGAGAAGTGCAACAAAACTGGAAGTAGAAAGAAGTTTTTTTTTTGTCTTTTCATCATGGAGAAGCAATCAGGGTAACAAGGGCGCTGGGCATCAAGAGAATAAAAAAGAAAAACAATTGTAACAACCATGTGACAACCACTGTGGATGGCAGTTGGTCAAGGCAATTTTGGTTGTGTTTAAATGTAAAATCACACATATAGCACTTGATATTTCATCATTTTGAAGCCAACAAAAAAAACCCACACTTAGACAGTGGGCGTTGTGTTAAAATGCAAATGTCTCCTGCAATTATATATCCGCTGTCTGCGTTTCTCTGTCAGCTCTGCTTTGACATCAACCTCAGTCTCTCGGGGGAATCTGCTACTCAGACAACACCTCATAAAAGCTGTGCTGTGTGAAAAAAAAGAAAACGATTCTGAAACTGAATCCGCCCCTACATCCTCATCCAGATAATTCAGGTTGATTTTGACTGGCAGTAATTACAGGCGAGCTAATGCATGTGTGGCATCCAATCATCCAATCAGAACGAGCCGAGACACAGCATGTGACCTGTCAAGACGTCACTCTGGGAATAAAGTCTTTTCTGGGCATTTTCTGCCTTTTTATTTTTTAAGATAAATGAAAAAAAAGAAGAATTTTGGACTTTTGGTTGCAGTACCTTGAGTGGCCACTGGAAAAAAAATTTGCCTCGTTGCCATTGTTCAGTATCCAGTTCTTACATGACAATACAGTCACGGTTCAACTGTTTGGTGAGTTTTTTTTGGCTTCCTGTCGAACTCAGTCTCGCCACTATCTCTGTCTCTCCCGCCACATCTCTCTCTCTCTCTCTCTCTCTCTCTCTCTCTCTCGCTCACTCACTCAGCCATCCATGTGATGAGGGGATGAGCAGCGGTGCGCTGTAAATTTAATCTCTGTCAGGCCAGTCACTCCCTGGCTGTGGCTGGGAGGGAAACATCTGCCGGCAGGGGCAGCGAAGCCGCGCCGCTCTGGCCGCGAGCCGGAGCGGCCACGAGCCGCGGAAACGTGATGGCCTGAGCAAAGAACAAAGGCGCCGCGTCCAGAGACGTGTAAATACGACCGTGTGGCGCTGACACTCCAGGGTAAACAGAAAACCGAGGTGCAGAGCGTTGGACCCATGGATGTATTAAAAGAACTCGATTTCGTTCTACCAATATGGCAGCATGGCAATTTCTTTCCTATGGCCACTGGAGGTACTGCAGCCCAAAATACCATGCAGCACAAAGGCATTAATCCCATAGACAGCAAAAAAAAAAAAAAAGCCTGTAAAACAGTTGACAGGAAGCCTCCGACCTGAAAAGCAGTTCATAATAAAACTTTCTATTGTAGATTATTAAAACATGGACTGTTACTCTTTCTACAAAAAAGGTCAGAAAATTCCCAGAAAAGAGTGCCGTCTCATTCTGATTGGCTGCTGCGTCCAGATGAGTCATGTGAATTACAGAGGCATGTTGGGAAGTGACACATCTGCACATGCTCTATGGGGCCGCATAATGTGAAAGTTAGCAGGGAAGCAATTTCGAAAAGTTTCGGAACTTTTTTTGCGAATGCGGCGGGTGAATGACTCCACTGAAATGAACGGGCCGCCATATTGGATCCTGGGGGCGAGGTCAGACGGCTCATCGGTCTTCGCGTTCATCACTGGGTCTGATTCCAGCGCCGAAAGTTACTGCGTGGCACAACTGCAGGGGCGCCGTCGGCCTTGTTAGTGGGCACTTAACCATCTGCACACAGCTCTCCTGCGGGGCAGGTCAGCTTGATTCGAAATTTATTTTCCGCCGCCCTATTTTGTTTTTCTTTTTTTTCATTTTACCACCGACCTCTACAAAATTAAGTGTCTTTTCAAAAGCTGCTCACGCGTGCCGGCCCCACCGCCGTCTGCTGCGGCATTCATAAAACACGTCCCCTCTTTAAGCCATGACCCCCATGAGAGACGTGCTGCCACAGAACATCCAGAGATGTGCTGTTAAAACCAGACCGCTGGATATCAAACGCTCCCATCTGTCTGTTTAGCCCCGCCCACCAAACCACTCATCCATCCATGCGGCCCCAAAATCTTTCTCCTTCTCTTCTTTCCGTTACAGAAAAAGGGCACGTCTCGCAGGGGCGATGATTCGGTCTGACTGAAGGCGGCGGGGCCACCCAGGAGGCCCACTGGCTGATGGGTAATAAAACGACATTAAAAATGCACAATGCAACAGCAGCCAAACCTGGAGTGTTGGTGGTTCCACATTGAGCTGCAGTCCGACTGGAACAGCTGCAGGATTATTTTCTGTGAGCGTGGTCGAGGCGTGTCAAAAAGACGCACGCACAAACACACACACACACACACACACACACACACACACACACACACACACACCCTGATTCCGCCGATCGCTGCTAAACTAGCACCAATGCATCTGCATAAACGGCCCTCTGCCTGTGAAAACTAATGTATTGATGTGTGCAGCACGGGCCTTCCAGTGATATGTAAGTGGTAGCGAGCGCCAGTGCGTACATTGCCCTCATTTGCATTCCATTACCGGTTACCCTGGAAACAATCACGGCCATAAGTAAGTCAGTCGAGAACAATGTGGATAATAAGGTTAAATTGGGCAGTTTAACACAATGCCAGTATTTCAAAATTGCACAACTTTGTGTTTTTTGTCTGTGAAACAATGCATGTGCCTTTAAAATGCAGTGAGATGCTGCCTCTGGAAACCTGGAATGGGATTATTTCCACTTTTTGGTGCAACAGGCATGACGACATTCACGTTCCACAATGTGATCACAGGCATTGGATGCTGGTCAACATGCAGTGGGCCCCGCCGGTAGTCGTACCTGGTTTTTCAGGTCCAACCGAGGACACGGCCGTCCCCCGTTGAAGGCTTTCTCCCTGAGCCACTTGGACCGAGTCTTCAGGCCGCTGCCACAGGAGGCGCTGCAGGCGGACCAAGGCGACCAGTTGCTGAGCTTACAGTCCAGCGGGCACGGGATGTGGCACACTTCAAGCGTGTATCCTGAGAAGGAACATCGGAGAAGCCTGACTCAGATTTCCAAGCCGGGTAATCACAGTAACGATGTTGGGGAGGCAGAGCGTGCCACCGCTCCTGCAGACTTGGACTGGTTTTTGTTAAAACACCAGCAGCTAATTAGCAGACCGGTGGCCGCCTTTTTGCAGCGCTGTGCCAAACATGAAAATTTATTTCTGTATTTTTTTGTTGATGCTTTCTCCAGATGACATAATTAGGATATTACTGGCTTTAATTTATTATTTCAAACTTTATTAAGTCGCCACATTAAAGGTTACAGGGGGACATTCAAAGACAATTAAATATTCTATCACAATATGTTACCCTTGCAAATTCTTTTTGTCTTTTTATCTTTCAGCCCAACTCTACAAGAAGTAAATACAGACCATATCAAGCAACAGACACAAGAAATAAGCTTAGCTATTTGGTATTTATTTATTTATTTATTTGCACACTTGATTAAGTACCAGACACTTTTACTTCATTTGAAAAAAGAGCACCACATTTCCAACAATGTTTCTGTTCCCAGTTTCCAACCACTTGTCTACCCTTCTACTTTTATCCCCAGTGTCTCTCATTACTTGCTTGAGCACTGTCACACCTAGAACAGTTTTACAAGATTTTGGTGCAGATTCTCATTCGTCGTCGCTGTCTTCAACACAATATAAAATTTAAAACTTAGATTTAAAACACAGTCAATAAACAGCACAAACTAGAATTTGGCCAACAAAACAACAGCATCATCAGCATTGAGTTTGATTTTTTTTGACCCCCTGTGAACCTTCCTGACCATTTGATATATGCAATGGATCCAGGTTATTTCTTTCTATTACTTTCATGGCAGCATTTTTCATTTAGAAACGTCACTCGAGTCAAACAATCCTTGTTTTGAACAACTAGAGGACACACTCACCGGTTTCCGTACAGAGGGTCGGATCCACCAGGCGTCCCTGCTGGTCAACGCAGGCCACAGCTTGGTAGCGCACACCTTGGCCGCACTCCTTAATCTCCCGATGCCTGGTCCAACCTTTCGGTGAGCCGGGAGCTGACGGGTCCGGGAGGATGCAAGCGGACCAGTTGCCACAGGGCTGGGAGAGAAACTCATCGCAGGGACACGTCTCTGTCTCCTCCAGCGGGTACGAGTCCTTGTTCAAGCAGAGGTCCTTCTTCTTACTGCGACCTGAGAGTGAGGGGGGAAGCTTTTAGCTTTGGCTAATCCACCATCTGCCAACGTGGTGGATGCGAGACCGAGGAAAATAAGCTGAAAGTGGCCAGAGCAACATTTCACCTCTTTGTGTTTGGGATGCTCCAGTGCTTTTGGTCCTTATTTTGCAGCCAATAATAGGAAGCCAGCACAGGGCAGTGATGCGCTTGTAATAATCATCACAGCTGACTTTATAAACGCACATCTAGGCCTCATTGCTTTGGCTTCCGAAATATGAGCAAAGGTTTCATTTCTTCTCTGGCTTCCTTGTCTGACTCTGCTTCTCTCTGTCTGAGCATTATTTCCTTTAGAAGAAGCCGACGTAAATTAAAAGCCGGTCAGTTGTTCAAAGTGCTGCTCTCTGTAATGTATGTTCAGAGAGCCCTACAAATTACCCCTGGGAATTATTAGTGCCATTTGAAAGTGAATTAAAGTTTTTTTTTTTTTTTCTCCTGGGGGAAATGTGTTCACGTCATGTCTGCGTAACCCCCGCCTCCCAACCGACACTGGTAATTGTTTGCGTTACACAAATCACTGTGTACACACAATGCAAAACAGCGTCTTTTTTCCCCTCTTCCTTTCACCTCAATCATTATTTGTAACTCTTTCTTGTCATTTGTATGTAAATGCACCGTGCCATGGCCACGACGGCAGCAGCTGCATGCGTCGCCATGAGGATCAGGCAGAGGCGCTGTGAAAAAAACACAGAAAAAAACTGTCCTTCAAAAAAAAGAAAATCTCTCGCCTTTTTATTTCCTGACAAACATGAATTCCCCTGCAACCATTTTTCATCCCTGACTTCTCCCAAGCTCGCAGCGGTTGCTCTTCATTATTAATGATCAATGATGCACGGGCGCTTTTTGATTCGGGGGCTTGAAAGTAGCAGGAAAGACAGAAGACAATGGAGCGCCGGCCTGCAGGCCGCCCGCTGATGCACCATTAGTTAATGACGTTTAGCTCAGCGGCTGCGTTTCGATGAAGCGCTGCCGTCCTTTTGTACTTTTCATTTGTGTCTCATTCGTACCCGGGAGCCTCTTCACCAGCAGGAGAGAGGACTTTGCACCACTTGCAGCCCACAAGGCACAACGTGTTTTTTTTTGTTTTTTTTAATTCATCCTCAGTGACATCTTGTGAAATGTGGCGTTTAAAGCCATCTGCCACAAAAAACCTGCTACCTTTAAAAAACAGAGAAAGGATGGAGCGTTTTTCATTCACAGGCTGGCAATAATTGCCAGAGCAGCGAGTGATTCCATCTTCAGCCCCAAGATCTTTGTCTAATGAGGGTGAAAATTATTTTTTTTCTCTATCTCAAGCTGTGCTCCCTCTTTAAGATCTCTATCCTGGCTCTGAGGGCACGTAGCACAATGCAGTTCACGCCAAGCTCCAAGTAATTAGCGGCGTCCGCTATATCTGATGAGGTTTAATGGAGGAGCATGAGCGGGAACGTGTGTTCCTCTCTGACACTGTCACTTTCGATATGTGCGCGAGTGACAGACGTGGGCCTGTCAAGCTGTCACACTCATCCATCTTCCAGCTCTCTGCCTCGCGGAGCTCTCTCGTATAATGATGTTTCACGCAGAGGCCTTCTGCTCCCCACATCGAGACATATGTTCCCCAAAAGCTGAATGCACACCAGGCGATGTTGACCAGAGCCGGCGTTAGGATGGCTTCTCCAGCACTGTCATTGCCGGACTGGACGAGTCCGTCTGGAGCACCAGGCTACACATTTGAAGTGATGGTGTGACAGAAAAGAGCTGCCAGCAACTTGCGTGACACTTGATGTCCTCAGATGGCTTGAGTTATTGCTATAACTATGGCTAAAACCCTGTTTGACCAAACAGCATTAGTCCTGCAAATGGTGGATACTACAAAAAACAAACTGAAGGCTTCTGTGGTACTTCCACTGCAAGCAGCCCAGTGTGGGGTCAACTCAAGGCTGTGGAGGGTCCGACTCTACTGGAAGCATAAAACAACCATACTGACGTCATGCACTTGAGGAATGTTTGAATAAACAATAGTTTCAATGCATATAGTCAACTGCACTGTTAGTAATACATGTTGCTATATTATTTATTTCAACAACTCTGGAAATACCACTACACTTTCATCACAGGGTAACAAAACTAAAATCTTCGTGATCAGTTCAGTTTGCAGCGACTTATCAGCATGCAAGTGCCAAAACTGGCAGGTGGTGCAAAGATGTTGCACAAATTTTCATTTATTAAGGATTTCTTTTTTTAAATAGCATGATAATTATTGATAATTGAGAAAACACAGGAGTATAAATTGTAATATTCTGTTTGATTTCTATGAAAGTGTCTAGAGAACGAGGCTGTTAATATGAAGAAGAATGCAAATTATCTAGAGTGATTCCCTTGTCTTACAGCTGAAACGCGCTGCACCTGCTCATGGAGAAACTGAATTTCCCTGTTTACTCCCCGCTTGTTTGTTTGTTTGAAATAAATCCTGACCGTCCCAGCTGAACGTGGCCAAAACAAGACAATTCCCACTGAGGCCAAATGAGATGTGCAGATTCCACTTGCAAAATTATTTTCGGTCAGCAACAGTTGCAAAGTTGTAAACGTCAGTTCATGCAAACATGATGAAGCTGAGAGTGTGCGGAGCTACTTGTGCACCGCTGCTCCTTTTTACGGACCCTGGGTGTCCTTGGCGTGCTGTGAACTCAACGAGCAGCCCATCTGTTTCTGAAGTGGCTCTGATTGCGAACATTTCTCACGGACTGTGAACCCGCCGCCACCCCGCTGCACTTCCACCAACAATCTGTCCAAACTGCGACTCCGGAGGAGCCTGATTGAGGAGAGCCAGAGGAGCATCCCATCGCCACGAGGTCACGATAACTATATGACAGATGTTTTACATCCCAGCGGTGGGAAGGGCATCAAATGCACTCTGCCATAAGTTACCATAATTTCTTTTGACATTGTGCGTTTGAATCAAATAAATCTGTATCTGTGACACATTTGTCAGATGCATCCTTGTTTTGCCAAGGCCGCAGACAAATTAGCAAAGACAAAAATAACAAAAATGACTTGCGTCGTTAAGATTTCTGGGAATATCGACTGGACGGCGGCTGTCGCTGATCTCACAACTTTAATGTTTGGAAATGTTTGAAATGCTGCTGGTGGTGCAGATCTTTTTTTTTTTTTTTTTATCTGCAATGCAGCGCTTTGTAGTCACTAATTAGGATTGCGAGACACACGATGACCTTAATTAACACGGAGAGTGACATGAAAAGTAAAGCTGAGCGAAAATCTCTCAACGAAAACTGGAGTTGAAAGACTCCCCAAAGACAAAAAAGCAGAAGAAAGGAGCGTTGAAACATTGAGCGGAAGCTATCGCGGCACACGCCCAAACACTCATGCACAGTGTAATGTGCGCTAGTGCTGATAACTGCTATTGGGCCCATAGAATCTCTACATGTCGCAGTATCTATAGCCCATAACTCGAGTTAACAGTTCAGCAATTAAGCTTAAAAGTCACACCATAAAAGAACAAGCCTCTCTATTCTATTACAGTCCGTCCACCTCTCTTGTAATATAATGCCAGACAGTGTAATCCATGTGAGATAGGGGCGCAATAAATCCCCCGGAAATCCTCTCCCTGCCCTCAGGCCTTGCCACGACGCCTGCCTATGTGCTTCACATTCACTGAGCAAATCTTACATTTCTCACCCATAAATAAGTGGATTTTTAAGAAATAAGATACTCTCTCTCCAAGCAAATATAAATCCTGGGGAACATTTGTTTCAAATGTATGCACTGGCTGAGAGAGAGGGGAAAAACCGCCGGTGTCATTTTGAGTGTCTCAGTGAAAGGTTATGTCATTTTGAGAGGAGACGGATGCAGAAAATGGAAACCTTTGAATTATTGCCGACCATTGAGGTATCAATAAATCACGTCTCTCCTCTTTTTTAAAAAACACTTGTATAATGATAATACTATTACTACTACTACTACTACTACTAATAATAATAATATAATAATGATAGCATTAATAAACAATGTCCATGAGTGGCATGTGTTTGGCATCTCTGAAAGCAAACACACTTTGTCTTGTGTAATTGTGACAAATTAGGGGGCCTGCTGCTGGCGGGCAGATAAAGAGGCCTTCAATCTTCCCACTCATCCTGTCAGCGCTTTATTGAAGATAAATCAAAACATCAGTATCAGAACAATATGATGTATGATGTTTTCAAAGGTAACTGGCAGCGGTAACAAAAGGCCCAAAATAAACATGGCAGGACTCACTGGAGGCGACAAAGGCAGTGAATGACACCGTGCCTGAGACATCGACACTAACATCAGTGAGGTTCACTTTTTGGATGCGTATCCCAGCATGCAACAGAGTGGAAAAATAACAGGGTAGGGGGAAGCCGTTGCCCTGTTATCATCATTATCATTATCATTATTATTATTTTTTTTTTTTTACAGCCTAGAGTTCCAAGCACCACAGGGTTTCACCCTCACACCAGTTCCTTTCCCCCTCTGTCGAACTGTTCAGTCAAAATAAGATTTGTATAAAAAAATAATTCATGTTATGACTGCAGAATAGTTCTCTGTCACAGCACCCATTCAAAGCATGCAAAGGTAAGATTTGTTTCCATGTGTTGGTTTTCTGCAAGCAAAATATATAAAAAAAAAAAAAAAAGAAGAAGATGGGGAGTATTTACTACGATCCCTGCGGCATCGGATCAAATATTCATGGCAACAAATAGTATCCAGCCTGGTCTCCAAAAGCGCCGGCCTGTAATTCTGATTTTGCGACATGCAGTGAAATAAAGTGTTACAAGCTGTGAGAAAGCGAATTCAGGAGCCGACACAACACTGCAGGGACAGGAAGAGGTTACAGTGGTGAGCCAAAGAGAGTATAAACTCGCTATGGTGTTGTTTTTTAATATAAAAACACAATGTCCTCGAAACTGTGTCCGCTTTCTTTTGTCTGTGGCATGAAAAGAAAAGCTGCCCATGCAATTAGAGCAACAAAATGTAAATTTAACATTTAGATTTGATATGTACTTTGAATATTGAACATTGTTACACACGCCAGGAAAAACGTACAGGAATATTCAATATATAAGACAAGACATGGTTCGAGGCTGCAAGCTGACATGCCAGAGGGAATATTTGACAAATCCATGGGATTCACTTCACATGTCCATTTTGGAAAGAGCCACAGAAAGTGTTTGAAAAGGGAAAAACCTTTTGGCGGTCTAAATGCTCGATCCTATTTCTGTCCTATTCCATTGACCATGGCTGTGAATCATCCCGACCAATCACAGCACTTGACACTGTCCCTGTGGGATTTTAGACTTTGCGTTTCAGCGATCTAGCTGCCCTCCAAAGTAAAAGGAGTTCAACTCTGACCTGTGATTTAATGTCATTGTTTAGCTATAATTTGATAGCACACAATTTTTTGAGATTACCTCCAACCATCGTTGGTTTTTACTTGTCATCGGATCTGAATGGAAGTCAGCAACACATCACCACTACTAATAACTCTTTAAATGTACTCAGAAGTGTTTTTTTTTTTGTTTTTCTTTCAATTCTACAGGTATATGACTTCACAGTTTCGGTATCGTCCAGGATTGCCACTGTTTCCACGGCTGAAGGTGAAGTTCCCCCACAGTGTGTAACAGTCCATTAGTGAAAAAGACTTGAAAAGACGTGGGAAAAGTCTTTACCTGTGAGCGAGCGCTTTCGGCTGCGTGAGCTGCCACACCCGGCGCAGTCGGAAAACTTGGACCACGCGGTGAGGGTGCAGTCATCTTTGCAAGGCACTCGGCACCCTTTCACCTGCAGGGGCAAAGGGCCGGCCCACCGCAGACACTCTGTCATGTTGGCCGACTCGCCGCTCTCCCCGACGCAGCTGATTCCTGCAGAAACACAGCACACCAGAATGTCAGAGCAATCACAACTTAGTTTCTGGCTGAAAAATGAAGTGTAAATACAAGGCATAACGCGCTAATCTTTTTAATCACATTTTAATCGCAAGCCTTTTGGCCCCTGCATCCACCCGTAGACAGCTCTTCAAAATGAGGCAAAGAGCAACTGTGGCTGCAATGTATGCAAGTGTTGCCGTGGAAGGAGAGCGTGCCAGCCTGGATAACGCACTAAATGCCCGACGTGGGGCACAATTCACCAGAAGCAGGATTATGCTCAAGCGCTGCATTTTTACCACATCGTGCCAGTCGTGTCCCTCACATCAAAACGGGCGCTATCAAAGAAGTGAGACCCTCCTCTGCTGGAGAAGACGGAGCTAATTAGAGGGAAGGGAGGAAAAAAAAGTAGTAGACGCTCTAATACAATTTCGAGAATACGGCGGAGGGAAAATACGGTTCATTAGGGAGAAAAAAAGAGGCAAATTTGCAATTTCACGAGTGTTGTTTTGTTAGAAGCCCGTTCTGAGAATATTCACTACAGTACATTTCCTCTCGGAAGAAGATGATTTGATTTCCGGAGCCCACTGCTGCATATATTTGCACTCTAACGAGGGCAATGTATTGTATAATACACCTGCTCCAAGACTTGTTTTCTCTATATGCTTTTTCCATCTCCTCAAGAAATTTACACAAACATACAAATGTTTGTTCATTGAAGTGCCTTCTGACTTAACCGTAACACAATGATGGCTGTGTTTCAAACTGATTCCACAGCACTTTAGGCTTTGTGATGCCATAATTGCTGATGTAAAGTGAACTGTGTAACCCAAACTGCAATTTTGTCACAACAAACAGCAGGTTCAGTTTCTGCAAGCTGTGGCTGCCAAATGATCAAACTTTTTTGTTGCGTGTTAGAAGGGACAGCAAAACAGTGAAACAAAGTGGCTCTTAACACAAACACTAGTGCACAGACACCTTTCCTAATTTCCCCTGGCTTGTGTTTGCAACAACAATAATTGTTCCATTAGGCAAAAAACAAAACAAAAACAACGACAACAAAAAAAGCAGAGCAACACAAATTAGAGGACTTTGCAATATTGATCATAATAATGAGAGTTAATTGAATAAGTCAGATAGAATTAGCGATGGAAGAGCACGGAGTGGGCGTGAGGACTCAGCACTGGCCACTCTGCAACCAACAGAAACGTTTGATTGGATTGTTCTCCAACAGGAAATAATAAGAACACACTACACGGCAGAAACTTGGCGGTCCGCCGATGGTGATGGGTTTAAAAAGCCAAGAACCCTCTCTCTCTCGCTCCCCTCATTGCCTCAATGTCGTCGAGGGCTCACTGTTGCACAAACACGCCTTTCATCCATACGATCGATTTATATTTGACTTTTAAATGTTGCCCTCTGACAACAACTGTTTGCTCCGTATATTCCTGCTGGGAATGTGTGGGACGGCCATTTACATACAAGGCCTCTGCAGAGGCAGCAGATGGTGGGTGAAAGCCGCCGCAGAGGCGCATTTATGTAAGAATTGCGATAAAAAAGAAATAGACAAACAAAAAAGATAAAAAAGACAGTTTTCATGATTTTTCTTCCCCCAGTCTTGTTGCGTCAGGGGTGTTAAAGGTTGATGATATTATGATGGACTTTCAAGGGTGAATCAAATCTGCCTTTCAACCCACGTGTGAAAGAAAAAGCCAGTCATTAGCAGCTGCTGCATAGTGATTGTCCAATTAGCGCCGATGGGGGAATAATCGCACTCCCGTGTTGACATTTAGTCCCGTCTATTTACCTCCGACAGTCGTCTCTCTGGCTCAGCCAGCTCCACTCGCTACAACCTCATTCTGTCATCCTCGCTGTCTTTTACTAGCCACCCCTTGTACTGACATTAAGAATCTGAAACGGAGCGGCAACCATTTTTTTAACTTGCTACTTTGCGCCTGAAGGATGTCAAGGCCCCGGTTTCTCATGGCCTTTTGAATTATCTGTTCTCCCCGCGGTCAGTACAGCTGACAGGAATGGCCTTTAATTAGAAAATAAAAGGGGGAACACTTCTGATAGTTATTTTGAGCTTTTTTAAAAGTCACTTCAAAGGGTGTGTAAGTCTGTCACACAGTACACTGGCCGTGCTGACTGAATTTACATGTCTGTAACCACCAGAAGAACCATGTCAGGGTTTAAAGGAAAAAAAAAAGAAAAACGTTCCAGGTGGAGAAAGAAATACTGTCGCATGACAACAGCCTCGGTCTGCAATGACAGAATCTGCACAAATAACATGCAGTTCTCAGAGACTGGGAATGTAATGTCTATAACCAAGTGCACTGGGACATGATTATCCAGGTTTCTCTGTGTTAGCACCCTGGTTATAAGCCTAGAAGCGGCAATATGATGATATTTTTGGACGTGGCATTTACAACTGCTAGATACTGAAATCAGGACTAGATTTTTTTTTTTTTTTTTTTTAAATCCATCCATCCAAATCCATGTAAACTCATTCCACAGGCCCAAACATGATGAGAACTGAGACGAGGCTCCTGACGGCCACGCCACAGGTCCACGAAAACAGAGTCATTTTCCAATAGTGAGTGTAAAACATGTAAAACTTGATCTCACATCTGCATAAAAGCCGCCAAGTCACACAAACCTCCATGTCTACTCTTCCACGCTTACACTGCTTGTATGCCACCTCCCCAACATGATACCTGGGGAATCATTTGGATTGGATTTTCAATTTTCATGGCCATTAAGTATCTCTGTCACTCTCTTTCTCTCGCTCACTCTCTTTTTTTTGCGGCGCTGCAGCAGCAGATCACCATGACTCATTTTCTATTGACTAATTACTCAAAACAGTTCCAGTGTCGACAGCGAGCCATCCAGCTGGTTGCCAGCCACAAGCTGGCAGGAAAGAGACGTGGAGTGTTGCAGCGAGTGTGAAATAGACTGGCTCAGCGAGCGAGCGAGAGCTCTGCGCTCCGAGTTGGGAGCGACCGCTTGGGGATGCGGCATCATGCCTTTCAAAAGAAAAATGTCTGCTTTGCTGACGTGAAGCAACCACGCAGCTCAGCCGTACTTTTAATCTGATTCTGGCACTTCCTTCTGGCCGAATGTGTTAAAATGTCTGTATTTTCACTCAAGGACGCAAGTAGAAAAACTGATGCTCAAGGAAAAACACAGGATGTCTTGACAATGGATGACAGTTGGTCATTTGAGATCATTGCTTGAACATCATAAATGTCCTAAAAAGCCTCACATGAACTCCATGCTAAACGGATGCATTCCTACTTTCCACACCAGATGAGGGAAATTCCATCACTTTGAGATATACAGTATTTGAGGCACGGCGGAGGGACGAGATGCAGATGTGAATGGAAGTGTGGCACGGAAACTAGCAGATTCAGGCTATAAAGTGGAACACGATGAAGGAGAATTTGCAGCGATGCTGCTTGGAAAAGCATGAGCAGAGTGCTGGTCCACTGCCAGCATGGAGGCTGCGGTCCAGAATGCAGTCATATTTAGTGCAAGACAGTCATAACCTGTGAATACACTGGTTTGTTCCACTCATTATTCAAGTTTGTCACCAAGTCCCGAATGCCTAATTATCTGATTATCATACTTTGAAAGGTCAAAGGTTATTAAGGCAACAAAAATGGTGGATGTTTAAAAATGACCACGATATGATGGAAATGATGACAATCGAAAAAATAGTGCTTGGTGTTTTCGCTTTCCTTCTTAACAGTCAGCAGCTGAATAATGCTTCTGACAGCGGCAAGATTAAATGAATTAGTTTTGTCACTCACACTGACTGTTCTGTGTTTTTGGAGGATAATGGAGAGCGAAAAGTCCATGAAAGATTGTGAAACTCATGTTCTGACTTGCTGTCATTAATGGAGTGGTTTGGCCCCGTTCAAAGTTTTAATGACCCCCAACACATTCCCCGTCTCAATTACTGTGTCCTCATTAGGCCCAACTTAGACACCCATATGTCACTTGCATCAGGAAGGTCCAGCAGCCGTTCACCAAGTGAATGAAAGGCCTGAATACATTCCTGTGTTTCCTCAAAGTATGCATTTTAAAATTTCATGCATCTACCGGGCTGCAAATGCCGCATGCACTTCACTATTTGAAATGTCAGGTATTCAATTTGCTGATTTTCTAATCGTATTCAAACAGGAGGCGCTAAAGGTCAATGAAGGTTGCTCTTAACCTGGGAATGTGCCGCATTTTCTACATTCCTCCACACACACACACACACACACACACTCTAGAAATGTCAGTCATAATTAATACCGCCAAGAAAGAGTGAAAGAGAAAGAGCACGAGGGCGGGAAGTTGTGAGGGTGGCACAGAAAGCCACTCAGTGCTGAAGAGCCACTCAGCGACAGCAAAGTTCGATACCAGGGCCAGCCAGTGTGCGTCTGTGTTTTTTCTTTCGTCTCTAAACGACTCTGAAATGATGCAATTTAAACTTCCTATTTGTTGCACTTTCTTAGAAAAAAAAAAAAAAAAAAAACCTGGCTCGACACAAACAACAGAAGGCAAACAGCAAAGTGCCGGAGAGCAGAGCTGCAGCTGCTGATGCTATTCTGCGACCCATGAATCCATCAATCATTTATTTAAATTATTAGGTGAAAAAAAGAGTGAAAATGTTAAAAAAAAAAAAAAAAAAAAAAGTCAACTTGATGACAACAAAAGACTTTTGCTCCAGAGTCAGCTGCAACAAATGCATGAAAGTGTATTGAAAAAAAAAAATCACACATCTTTGGTTTCCAAACACGGACTCAAAAACACACACAGCATCCGGCCCAGTCAAATTATAACTCAGTGTTACAGCTTTCAATTGAAAATAAAGGTGGCCACAGAAAAGCCAATTTTATTTTCATATTGTAATCATTGGTCAAATTACTTTTTTTTTTTTTTTTTTTAGAATTTTTCCCCCATAATGTTCCATTCCATTCTTTGACTCGGTAACTTTCCGACTTTATGACTCCAGAGTCTTAGATGGTAAACACATTTTATTAGCTCCCACAAAAGACAGCAGTTGAAAGGTCCTGACTGTCTCGTGTGCGAGTCAAGAGGATCTTCGCTTCTTTCAATTTGCTGCATGCTGCTCGCTGCATTCATTAATAGAGAATCAGCATTGTGATGAGATCATCAAGCCCGATGCCCGGAAAGGTTCGTCTTGTTGCTCTCTCCGGACAAATTGCCTCGGCCTGTTATGTTTCCATCACACGCTTGTTGGAGGAGAAGCTCCGAAAGGCCTTTTAGGTCTCATTAAATGGCCAGAGTGGAAAGACTCGAACCAGCCATACGGCAGAAAATTTGACGAGAACAGGAGAGAGAGAGAGAGAGAGAGAGAGAGAGAGAGAGAGAGAGAGAGAGAGAGAGAGCACTTGCCTCTTGTTTCTAAACCGTTTCCGCAGAGCTCTGTTGATGCAGACAAACTGCGGCGAACCGACTCGGGTACCAGGGTGCAGCTGTGCCATTTGTGTGTCTTCCATCTGTGTGAAAAGGCAAAGACGTCATTCAGCTATTATTATGCTGTAACAAGCATAATAAGCTAAGCACAGCATGTAGAAAAATCATTGCCAAGTTACCAAAAAAACACTAAAATATAAAAATATCATCTTCAGACATGCCTTGTCGATACCAACAAACATTCTATTGCCAGTGGGTCACGGGTAAAGTTCAATGTCCATTGTGCTGCGTTCCTCTGCAAAACTGCAAAAAGTCTTCATTTAATGATCCTCTCATGTATAACTAACAAATCCTTCAAGAAACCTGAAAATTAACCCTGTTGGAAAAATAACTTGATTCATTATGATATACTTAATAGATGATTCATAAGGTGATCTTTAAGGTTTACCTGGCCTCTCTTTAATCAAACCACTCCTGCGCTCTCGCAGCATAATTAGCTTGACTCGTCAGTTGAATATTGATGGAAGGATGAAAGTTATAAGATTTTAAAACAACTTGTATAGTTAAAATTATAAATGAAGAGTTGAACAGCTACAGACTGTAAAAGAAAATACTTTTTCAAAGACAGTAAGAATCGTGAAAGAAAGTGTCTATAACGTAATAAAAAATGCACTTTCAAACTTTAGGCTTGAATTCTGTCCAATATGAGAAACAGAATCAGTAAAACGTTGCAGGCTGTCGGGCCAAAGATGCCACGGTTGGGTTCTAATGTCTGTTGTGCCTTTTCTGCTGCTGCTGGAATCAAGATGCATTGCCGCTGAGCCACTGAAAATATTAATAAAAGTAATTCCCCTTTTAGTAGAGTCTGCATGGGAACGTTGAAAGATTAATGTGGCGGCACCGTTACGATTAAAACTTGACCTACTTTAAATTTCCACCTTACATGCCAGCAGTGGAGCGAGCGCAACTTGGAGCAAAATTATGAATTTTTTAAAGTTACAAGAAAAAGAAATTGCTGCTTTTACCTGTAAACGGGACATACAGGAAGCGATTCACACTCCCTCTCCTCGTACAGCGTGTCGGGGCACTCTTGACCTCCATTAGTCGATCTCTGAACGATGGTTCGGTAGCGAGACTGCGTTGCGGCGGTGGTGTTATCTGTGGAAGATGAAGCACAACCTTCACCCTGGGGGAGACAGCAGCTGATTTCAGGTCAACCTTTTTTCCCAGCAGGAAGGTATCATCGTAACAAGACAAACTGGCAATCTGCCGAGCCCGCCGAAGGAATTGAATCACAGCATCGGCGGTGCTAACATTTGCAGGGGGGGTGGCTGATGGGATGGCAGAAAACTTGCCCTTGCAACTCTGACGCCCGCCGCCGTCCCTGGCACTTGACTGGGGAGAAGCGGCGAACTGTAATGGCATCACGTGACCGGCGCTCCGAGGCTCATTACACAACACTAATTACTAAACACTGAAAATGATGCAATTAGGAAAGCCATTACATCATCAGCCGGCCCAGTGGACAACGGCGTATTTACGCAGACAGGACGCCGGCTCGCTTCTTCATCGGAACAATTACATACTTTCTGCTTCCCAAGATACTGGAGGTAACACGAAGCAGAAATGCATTAAATAACCATTTTACCCTTGAAGCAGCGACTTAATGTGATAGATAGTTAACACTCTCATTTACACTTGCACATAATTATCGGATACACAAACGACTTTAAGAGGAGCCTAATTTCATAAGGAAAACTTGAAATATTTAGTGTCTTCCAGGAGTGTGTAGGCCTGGTTGTACAGTTTAAAGTGACTGCTCTGACTACTTGCTCCTGGTTGGGTTGGGATGCACAGACTCTTTCAAACTACAAACACTGGGCAGATTTCTGCTGCAAGGGAGTGGAGAGAGACATGTTTTATTTACCCTCTAAATCCTTTACAATGAAGACAGATCATCTCATTATCAATGCATATCACATTACGAGTGACTTTCCAGCCTAATTGGCTCCACAAAGTCGAGACATCTGCGATGAACTGGCGACTTGTCCAGGGTGTACCCTGCCTTCGCCCTAAGACAGCTGGGATAGGCTCCAGCAGACCCCCGTGACCCTGAACAGGAATAAGCGGGTATAGAAGATGAATGAATGAATGAAAGTCGAGACATTTTAAGCTACAAAAAAAAAACAGGTGCAGAGTAATTCTGCAAGAATCTGTGGTTTCTGAGGTGATTTTAAGGCTTGCTAAGGCTCTTCCAGTGAAATAAAGTTGGTAGTTTTCTATCTCGTTTACAATGCTGTAGTTTCCTGTAGAGAGAGAGAGAGAGAGAGAGAGAGAGAAAAAAAAAATAAAGCTGTATACCTGGCGTGCACGTTGACGGACAGGGTGTCCATTCACTGAATGGTGTGACGATGCAGTCCTTCTTGCAGGGAAGCAGACAGTTCCGAAGACTTTCAGGACGAGTAGAATCAGGACACCTACACATTTCAAACAAACAAAGACAAAAAATAACACAACGTGGTTGAAATATTTCAATGCAAAATCCCCTAAATTGTGGTAAGCTGCAGAAAAGCAACTAGCCTGCCCTCGACAGCACACACACACACACACACACACACACACACACACACACACACACACAGTCAACGTGATTGGTTATGCGCCACCACGGTGCACGCAAGCCGAGGCAACCAGGTGGAGCTTCAAAACAATTTGCCATTTCTTCACGCACCCGCCTGCGTCCGCAGGTTACAAACACGCTCCATTACGAGAAAACACACTCTTTAATGAAGTGCACAAATTGGCCGCGCTTACAACACAGCACCAATAGAAAGCCATATAATGTACAGAGCCGGTGCAGGCGTGACAAACCAGCTATTACTGTCATGCACTTCCATCTCACAGTGTAACACCATAAGCATAATTTTATTTCCAAGCAGTGGTGCAACAACAGCCTCTTCAAATGTGTGTAGCTTTATTGGCCACCATCTCCTCTTGTCGTTCTCAAACTTCAAACTTCTGCTGCGTTAACATGCTGCAAAAAGTCGAATCCCACCGTATACTCATATAGACGGCCATAAACAGTCATATTCCAGCCTGTAAGCATGGCAGCACTGCATCCACTTTGCAAATTCTGCTTGCTGTGTTGTTGCACAGTGACCCTGCAGACAGACCCTGGTTTTGAGGTGGCAATTTCAGAAAAAGGCCCTGTTGAGGAAACACACAAACAGATGGCTGTGCAAATTCAGCACTCAAGCATATCAGTGGGCAGGAAGTGTAGCAATGGCTCCAGTGAACAACCTCGACTCGCGATGCCGTAACAGTAAAATAACAATAACTGGAATTCGCACAGCATCGCTGGATGTGTGAGGACAGAACTCAAGTCTTTTCATCCCGCTCCTCTGCAAGTCTCTGCAGCAAAAGTCACACAGATTGGAGACAAACAAGGCGGCAACAACCAAAAATTGCAATTTGAAAGGCCGAGGAGACTTTAGCAGCAGCAGAAGCATTTACTCAGTGTTACCCAGCGCAGACACAGTGGCATTTTCTAACCCCAAATAATCTTGAGTGTCACGGATGGAAAAAATTCCACACAATGCACAAATATGGTTCAATGGCTATGCACTCCAGCGTGAAACGAACAAGAAAACATGAGATGCCTCTGTGTTTCTCCTTGTCCAGTCTGATGTCAAGACGGTGGCCAAAATGACAAAATATCAGCTCCCAGCATTTTTTTTGGAAAACTTTTCACTTATGAATAGAACTTCTGGTTTTGAAATGGAAAAATTCCAAGTTTAGCTTAATTGGGAAGCAAAAAAGGTTTAGTGTGGCAGACATGACACTGTGCGCGCTGCAATATGACTATTTCGTACAGCAGGGTTACGATGTCCAATTACAATTATAAGCTCCTGTATGCAGCATTTACATTTCTGAGATGACGCAATCAAAAAACGAAAACAAAAAAAAACAGGGAAGGAAGTGCCAACACGGAATGTGTTCCCAGCCTCTCTCACGAAAAGGAGAGGAAAGACATTTGGGTTCAGTTCAAACAACAGGGTGAGTGCATTTATCTCCTCATAAACACGTAGGGAGCGGCCCGCGGGAGTCTTTCCTTGCCTTCAAGGAGACGGAGTGCTGGAGGAGCAAAAATCAATCAAAGTCCACCACATGGCTGCTAATTAAACCTGAGAAAAGTGGGGAAATGCAAACTGTTTACCAATGAATCATCCTGCCAAATCCAAGGACGCCGTCCCCAGGATTTAAAGAACTCTTTAAGGACTTTGCTAAATTTTTCATCAAGAAAAAAAAGGAAGATCCCATCTCTTGCATAAGATATTTGGCAGTGCTAAATTGAGAGTGTTAAGGGAGTGCTGTGTGAAAAAAACAACAAAAAGAAATAGTCTGCGCAAGCTTTGATGCTGTCATCAATGTGCAGCCGAACACGTATGTGGTTGGGTTTTTGTAGCGAGCGTCTTCTTTTCTCTACCTCCAGATCCTGCCTGCTCTCACTGGAGACCCAGCGTGCTGCCTCATCCCAGCAAAAAAGGATAAAAAAAAAAAAAAAACGAAAAAAAAAAGGCAGCGAGAGAAGTGCAGGAATTAGATCAAAGTCCACCGCGGCATGAAGAGGCGAGATACATAAAGCGCATCCTTCCTTTGCGTCGCCTCTCTTGGCTCTTCCTGCCCTTTGCAGCGACGCGTTGCCCGGAGGGCACGGCCATGAAACTGCACAGCTGGGCGGAGCCTCGTGTCTGAGGGAATCACAGCAGCAGCTCAGGGCACGGCGAGTGAGCGAGTGCCATGAATTTGATTTAAAATGAAATCGAAAGATGATATTTTTAAAGTGCTACGTCTGTTTAATTTTTTATATTTTGTATTACACAACACAAAATACTGTCCTGCCTACCAACCTACCGTATAAGATTTGGGTGTCTACCACCTCATTTATTTCTGCAGTGTTTTTATGCAGGTAAGTGGATTCAGCAGACACAAATAAATCATTTTAAGTAAATCCCACAAGTTATCTCTCGTTTTTTTTCCCACTGCTTTATTTCGTCAATAAATATTATATCTCTAATTAAACCCTGGACACAGTCTTCTGACTTCTCTCTGGGCTTCTAAACTGATACTCAGATATACTGGCTGACCTTTTATTGAGCTGCGGCTCACTGCACAGACTAAAGATGAAGTATGAAATGCTCCGATATTTATAGACTTGCAGGAGTGACCCCTTCTCAAGTCGCTCCACATCAAAAAATAATAAATAAATAAATAAATCAGGCGAAATCTTCTCCCCAGAAACAGACGTAAACGTATAAAAGACGTGTCTTTAAGATAATATTTGCTTGAACATGTTGAAGGATATCTGAGCAAACTAAATGTCACTTTGCAGACGCATCGCTATGGAAAATCTCCTGCCAGGGTTTAACCTGCTTTTGATGCATTAGTCTGAAATCCAAGCAACTTTAAAAGAGGGTGATGCAAAAAAGTTAGAATAGTCTCAGAAAGTCTCAGTATATTGTTTTTTTTTTTTTTTTTTTCATTGTGTACCAGTCAGAAAAAAAAGTAATTTCCTAAATAACAAAACACAACAAATCACACTACGAGTGAACTTATTCTCCTCAATTGTTGCCCTGTGGTCCAATTTTCAACGTGTTGTTTTTTCTTTTTTCTTTCCTTTCTTGTCGTTCCCTCTTAGACGCATACGCACAATTAATTAAATAGGTTTTGACAGGTAGTCCATCTGGCTGGTCATCTTCTTGGACCATGATGATGAGGCAGCAAGTAAACGATGTTTGTTGCTGTTTCCTCACAAAGAGACTCAGTCTGGGGTCAGTGAGTCACCACATTGACCCACAACTTCAATCATCACAGAGATTCATAATTCACGACCGCCGTTAGTGGTGGACAATTGACAGGTTTTAAATAAAGTTTTGGCAGTGGCGATGAGACGCTCTTCAGAAAACTCTTCTTTATTGCCCTGTCAATAATGCATCAAGCTTGAAAGGGCAAGCGTTTTACATCTTTAACAAGACATTTTTGCATCTTTACACTGAAACTGAGCCTGAGGCCCTCTTGTTTGGCAGCGACGAAGCAGCAGAACACTCTAGTTGCTCTTCACAGTGGTTTTTTGCCACCCCTATTTACAGTGTGTACAGCTAAATAATGGGATGGTATCGACTGGCCCTGAATGCAAAATGAAGGACTCCGGAGGAAATCTCCAAACTAATGAAAAAAAGAAACAAAACCTCGGCATATATCTTTAAAGTGTGCCTCCGGCTGCATAAATGATGGTGGAGTACGCCTGCTGAAACTGGTTCGTAATGCTGAGTGATGAAGAGGAGCAGCTTCTGAGGGAAGTCCTAAGCGGACCTGCCAGCCGCTGATGCACAAACAGGGTTTGGGGGGAGAGCGAGGGGGGGTTGGCGGTGAGTCTTGGGGGGCAAAGAGGGATTTGAATCAGCGGCTCAGGCGTCAGCGGGCTGTCGGATCATTTCATAAAGGAACGTTGAGTCGCTTGTGCCGTTCCGCCGGCGCCTCCGTTGACTCGCCGCACAGATGAACCCGGGACGGCGAGATGAGAGGCGAGAGCGGGCGGTGGCCGCGCCAGCAAGTCCTCGAGGGATCTAGTCCAAGAACGTGTGCCGGGGAGGACGGTGGCACAAACTTACTGAACTCAGCTTACAGCGTTACCGACAGGTACGTTATGATGGCAAATGGCTCCAGTGAATTATAATTCTGGAGAAAAAGTACTTATATATAAGATATACGACTCTGACTCCTTAAACAATTCTTTTTCCCCCTGTGAGTGTCATTTCATTCGACTCCTGCAATAAATGCCGAGTGTGGCGACTGGGAGGTGAAGAAAACCAATAGAAGAAAAAAATGAAAAAATTCGGTATTCCCTTTGGGAGGGGGCGGTGAAATCAATTATCAGATGACAAACAGTGGCAAGGAGAGCAGTGCTAAACTGTGCTGTCGACACCAGGAAGTGTATCAGTCTAAGCACTGTCCCGGAGAGAAGAGGAGGCGCTCTATTGATTCGCCCCCACCGCCTTCCTGGCAAAAACAAACATACCCGCAGCAACGTTCCTTCAGCAAACACACACGGCCGTAAACAGATTGATCAGTAATTGTAAACAAGTCCCTCACAAAAGGTGAGAAATTGCACAATCATTCTACAATGGGTTAGAGTGTTATTTTCTATAATTACTCCCGTTATTTGCCAAACAAACCTTTTGCTGACCACCGGTCCGGCGTTGGCCTTGATGCAGCTGACTTTGCGGATCTGAACCCCCGCGGCGGCGCAGGCGGCGCTGGCGGCGCTGGCGTTCCATTGGCCGGTGGTCAGGTTGAGATCTATGGAGACGTTGTTAAGGCAGGGCCCCCAGGCCGAGGTCTCCCAGTAGAACACAGCGCAGGGCTGCTCGCTGCACAGCCTCCACTCTTCCAGAGCTGCTGCCGCCGGGCACGCTTTCCCTCCTTGGCCAACCGGGGAGAGAAACAGCACACAGGGAAGAGAGTGATTCCAGGGGCACAAGGAAGTGTGGGCTTGGAAAATGACCTGGAAGTCCAGTGATGGTGCCAATGCTGGCAGGCCGATTTGGGTCAACCTCTTGATGAGGCCAGGGACTATGTATGGTCACTTCTTAAGGTGCACGATACACAATGATACCATTATAAATGGAACAGTGGCTGTGTTGTTGTTACATGAGAAGATTGATGTGACTGTTAAAATTCACATCTTCACAGGGTTTTTGTAATACTGTGACAACAAAAACAAATACAAAAAAAATCCTTGATGGGTTAATAACTGTTATGTACTGTCATGTTGTCAATTCTATTTACTCTATTTTTTAGAAGTTACTGAAGCAAAATAATCTTACACGCCCAATTGAAACTCCAGCATTTAGTTTTTTTCTTTTTCCCAGTGAGTGCAAAACAACCGTGGCTGCAGCGGAATGAGCAGACGAGGCCTCTCGAGTCTGGTTGGGCCAAAGTTTGGCAGTCTGGTTCTGGGTGAGGGCCTCGCTAGCTCCCTCTAGCTCACAGGCTGATTTAATGACAACCGGCAGCAATGCTAACACAATTTATTCCGACCCCTCAGAATCCTCAGTGTCAAGTATTTCATTGCTATTCGAACCCATGACGCCCTGTTTCTTTTAACCTCGATGAACATGGATCTGCGAGCGCTGCAGCTCGCCGGGTTACAAGGTGCACTATCGCTGTGATTTCTCTCTGTGTTTAAAAGACAGAGAACACGAAGGCAAAAAAAAAAAAGTCACACAGGTATAAAATGTGAATCAGCCGCTGAGTGATTACCATCTTCACAGTTATCTGCCTGATTATTATTTTGTGGGACTTGAACACCTTGATGTCGGCACCTTTGCCGGTCTTTTAATCTCTGTTCTGTTTCACCGTTGGGTTCGAATGTCCGATCGTCGCTTCCATTTTCGTTCTGCTCTCGGTGGAAAGAGCAGAATAAACACCACAAATTATTTTAAGCAGAGCCAAAGAGCCACTTGGTGACGGCCGTGCCTCCGTGTCAAGGGGAACTAATTTCGGTGCTGGAATGTTTGTACACTTTAGAAGCTCTGACATTTAAAATAGTGCCAAGCGAAATCCAGGAAGGTGACTGTTTTAATGCAACTTTTTTTTTTTTTTTTAGGTCGGGAGCTTTATTCACATTTAAGTGTCTGGGAAAATGTGCACACACACAGGCTTTTGACATTTGCTACGGTTAAAGTTAGAGTTTACCTGACACACACATTTACAGTGCTGCTCTAAAAGCAGCTTATTTAAATACCAGTGTAAAAAAGATAGAAAAAAAAAAGAGTATTATGGGCATGTTCCATTTGTCAATTTTAATCTTCTGTGTTGCACCTCAGAATTGAGGTACAAAAGCTGACACCGTGATTGAAAACTCTTCCTCGTCTAAAAGGGTTTGCTGTGTCTGTGACTTTTAAAATGGTCTTTTTTTCAGCTTGTTTGTTCCATGGTAAATGTCAAAAATCTGTGATTGTGCACGTTTGCCCAGTCTGTGAATAAAGCTTCCGATCGTCATGTTCCTCTTTTCTCTAGGAAGTGAAGACTACTCCCCTCTTGGAGTCTGGAACAGAGGAGGAGACAGAAAAAAGCTCCTCTTGATGGCTCCTTTTATCTTGACGTGCACGAGTCAGTTGTGGCCAAAGTGATTGTTGACCATTCCTGGCCTCATTTCCAGCATCCACGTCCCGCTCGGATCACATCCCCTCGGCTCCCTCTAGGAATTCTGTGTCGAACCCTAACGACCCGCCCCAGCCACTGGCCCCGCCCCAAGCAAAACTCATCACATTCACTTTTCCTCTTGAGGACATACGCGCTAGCCTCGTCATTCTGGCCTGAAATCGCTCTGCAACTGCACCGCGAGAGACAAAACCACGCAGCGGATGATTGATGGCTTGACAGATAATTAGGAGACTGGAACAGAAGGAGGGCAAAGACAGAAACCAGCAAAGTGCTGGTTTGACTGACAAATATTACGCACCGTCTGCAAAGAATTGGAGAAGCCGACGTGCGTTGCGAGTTATTTTTAGATGAGTGTAAAAATGAATTCTTCCAGCACTAATGTCCTCGTGTGAGTTGTTTGTCAGAGTTGAGAGGGTGTGGGCAACATCCTCTCAGGCAGAGCCATCAGACTATTGGATTTGGTTCCCATTAAATACATATTGAGTTTGTACTCAAATAAGGTAATCTCTGACGTTCTTTATTACCGCTGCAATTCTCATCCGAAGGTGTTTCCAGGTTCCTTGTTTTGTTTTGTCCACATGTGAGGAGAAAATTAGATTTTTACCAATCAAAGATGCAAGACGTTTAAACTTGAACAAAACAATGAAAAGCTTTTCATTTTCGTAAAAAGTCATGAAAAAGAAAGAAAAAACATTAAATCAGAAGTATGTGTCCAAAGTTTTTGTCAAGTGTGTCTCGTCATTTTCAGCAGGAAAATTCTCTCGGAAGAACAGAAAAAAAGAGGGATTTGACACCGAGAAGTGGTGTTTATTCTGATGCACTTCTGGTAGGTTTCATGATTTTCCTGCAAGACAAAAATCTTGTTTTTGTTTTTCAAATGACTCTATGCTCAATTTTGATTTTGCAAAAGGAAACTGAAATGAGGCATCCTTAATTAAAGATCCTTACTATGCATTATTCATTTTACCAACATTTTCTATTTCAGAGTGAGTCACTAACGTGTCAGTGAACATCCCAGAAATAAGAAAAGAGATCCATTCTTTGACCAAAAATATGCTGAAAAAAAACAACAACACACACAGTACTATGATGTTGCAAAGGACACAATACTTCTCTACAAGCCTATTCTCAAAAACGTGGAATGCACAACCATGCATCAGTTTCAACAGGAAGATATGGCCAGATCTTTTTGTGGAAGGCTAATTATGTTAGATGTGGAGCGCTATGAAGCAAACGTGCTGCAATAACCTTGTAATAAGATGGAATTCATGGACCTTTCACATGGAGAGGTTTCTACCGTTAGTCTGTTAGAGTAGTTTAGAGTGGCTTTTATATTTATTCATTTATTTTCACTTTAAAGCTTGCATCACTGCATACAAGCAGTTAAAGCGGTTGAGATTTGTCAATGCACACAACACAAGCTTGGAAAAGGTCCATCAGTGCACGTGTCACCAGAGTTAAATAAATAAAATAAAATAAAATAAAATAAACATTATGCAATTGTTGTAAAGCCGGATCAGCTGTTCCATCCAGAAAGCGGTAAGTGGCCCAGAACCGCAAAGGCAATAAACAGGCGGCCTGATCTGTATTCTCCCCTCCTACTGTCACACAGCCTTATTAATATTAGCTCAAACACAGCCAACACACACACACACACAGTGCCTCTGCCAACAAAGAGGAAGGCTGCCACATAGTAATAAACCTCAACAATTTGGAGCCCGACTAAAGCTGGGAGATTCTTTGATCAGCTGTTCCTGCAGATATGAGTGCGGTTATGGGGATTAATAACTGGTAGCCGGCTGCCAAGCATCCGCTGACAGACTTCAGAAAAAAAAATCACAAAAAAAAACAAAAACAACAAGCTTGCAAGGGGGGAAAAAAGCCGGCCAGGAAAAGAGCCTTTGATAATAGATTGTCAACTCAAACCTTGGATCTCACTGAGTTGAAAAATGTCTTAATAAAATTCCACAGGTAAACCACAGATGTAACGTCCAAAGGGAAGCCAAAGTGTTGCCGAGAGCATGCCGACAAAAACTTTGGCTCAATCAATCACGCTGCTTTTATTTCTTCATCTTTTTTCTTCTTTTTAGCCGGATGCAGAGACTGCTGCCTGCTTTTGTGTTTTTGTACCCAATATATTTCCTGCGGGTTTTTTTATTTCGTTTTGCTAATTTGAAAACAGCCAACACATCCGATTGCAATCTCCCGCCTTTTTTAAGTCTATTATTTCTGTGAACTCAGAAACGATGGCGCACAAGTGTGACAAGTCTGGATTAAATGGTAAAGTACCTTATTTTTCATAAAGATCTTGCTGATATTTATTGATTAATATGCTCCTTTAGCAAAATATAATATCGTTACATTTTTTTTAATGTTGGAACCATTTTGCTCTGCAAGCCTTGCTGCCTATTGACCCTCTCCTTAATTCCCAGGTCCCTTTTTATTTGATGCACTTAGCTTCCAAACCTTTCCAGCAGACCTCAAGTTTAATCTGGCATTAAATATTTATAGGCAATGATCATTTAATGAAATTAATTGGGAAGGTGCCATGTGGGGTAAGACCTGCAGCAGTGAGCAATGGACAAAGTAAATACGTATTCATGCTGCAAAAACAAACAAGAAAAAGATTGAGAGGAACTTCAGTGTACGTGGCCTCACCTTTCCCAGGGAGCGCCAGCACGGTCCGCGTGCGGCTCTGGCGGCCCTCTGAGGTCTTGGCGGCACAGCTGTGGGAACACGGCGACCAGGAGGACCAGGACCCGGCCACGCAGTCGGCAGGACAGGGCACCTCGCAGGCCGCCTCTGGAGGGGGCGGTTCGCCCTCGCAGTGGTGGGCAGAGACGTCCTCCCCTGCAGGAGACAAAGACCAGCCTGTTTAACGCTCGACGTCCAGACATTGCAACCGGGTCGTGATCGCATTGAATCAAGAGGAGGTCAAACAAACCAGAGCTGGGAGACTTAAAAAGCCAAAGAGGAACAAAGACATTCCTCTATCTGGGTGCATCAGATAAAAACCTGGACTCTTGTTAAAAAATAATAGCAGTGATAATTATTTGTGGACACGGTGATGGGCGGACGGAGACCTGGAGTGTGTGTCTTAATCCTGATGACAGTGGGGGAAGTCTCAATACAGTCTTCACTACCGGGACAAAAAAAAAAGGCTGGTCGGGGAGTTTGACTTGCTCCGTGCGTCTTGGCTGTCATTTACAATGTTCTTCAAAAAGTCCTGCATTTCTTTGAATGGGGGGTTGTCTAACGAGGTGTTCACTTTTGGCTGAGGTCATCACAGCGTCTGACCGCCGCTGCATGTTAACAGGGTGCAGCGGCATCACATTAACACGTGCATCATGAAGACGGTTCAACGAGCATTTGCTTCTTGTAGTTTTGTCATCTGATGTTTTGTCTTTGTGTTTTGGTAGGTCCCACATTCTCAAGATTTTCAGATCGTCACATTTTTCCTTGACTGGAGCTGCGACGGCGGTCACGATGGCCTGTGTTGGCCACCAGGGCCTCAGAGCCCTTTGTGGTGTCACAAAGGGACGTTGTTTGTGCTATGTGGAGCATCGACTTTTATCATATCGGATGAATTGACTGACGGCAGAACACATCGGGAAAATAAGTACGAGACATTCAAATTGAAGAAAGAGTGAAATGATTTTCTTCTCTTCCGGCAAAAAACGAGAATAACCTTTCACTGATTTTGTACAACAAGCTGACGCCGACCGTGATAAAAGATTCACAGTCAAATTCAGCCGCTTATTAACTGCAGCACAACATTTCACAAATTTTGTAAAACACAAAAAGCCTCGGCTCGGCTCGGCTCGGCTCGGGCTGGAAATACGCCGGGTCCATCCCATCGGTATGCTGAGCTGCTTTTAAAAGTGATCCTTCAGCCTTCATCTCGCCGTCACGTTATGAAATATTTATCACAGCGCCGGGGTTTAACTTCTCTGTCAGCAGTCCGCGCTACAGGAACGAGAGAGAGAGAGAGAGAGAGAGCGAGAGCCCCCCCTCCTCCCTCCCACGCCCCACCCCCCGCCCGACTGTACTTCCACGATAATGAGTCTCTTATTGTGCGATTAAGCACTAAAATAAGATACAAGATATTCCCCCGTGAATGATAATGATGCAATAATTCCCATGGTAAAGCACAGGCGCCGCGTCTTTTGTTAGACCAGGCTCAGAGTGAGCTGAACGCTACAATTTTCTCCCCCGGCCCGTGAGAGAGCGAGAGAGAGAGAGAGAGACGGAAATCCATTTCAGAAACAGGCTCGTCACCCTGATGTCAAACCGGTGCCGGCAGCAGCAGCAGCAACATTGTTTTTGGATATGATCTCAGGCAGCAGAATCATTAACTGGGTTGAACTCTGCCACTACATCACAGAACAGAGTTTAACAATAACAACCCTGGGGGAGACTTGTCATCAATTTGTCTTTTTTTTTTTTCCTTCCTCCCCCATCCGCCTCAAATGAAAACGTCTGATGCAGAGGAGAGGAAGTGGAAAAAATTGCCCAGTACTGCCAGTGCCAGTGCGCCGTATGCACAGTGGAAGTGATTATCCTGGAAATCTGGTTCCCACACAGTGTTCCACTAAAGTTTCACATTCATTTGTCACCAGTTGGAGTCATTTGATGTGACTGTTTTTGTTTCATAATTTGCCTCATTATTCTTTTAAGTATGAGCGACACTGATGATTATGAGGATCTCATATGGCTTTGCTGCAGTTATGTTAATTTCTTTATTAATGCAATTAGAATATTTTTTTTTCTGTTTCAATCAACCAATCAATCAATCAATAAACTTTTATTTGTACAGCGCTAAATTACATCCAAAGGCGTCTTAAAGCGCTTTGTACAATCAGAGAAAAAAAACAAAAAAACTGGGCCCCCAGAACAAGCAAAGTGCCGCAGTGGCCAGGACAAAATCCCCTGTGGGAAGAAACCTGGAGCAGATCCAGACTCCAGAGGGCCGTCATCTGACTACTCATCTGTTTCAAGCATAATTATTAGTAATCATCATATATATGTGTGAGTGTATACACACACACACATATATATATATAATCACTTCTGTATCATCTGAATGTTCGAGTCTCATAAAGCATCCCCAATGCTTTCACTCTTAAAGGGCTTTTTCAAACAAAATTGAAACAGCAGCTGTGCAAAGACGTGTCGGAATGGGAATCGTCCGTGCTGAACGTTTACATAATTATTTTGAACCGGCGGGTCGATCGCAAACTGTGTTGGATACAGAAGTATGGCGTCTTGGCTCGGCGCAGCTCCCACTTAGATAATTATCCTGCGCGCCTCTGCTTTTTGCAAAATGAGGCTGAAACGGAACAGTGTGTGAGCCGCCCGCTGTTCGCGGGAACCCGTGACCCGCATTCACAGGAACGTTCACGCGGCACCGGTATCTTGGCAAAGTTTTTTCCGCCGTAAATTGCGAAGTTTAATGGAACTGCGGTTCATGTTCGGAGAGAAAGGTGCAGCACTCGGGCTTGTCAAGCTGAGAGCAAGTCTGACACATTGCATTTAGAGGAACACAGAGGCGGCTACACACATGCAACGGAACAACACTCATGGAACTTTTCAGACAAACCAGAGTGGTTAAATGGAACATGAGGAGAAAAAAAACAATCAACAAACCTGAGGCCAAAATGGGAGGGAGAATTATTTAGAATTATTATTAAGGGAAATTTCTGATCACATCTTTCACATCAAAACTATTCATGCTGTAATATCAAATACTCATTGTTGTTGTTCAGTTTGCACTGCGTGAGCTGGTAATAACATCTCCATCCAAGTTGAGTTGCTTACTTATCTTGGACCAATCACAAGGGTTATTATCTCAGACAGTATGAGTTTGAAAACGTAAAAAAAGAGAAGAAAGAAGAAGCGGCTTCCAATGTCATGTGCATATTTTAGGAACCGCTGAGCTGTAAATAGCCAGCGGCACAAAACCAGCAATTATTTAAATAATCATTCTGCTCGCAAAACAAGAGAGGATTAATGACAGCGCAGGCAAACGTAATGAACAAAAGAGTCACAAAGCTTCTCCCGGCTGGGAACGCCGCCTCAAGGAAAAGGGTTCGATAACGTGAAGACAGAGACGCACACTTGTTGTGTTTGTGCATGAGCGTTTGCGTGTGTTTCGATGTGAATGCGTGTGTGTGCGTGAGAACAACATGATGGGATGGGGTCTCTGCAAATAGTCCCCCCCCCCTGCCCCGAGGGGGCCTCTTGCATTATTAATGCAGGGAGTCTGTAGTTTGGGCGCTTCCTCAGATACACACAGTCTCAACACCATTTCTATTCTGCTCACCTACCCACTATTAAATCTTCCTCGCGTTAATATTCAGGTGG
This sequence comes from Thamnaconus septentrionalis, assembly GCA_009823395.1. Taxonomy (NCBI): domain Eukaryota; kingdom Metazoa; phylum Chordata; class Actinopteri; order Tetraodontiformes; family Monacanthidae; genus Thamnaconus; species Thamnaconus septentrionalis. Next base: position 17,806,663 of record CM020514.1, on the reverse strand, counting down.
ACGTGGGGTGGTGGTGGGGAGCGCAAGTCCTCACCTTTTCTCTTAAAAGTTAACAATCACATCCACTCGGCGTGGGCAGGCGGGTCAAAGCGACACGGAAAATAGGACGAAATCGCTGTGAGTATCACCGCTGGGATGGTGTCTTGATAAGCGTCTGCCACACTAGAAAAAGAACAGGGCTCAGTGTCACCTTATCATGTGAAACTTTCACATTATAACTTGGGATTTTCTCATTTTTACCTGATCATTTTCATCTTAGAATGTAAAACTATCACATTATTTTGTGGAAGTTTTATGTTTTTACATGACAAATTTTCACGTTATAACGTGAAACTATGACAATTTTGAAATGCATGGCGTTGTATACAAACTCAAAAAAGCATTGACAGTGGCAAATTCACATTTTCAGCCGAAAGCAGCAAAGAGATAAAGGATAACATGCCAGTTCAGTTGGAGACCATCTAGCAAAGTGCTTATGCTTGTCTTGTCTCATTTACTTTCGCTTCATTATATTTGTATTGTATTGCGCAAGATTTACGGTATACACAGGATATCAGAGTCCAAGTGTGCAAGAGAATCCCCCTGCTGAACAGATGGGATATGGAAACTAACATTTCTACTTCCCTGTGCACAGCTCTGTGTTCAGGAAGCAGGAAATGCTGTAATTCAGTCTTCAAAGATTGATTTCATGTTATGTTCGCAGTTAAAGCGGTTAATTGAATTGCCGTCAGACTAATAAAACATCACACGTGTCAAAAAATGTAAAGAAAAACAAAAAAAGTACCTGCAATAACACCTACATCCATTATCGTTTATCCTTTTATCTTTTATCCGCAGAAGCCTGTCAGTCTCTTGGAAAATGACTGAATGATTTTTTATATATGTACATATATGTAAATATATCCGCATCCGTGTCTTTGTCCGTACACATTGCATTGTGAATATGTTTTGTATGGTTCTTTTATTGTGTCTTTTGTATCTTTTGTATTTACTGTCTTGCTCTTATCTGGACCATTTGTGTCCGTAATAAAAGTTCTATTTATATACAGCATATATATAAATACATGCACAACACAAAACGCAAGTTGTGACTGCAAATATTCCCTCCGCCTTCGTCGCTTTAATTTCCCAGTGCCTTTAAGCTGGTTTCACTCAGTGAGGGCGATGGAAACAAAGCCAGCGGCGCCGATGAATGCCCCCATTATGCTTCAGACAGAGGCCGAACCTCCGCCGCCACACACCTGAGGCTCGTTCAGCAGATATTCAGGGTTTAATATTTTATCTCCTCCTATTTTTTAATTTACACTGTTATTATGACAGTTATTGTTAGACATAGCAGTAGTAGTAGTAGTAGTAGTGGTAGTCGTAGTAATGATATTAGTTGTGTTAATATAGTAATAATATAAAACTGAATGAGAAAGATGAGGAACAACCATATCTGAAGAAGCAATAAAAACATTTTGGCTCTGAACTTTTGTTTGAACAAAGTGTCAATCACCTCCACTGGCTGAGACATCCACTGGTCTTTGATTCGACATCACACTAACACACCAAATTTGACAAATAACAGAGCAAGTCACAGGGCTTCTCACAACATCTAATTATCCCTTTTCATCCTTTTCATCATTTGTTTCAGCAGGCGGCTATTTGGTCATTAGGACTCACGATGACAAAGGAGAAAATTGTTTGGTCATCTGAAGATGAAATGAGAGTTTTTGTTTGTTTGTGTTTGTGTCACGCAAAAATTGTCACCCTGCCTTCAGACCTGCCTTTTTTTTTTTCTTTTTTGGTAATTTATAAAAATAAACTAAATATTTGTTGTGTTGTCTCAGGTCCACCAGTGTTGTGGACGGAAAAGCGACTTGGTTGTTGTCATGCTTAATCACCTCCCTGTATCGCTGCTCATTGCGTTAACAAAACACAGCTCCTGACAAGATTTCCCATCGCAAAACAACTTGACCCCTCTGACTACTTGCTGAGAACGATCGCGTGTGTGTGTGTGCGCGTTGATAATGTGCTAGAAAGTAGAAAAAGTGCAATAAGCCAATTAAAGCGGGAACAAGCAGACAACTTGCCTACGTCCGCTAACAACGAGCCTGCAGCTCGTCTTTCCGCCGGGCTTCCTCCCACCAGACCTGCCGAACCTCACGTTCCTGGGTGTCCTGTCAGAACTCATTAGACTCTTCCCTTGGCTTAATACATTTTGACCCTCCGCTGCCTGTCTGATAAACATTCCGATGATCCATTGTGACAGAATAATAAAACGCAGGCGCAAAAAAAAAGGTGCACAATTAGGTTTGTAATCTATGAAGATGAGCAATTAAATCCTGCGCGGAAGCGTCGATTCTGACTTTTAATCAGGACGATGTTTTCTGAGATGTAAACCTACTCAACGGGCTGCTATGAAAAGCGCTGGATTTGTGAACACTGATGATGATGATGATGATGATGCACGTTGGGTGCACACGCAACACCAGACAATTTATGCGTCGCCCCTGCCATTGAGAGCACGATATACTGTACATATTTATGGTGCAGTGCAGTGACAGCTCTGAAACGACCTTGACAACTTTGACTGACGGCTATTGTTTTTTCGTTGTATTACTTCTATGAGTACGCAGTATTTCACACCTTCAAATAGTAAACTACAAGTTTGATACCAAAGTTGATTGTTTCAACATCCGCAACTATTACGAAAAACCCCATTTGTTTTTGTGGGTTGAACCACCACACGTTAATTTTGATTGGCAGCTCCCCAGCTGTCAATCAGTGAAGAAAAAGCGTAGCAACAGCGGTGACAGTGCAGCCCGACAAGAACGCTTCACTGTCGTAATTAACTCCCGTTGAAGAGTGGAAAACACAAAACCACAGCATGACAGCTCACTAGTGAACTTGTTTGTTTTGTTTTATTTTATTTTATTTTATTTTTTAGCTGAAAAGACTTGGCAGCTTTGTATTTTACCAGAAGCTCAAGGCTACAACAAAATGTATATTATTTAAAACAGATTTTGCTACCAAAAGTATCGGGCAACTATCCTGATATATTTTTTCCTCTCACTGAAACCTTGCAACGCCGCTCAACCGTTAAGTCTTCAACTAACAGTTGGTAGAGCCGTGTTGAAAGCTCCCACCGGAATCGTTTCTCTGCCAGACACGATACGACGGGACTAATCGGCGTCCCTGGAGGAGACTGAGGCAGGAACCATGGCCAGGGTTTCGCAGCGACAACAGCAGGAAGCCACATCGAGCTTGTAAACAATTGCAGCCTCGGCATCCGCGTTGGCAAGAGCTGAATAAACACTTGATGAAAAAAGACAATCTCCCCTTTTGAATTTTTTGTTTTTTCATGGTCAATTTTCCAGATGGCCATTTGAAATACATTTGATGGACTGGAAAAAATGTTTCATCTGGTTATACATACTAAACATGTTAATACACAGGATTTGTATCCTAATGTCGGTCCAATTTCAATTATTCAGCGGTCCGATTATTACAGGTATTTAAAAAGCCTTGAATATTTACACCCTGGGCCTTGAAGTCCCGTGTGAAGCCGTGCGAGGACGTTCATTACCTTCAGTGTTGACACAGGTGACGTTCCGAACAGCCGCTCCGGGGCCGCAGGGACCTTTGGCTGCGATGCATCGTTCCTCCTGCCGGACCTGCCACAGGTAGCAGGCAGGATGGTCGCAGGGGACGGACTCGAGCAGGTGAGGGCAGCTTCCCTCCAGGGAGGAGTCGGACTCCCACAGCACGTCTCTCCTCCGCTGTCTGAAACCTGACAGTGGCAGGGGCAGACATATTCAGATGAGCTTCTTCTTCTTTGTTTTTTTCTTTTTGACATTGCCGTACGACGGCTTGAGGACAAAAGAGATAAAAGAGAAGAAAAAAAACCCCACAGCAATGAGCTTCTACTCTGCCCACAAAAAAGCACTTTTAAAAATAAAATCAGGAAATGGCTGAACTAATGTGACTTTCCTTTACTTCCTTTAAATTTGGCCTGGGATGTTCAAGACACTTTATTAAGCAGTTTGCCGCCGACTTGGAGGGAAAATTCTATTTCGGATCCCCGGCGCATCGAGAGTATGAGGCTGGATGACGAGGTGGAATATTTTTTGATATCGACCTTTTGGTTGTGTTACCAGTTCCCCTGTGTGAACAAGTAATAGTTTAAGGTTAAAGCTGAATCCCAGTTAGAGAGGAGAGCAAAACAACAAAACTGAAACAAACAACATCCAATACAAGTGAGGAAGTGTGGTGTGAACACAAGCGACAAAACGCGGCTCTGCGGGTCTTTGAAAAGCACAATGGGAGACTTTTAGAAGCCCTCAAAACTGTGAGTGCGTCTCTTGTCTACCGACACGATAAAGGGTTCAAACAGACATTCTGAATAAGCACCTATTTGGCCGATTCAATCGCACCACACCGGTGGAGTGGCTGCGGATCATTAACAGTCGGGTGCGGCTCACACTGTGGCTGCTGACGGCGGGTGGTATGAAAAACATGCTGAAGTGGTCAGTGGCTGCGAACAGAGTGATTCAAGCTTTTTCGCAGATGACTCTGCCACCGCTCGTGCTTTTTTTTTCTAACATTTTTTTCCTCACTTTTTCAAACATTTGTATCATTTAAGGCGATGCAGCCGCCCAAATCCATTCGACTTATTTTGCAAAAGCACAGCTCGAACCCGCAGCAGATCAACATCATTAAGAAAAAAAAGACTTTTGAAAGCCTGAGATGTGTCCCCCCTGTGGAGCGGCGTCGTTTGAACTACCTCTCTTTCTAATGTGTGTGAGTGTGTGTGTGTTTGTTGTGTATATGCCGTCTGTTGGAGACGCACCTCCTGCTGGCTACACCAGTCTTAAGTGCAGCCAGTGAAAGTCAACGCTTTACTTCTCTGTTCATTCTCAACACTGGCATCAGCTGAATGAGCGGCTGGCGTTTGAGAGTGCCGTTCAGCGAGATCCCAGAAGAGATCCGACGCCGTGCGTGCGAGCGGTGAATTGCTCCAAATGCGATGAGACTGCGATTAGCAAATCTTATGTGAAGTCTATTATGCGGCGCATACGAGTTCCAGCCAAGCGTTTTAATTGGAAAATAGGCATTGCTTCTATAAAGTGTATACAACAGCGGTGGGACTTTGATGAGCCTCCCCGCCTCACAGGCGTCCTGATCACTTATTTACACCCAAACCCTGCAGGCTGGCGTGGCGGGGGGTCGAATCTTACATAATTATGGTAAGAGGGCCCGGTGTGAGCCGTCGCCTCCGGTGGTTCTCTGCGTTTGTGCCTGATCGTGATTGGCAGCCACGGCGTAAGCGTGAGAAAAAAGTGGAGGAAAAAAAAAAGAGAATTTCAGCGACTGTGAACGTGGTAGAGTGTGAATGTCGGTGCCAGACGGGCTTCAAGTCTGAGTGTTTCACAAACGGCACGTCTACTGGGAACATAACTCCAACCGTCTCCGACTTTTACAGAGACCGGCGAGAAAGAGAGAAACCGTCCAATGAGCGGCGAGGAGGAAAAATGCCTGGTTGATGTGAGGGGTCAGAGGTCAGAATGGGCAGACTGGTTGGAGACTGTTGAAAGGCAACAAGAACTGCAATGAGTGCCAGTCACAACCACAGCATCTCTCCATGGACAACAACTCCAACCTGAAAACTCACATACACTACCAGTCAAAAGTCTGGACACACTATCTAATGTAGGGCTTTTTCTTTATCTTTAGTACTTTCTACAGTGCAGATAGATAATGAAGGCATCAAATATATGAGCAAGATATATGTAATTATGCAGCTGAGAAAAACACGTTGAGTAACCATAAAACTGCTTTTATGAAAAGTGGCTATTTTGAAGAATTTAAAAATAAAATGAGTTATTTGACACTTTCATTGTCTCCTACATAATTCCATGTGTGTTCATACGTAGTTTTGATGCCTTCAGTGAGAAACTGCAATGTCAAAAGTCATAAGAATGAAAGAAAAGACATTAAATTCATAGGGTGTGTCCAAACCTTTGACTGGTAGTGTATGCACATCGCATCGTAGCGTCTACCGAGTGTGAATGTCTGTGAATCTGAAAAAACAACCAAAAGTGCCAATCAACTACCAAATCAAAAAATATATATATTGTGCACAGGTCCTTGGCTAAATTCCCCTCAAACACTCGAGCTGCAGCGGCAGCTTTTCTCTCGGCGCTGCAGCTCATTTCATCGTATCGCTGACATTTGGCAGAAAGGTCCTGCATTCTCTCCGTCCTCGGCTTGACCCGTCTTTCCCCAGGAAGTCGGCCTGCGCCAGGCGGCCGGCCCAGCGGGGCTGATCCGGAGCCGGCTGCCTGAGTGCGCTCTCCCACGGCCGGTGGGGGGTCTGCCGATCGATGGCAGCCTCACCCCTGGAACTCTCTGCCTCTCACTTCCACACCGCAAAAAACTATTTGTATGAGCCTGCCCCCCCCCTCCTCGCCCGCCCCCACGGATATTAATAACTCAAAGGTTTCCTTGGTCGTGCCGGGTAGATTTATTCCAGGGGAAACAGAAAAGACCCCCGTGTGTCTGTCAGATACATGCCGTCTTTCCACTCGGAGACTTCCTCTGAAGGCTCTGCTAAAATTCCATCAAGTCCCCCTACCACGCTCAATTCATTTTCCCACATAGCTGAGAAAATGTGATGGGCTTAGATAACGCGAAAGAAGTGAGGGTTGGGTGGGGTGGGGGGTGGAGAAAAGAAGCGGATGAAAAGCTACAGCGAGGCAATTTAAATTTGTCATTTTCTGTCGAGCACAAAAAAAAAAAAGAAAAAAAAAAAGCCTGCGTGGAACAAGTGTCTGCGCCGGTTTCCAGCTCCGCTACCTGAATCCCGGGAATCCCCGTGGACCCCGAAAGTTGGAGACGAAGTTTATTCTGACGCCGCGAGACATAAAGGCTAAGTGCACATTCAAGAGGAGCAGGGAGAGCTCAGCAGCTCAAGGACTGCGGAGCGGAACAGCAGTGCCTCCGACTCTCTGAGCTGTTCACTGGTTTGCGGCAACAAAGCCGTTTTTTCCCCGGTTTAATACTCTGTCTGCCGAGAGCTGCAGGTCTTTACGACTGCCGAGCGACGGAGGCCTTGGAGGTGTGTGGTGTGTGTGCATTTACATTAATGACACTGTCAGCTGCACGGGGGCTCCCATTGCGTGGCCACTGACCTCGACGCCGCTCCCCGGGGGACTCATGCACATTTACAGACGGCGGGGAAGCAAAGTCACGCTGCCCTTTTTAGCGCATCATTCGCTCTGACGGCCACACACACACACACACACACACACACATGCACACACACTGCTTTATTGAACAGCAGCACTCTTTGCCAAAGTGTTCAAATATGACACCACACGCTCACCTGCATGCGAGAGGAGACGGGAGGCGTGCTGAACACTTGAGTATACGTGGCCTATTAGCATCAAGGTGCCACACACACATTCTCGTCTGCAGGCCTTCCTCCTGAGGAGTGAGATCTCAACCACAGGTGTGCTCTGGCTGTCTCCTGCACGCACTTCCTCTCAGTCTCGCCACTTAACAACAAACAATTTAGGATTCAAGCGCACGTCGTCGCCGTCGTCGCCGCCGCCGCCGCCGCCTCTCCCGCCTGCACCGACAATACCTCTCTCCTCTCGCACTGTCACTTTCTTTCTCGATCCCCGTCAGCCGCTGCGGGTTTCGCTCGCGAGTCTCACTCGCAGTTGCCAAAGCGTGACAGGGTTTTATTGTTGAGACGCTCCAGACGCGGCGTGCGGCTCGGCTGAGAACGTCTGCAGGGAGGAAAGTGAGCTGAAAGCGCTTTGTTTGGTCCTGAAGGTGCTGAGGGTTTTCTCTCCGCTCTGGAGGACGCTAAACGTTCATAAGGCTTTGAGTGCTAAAGGTATCCATCATATTGGCCTGGTTGCCATCAGGGGCGTCCCAATACAACTTTTTCACTTTCGATACGATAGCAATATTGCAGCCTTGAATACGATACAATATCAGCACTAATCATACACACTCATGACTTATTTTGTAGTGTGGGATGCTGGAAAAGGCTTAATCAAGCGACATTATCCAATTTATAAAGTTGGCCAGTTTTTTGTGTTTTGTCCCACCTTGGACAGCGTTGGTTGTTGGGAGCCAGAGGTTTTGTTTCTCCACCTCAGCAGTCTTGCAAAAATCCAACATGTTTTTTTTTTTTTGTGATGCTACTTCTTGTATCGGAGCACTTAGATCGTAGATTTTGGATGCAGCCTGCTATCATCGTATATATAATACATTTTTGGCTGATGTTGGACCAATATCTGATGTCAATATCAGATCATGACACCCTCAGTTGCCTTTTTAAATGGTTCTTTTTTCCACGGAATCCTACAGCACAGCCAATAGCTTTGAAGAAAGTGAAAGTGTTTTACCCCGACTGATGGCCACGTGTTTGTCCACCACCAGCGCATCTAACACATCTTTTAGCGCGCTGCGCTCTTTTTTTGGATGACATTTCTGGAAGGAGCTTGAAAAGGAAGTTTGTTCCGCCTCGTTTCCTGCACGTCCGCCACGTCGTACCTCTCCTCCCCTGCGGTTCGTTACAGCTGTCATGTAGACATGCACCCCAGGGTGACCACTGGGACAGCAGGCAGCGGCGCTGGCAAGGGACGGAGCAGCGCTGGACCGCCGAGGGGGGCTCCTCAGCGGCGCACAGCCGTGAATTCACAGGCCTGGACACTGGACAGACAAACGACAAGGAAAGAGGAACAGAAACGAGAAATGCATCAGAGCTAAAATAAATAAAAAAGTTAAGAAAAAACACTTGGGTCAGTGCGACAGTCAGTCAGTGTCAACATGTGCAGGAATTGAAACACAAATGGAATACGCGCTTGCTGTAACAAGGGGAGTAAGGCGAAGATGAGGAAGCGTCAGAGGACTCACACGGGCAAAATGGAAGCAATTTCTAGCAAAGCTCCCCTGTTTCAAATATTGCCATCAGTGCAGAGAAACAGGGCGGATTGAGTCGAGCTTATTGTCGGCTGAGGAAAGCGGCAGAACAAGGGGGGAAATTGCTCCTCATATCTTACGCCTGGCTCAGGAGAGAAAATTAAATTGAGAGCCACAACTAGCAGGAAGGGGAGTAAACTGGAGCACTAATGGGGGAAATTTTCAGGCAAAACACGGCGACGGGGCCAATTGGACGGCGTTATTTGTGGATGGCAGGAGGCGCGGACACTTGTGACGGCGTCCGACTCGTCAGCCTCTCGTGTGAAACTCCACATTCCAACACTTTTAGCCAATCTGATTATTCAGGAGCGAACGCACCTCCACCCGCCGCCGAGTGGCAAATTTCCATTTAAATGAGAGGGAACGCGCCGGGTGTTTGCTGCGCATTTTGTCCTCTTGCTCCGAGTCGTTTGGAAGATGAGCATCTCGCCGTAACACGTTAATAAAGTGCTGCGATACGCTTGGCTTTTCTTCCACGGCCGCAGACGTTCTGGCAGGAAGGCACGTGGATGCTGGCGCTGCGGCGGGCACAAAGCCAAACTTGTGTAATGAGCTCAAGCGGTGCAGGTCACGTCCAGGTAAACATCACAGTTTGCTCACTGGTCGCCCTCCCTCACACCTCCGCAAGGTTCACGCCGCTGCCCTTCCACATATTCCAGAGTCACGCGGCGTGTTTGCTGTTCATGGCGGCATTCTGCAGAACCTGCAGGTGTGTAGCTTCCTGCTTCCTTTGGCTCAACAAAATTTAAAAGGGAAAAAACTGAATGAGGTAGAATTAACGTGGGCTATGATAGTTGCAAAAGATGAATTTATGCTTCCAGGCTTATGGGAGCAGATTCTTGGATTTCCATTTTATTTTTCCTTTTTTTGCCTCCTTTTGTTTAACTCTCTAAAGCCAAAGCTTGATTTCATCTTAATTAAAGTTTTGATGCAGCGCCTCCGTTTCACCCCATTGGCATTTAGAATTGCACACTGGTGTCATAATAATTTGCTCAATTCCTCATTTCATATTTAACAGAAGTAGGCAAATTTGGCTGCCGCCAAAGCTCAGTTCAGTCTCTGCTGTTTAAACAGCTAATGACTCCAAATCTTTTGACACAACGGGCACAGACACTCATAATCTGGTTCAATAATCTCCCTGTGACAATCGCCGCTAGGACTGATCCTGGGGCTCGGGAGACTTCAGGCTTTTTGTTTCGCATCCAAGTTTAAACTGCAGTTGTTGTTTTTTTCAGAGAGAAAAACAAAAGCTCCAAATGAAAAAACCGAAACAGAAACGCTAGGAGCTTTTCTGTCATGGGAGCAAATAGATGAGATTGTTTGGAATTAAATACAAAACCTGAAATTATCCTGTCACACTGAAAGCCTTTTGTGCTTTAAGCAAAGCACTTTTAAACAGACAATCAACGTTTCACAGTGACAACCACCTACGAGCCTGTGAGACACTTGAAGTGCTTTAAATAACAATGATGTAGAATGGCAAAAAAAAGAAAAGAAAAGAAAACCCCTCTGCATTCCAACCACGTTCAAGGAAATGCAATCTCAGCTTCTCTTTCTAACGTGTCGCAAAGACCCTCCAACCACCGAGTAAAATCAACACAATCAAATCTGGCTTCAGTCGACTACAAACTAGACGGATAGACTGCTGATTAAAAAAAAAAAACATCACATCGTTATTGTTAACAAGTTCTTCCATCTTGTATCTGGGGTGCTTTTTTATGATACTACACCACTAAACAAATACATATACGCTGCATATTTGATGTTGATTGTCTTGCTTTCACCAATACACTTAACTCGTGAAATACTCTTTTATTACAACTGTTCAGCATGATATTAAGAAAAATTAGCTGCAAAGAAGTTAGAAAAAAAAGAAGGTCTGACTGCCCGGTTGGATTGTTTGTTTGTTTGTTTGAATCTAACTTGTAGAACTTGTGGAAACTTTGTCTGAACTGCAACAGCCCATTTTTTGTGTCCACATTCATTTTTTTCCCTCCCAAAATTGTTGTCAATCTTTCTATATAAGCGGTTATAAACATGTGAGTGCTTCAGTCGGGCCGCGTCTGCATGCCCAGGGCCTTTTTCCACATCTCTAGGAGGGATTTTTAAAAAAATCTAATAACAGCCCAACAGGGGCAGTTAATGTGCAAATGCATTGGCGTAGTGAAAAAGCAGCTTGGGCTTTTATTTTCAAAAATACGGATGTTTTTTACAGCACTTTCATACTTGAGGCAGTTGAAAGAAGCTCCTATGAACCAGCGCGTGCACACTCTTGGTGAAGAAGCTGCTGTCCTCGTCTGATCTTCAGCGACTCGCTCATTATTTTGTGGAGTAAACAATCCCGCCTCACCAGGCTGAGCGACCGACTGTGCCATATCGCTGCAGTTGTCTGGCAACCCCTCCGTCTCGGCGAGGGTCCGTCAAGTAGGACGAATCAATTCCACCGCACAGCCGTTTTACATTTGGATTCCTACAGGAGGGACACTATGGAGACGTACCCCAGGGCATCGCAGGGATGGAAGCACTTCATATTATTTCTCCATGCATCACTCCAAATTTGTCTATCCATGAATCTACTACTTACTGACCCCCTGAGCAACTGAACGATTTGTTTGTTCGAAAGCTCCGCCTCATGGCAGGGAGGGGGTTCAAACAAACAAAGAAACAGAAAGAGCAGCTGTTTTTCCCCACAGCGCTAATAAAGCCGTGAACTTGCATATATTTACGTGGAGGCGGTCAGGACAGCAGTCGCATGATGTCTGGTCCCATCCGCTCCGCGGGCAGTAGTGGTCGTAGTGAAGATAATGGAGACAAGGACACTGAAGGAAACTGACTGGTGATGATTCCATTAGAGCTGGAAGATCACGCGTGGCCGTTCACTGTGCAGTCTCTTGGCTTTTGAACGGGATAAATTTCCAAACGTGCCACTCTGCCGACCCTCCGCGTGCCAGATATGCTCAGCGGAGCCGCGCGCTTCCACCGAGTTACGATCCGAGCACCGGCTCAGCGCACCGCAGTGCCAATGAAACATTAAATGTTGAGCGGTGTTCTCCAACGCGAAGACGCGCACAACATCAATAGTTTATTGAAGAGACAACCATCTTAACTCCCATCTGGATTTGATTCAATTATTGATGCTGACAGCTAATGACAGAGCTTTTCTCAAATTACTACTTCCTGTAAAGGGTGGCTAGACAGCACAACTGGTTTAAAGGCTTTACCCTCTTTCCTGTGATGAGGTAACGAGTTGTCCGGCACTTGAACGCAGTAGGTCTTCCGGGTCTGGATCCCTCCCCCGCACAGAGCACTGATGTTGGCCAGCTTGCGGTCCTGCTGGCTGAGAAGGGGGAGGATGTGACACTCCTCCCAGTCGGTGGCTCTCCACTCGTACCTGAGTCATGAAAATGCAATTCACAGAGAGGAACAGACAGAGAAACGTGTGAGTGTCATCGTCTCAAAATAAGCATTGAGTGAATGAACCCTGCTCATCGTTTCAGGAAAGCTGCACGAGTCCTAATGGAAACAGCGGCAAAATCCTCTTTCATTGTAGCGTCGCGGCGGGGAGAAAGGGGGGTGGGGGGGCAATCACGCTGATTCTGAAACTTCTAGACAAATATTTGGTTTCAATTATGAAAAATGCGCTGGTGCAGAAAGTAATATGACTGGGGGAGTTCTGCAGAACAACAGCCTCTGGTAATCTATCAAATGCTTAATTTCCGTAATGAGTTTTCCCTAATCATGTAAATCCTCCCCTCTCAGGCATTCCACGTAGATCTGGCAAATAAAAATCTACGAGCAGGGAAAATAATTCTCTATTGATTTCTTTGTTTACTGCGTTTTTGCGGCAGGCAAAGCCCCCCTTTTATCTCAAACAATTTGCATCCTAAAACGAAGAGTCAATGCTGCTCGTGTGCTGTTTATATCACTTGATGCTGAAGCTCCCAACAGGACATGGGGCTTTTAAGGTGTGCAAAGTCTTTTTTTTCTTTCTTTCTTTCTTTGTTTTTCTTTTGAGGTAATGCCAAGGCAGGGCACAGAAACTAAATTGCAAAATCATGAATATTTGGGCCCTGCGGGCTCTCCTTTATTATTTTCAGTTGACGAGGCTCAGTGATGCAGAATTAAAAATCATTGTTCAGTTTTTAGACCTGACATTTTATGCGTAACCAATTTGCCACAGGAAACAGGTTATGTTTAGAGATGTTCCTCATTGGGAATTTATGATTTTCAAAATGAGATGATCTCATTTAGTGTTAACCAGAGGTCGGGGATTAAATCAATGAAGAGTAATACTGCAGTATTTGCAGGGAGATGTTCAATTCAAAGTCAAAAGGTATTAACGGAATGTTGCAATCAACAGATAAAGCGGAAATGCATGCAATGAAACAGGTTTTTCGTTGTTTTTAATATGTTGTGGACTTCATGAAGCAAGGCCTGTCTTAATAACACAACAATTATCACATTGTGCCGTTAAACATTGTGTTGACATATCGGGTCTGTTGTGATTCACCCTCCGTCTGTCGGTTACCTGGGGCAGTTTGGAAGTAAATCTCCTATGATGTTGCAGGCCTCTTTTTCTTCAAGGGCCGGGCATCTCCTGCCTCCTCCAGCCGGGATCTGTGTCATGATCCGTGACCGGAGGCGGTAGCCGGGAGACAGGTCAGCGGAGCGGCAGGTCTTCGAGCAGGGACTCCACGATGACCAATCAGACGTCTGGCAGTCTTTGGGCATCACGCACGACTTGAATGTAAGAAGCGGGGGGCCGTCTTTGGTACAGAGACTGCAGATGGGAGAGGAGAACATGGAGTAAACTGTCTGTTTGCTTCACAGCCAGGAACTTGAACCTTTATCGCTTTTCAGAACCTGCTTGCTTATTTTTTTATGTATATATATTTAATTGTACTTTGTTTGGGGTTTATCTGTGTAAATTGTAAGTGTGTTTGGTATTTTGCTGCTGCCCATCTTGGCCAAGTCATCCTTGAAAAAGAGATTCTCAATGGAATTTTCCTGGCTACATAAAGGTTAAATAAAAAGTTTGCTTTTTGTGACTTTTATTTCAGTCTGTCAAATATGTGAGTTTTCCACTCAACAGCAGTAATTGCGAGTTAACATGGCTGGCCGAGACTTCAAATCCGCATTCTCACGTGTCCATCTTGAAAAGCTCCATTCTATCTCTGCTCTTAGTACTGGGAAACTGATGCCCAGGTTTCTTTGTGACAAAGCAGGAGGTGACAGCTGTTAGCTGGCCCAAAAACTAAAAAAAAACAAAAAACAACATACTCTAACACAAAAGAAGCTGAAGAAGAAAAAGCACTGCGAGCGGTAAATAAGGGTTGATGCACGCGAGATTGCCTTCCATGCAGCTGTGGCAGCAGTTCTATCAGGATTGAATGGCATTTAGGCACTGAAAAGAGAAAAAAGCTTTCCTGAGTGGGAAAGATGTTTTCTCTTTACTCCCGAGTGACCTTAGTGAGAGTTTGCTTGAACAATCCGGCGCAATACAACTCAGCACAGGGCAACGGTGCGTTCAAGTGCTGCCTCTCGCGGTGACAGGAAGCCAGTAAGCAGAAAATTATGCAGATTGCTTTGACTTTTAAATGTAATAAACGCAAGGTTCATCAAATCACCTTTGAGCTTCGTTACCGTTTTTTTTTTTCGGTTTTCTTTTCGAGCATTTTCTACTGCTTGGGGTTAGCATGAGAGAGAAACATGAAATAAAACCACCATGGTTTGAGAAGCACTTCTGGAGCGTCAGGTCAGAGCATATGGTAAAATAGCGGTGTTGTCCACCACTATTTTACCATATGCTCTGACAGCAGAGAACGAGCAGAGAACTACATCGCCCCTGGCCAGGGTGTGGTCAACTCCAAAGCTTAACACCCCAAAAAATAAAAACATCATCGGAAAACAATGAAGCATTGCGTCAGTTGTAGCTGGAGGGGGAGAGGAAATCTTTAGAGATCATCCTCAGGTGGCTGAGTATCTGATGATGAAAAACACTCTCAGTAAGTTCCACTTCAACACGACAATATCCGAAGGGATAATGCAGCACAATTACACATATCTCACGTTCAAAGTCCCGCCTTCACAAAAAAAAAAAAAAAAATAACAAAGATGCAAAGAGCTGCCGTACCGGCACTACACAAAACATGGAACAAGCGCATTAGTCATGTAATTATTGCTCCCATTGTTTAATTTGGACAATTTAATGAGGTTATTAAGATGTGAGCACAATGCTCATTTTAGAATTTCACTTTCTAATCAGGCTGTAATTAGGAACGCGGAATGAGCGAGAACTCAGGTGGGAAATCTGTATTCAAAAGCCGCGCAGTAAATACCGTGCTAATCAGACACTGAAGCCTAAATGGTCCCTTCCTACTGCAGCCACAAAGCCAAAGTCGAACCTTGAGTGCCTTTACAGGCAGAACAGCATCAGACTATCAAACACATAACCAGGCAGCCATTGTTCCCTTCATCCTAATGGCAGGGGGAGAATCAAAGATATTTTGTTCAACGGTGCCAGCGAGAGTAAAACCCCCTAAAGCTGCCAAGCTCGAGATTTTTGATTTTTCTTATTATTACTATTATCTGTGTGTAACTGAAACGCACCGCTTGTTGTAAATTTAGTTGTTGTCGAGTGACTGGGATTAGAGGCATTAGTGGCACGTCAGCTGTGCGATTGCAATTTGTAGCCAGCAGGCAAGACAGTCGACACCTGAGGCGGTGTTTGTTCTTCTGTAAACTCTGGTCCGCAACCCTGCAAACCTCTCGTACAAAACAAGACAAAGCAACAAACTTTTTTCAGCCGACTGGTGCAGCCCTCCGAACTTCTGAGACGATATTCGCAAGTTATTCACCCAAAAAAACTTGGTTTCAGTTTACTTTATCTATTTATTCTGCAGTTTATTCAAAGGTCCTTTTTAATAAACCACCAAACCCTTCAATTGCCCACATGATTGTGTTGACACAGGAGGTTAACAGCTTTAGTGAGCAGCCGCCGTTGTTTTAAACAATTACATTACCCCAAGTAAATGGCACACTGGCTTTTGTCCAATGTGTGTGTGTGTGTGTTCACGCGCGCATGATACTATATGCTCTAAGTGGGAGTGTTTGCAAAAAAAAATAAAAAAAAAAAGATCCATTATTATTAAATCCAAATACCAGCGCTCCGTGAAACGGCAGGGACGGAACGGGAGAAGCACTTGACATTTACCACCACGGCGCGTCAGCAGCATGCTAATATGATGAATAAGAAGGAAAAAAAAACATAAAGTGGCGCTCGTGGAAACGTAGCAGTAATTGAATACATAACCGCCATCGATAAAAACCATTTTGTTACGGCAAGTCCACCTCCGCATGAAGCAAGTGACCCGCTGGAGGAGCGAAGGGCCACAGCCATTGATTACCCCGTCGTGTTAGCAAGTTAGCGGTGCCGAGCCGCTATGTGAAAAACAATTAACTCCAACAGGACTGTTGCTATTACACCCACGTGCGCACCTCCTAAAAAAAATTTCAAATATCGAATTTTGTCACACGTGATTGTGAGAGAAATCTAAGATGGATGACAGTTCAAACCCACTCCTCTTTTTACACATCCAAGCATTTCTTTTATTTTTGGTTTGTTCGTACTGTGTTTGTTCTGAGATTTGATTTGATTTCATTCTGTAATATTTCAGTCAGGACTCAGACCAGATCCATCACAAACAGACATGAACTCCTCCAACTCCACCAGCTTCTCCTTCAGTCAGAGACTGCCTCACCTGCAGTGCAAGGAGAAGAATCACTACATTTGAAATCATGTCTTTCTGTCTATTGAGTTGTATTTATTCTGTTCCGGCAGGGCCATAGCTCACATCAGCCAGTGCTATACTTCAGTTACATAGACATATCCACAATGTCTGCATCTTTTATATGAAGTATAAATACCCTTTTCATTATTTACCACTATAAGGTCGCTGTTGATTCTGCTCCTGTAATGAATGAATGTCCCCCCTGTGTGGGAACACACATCTCATCTCATTCTATCCTAGGACCAACTCGCTTCTCACACACAACAACTTGACTAACCTCAGCATCACGTTCTTGCCATCACTCCGGGTGCAGCGGAGTTGCCTGGTCTGGTATCCCACCTCCAGCTCCCACAGCACCGGGTACCTGTACAAAAAAGTTCTCAATAGAATGTGTGATGTCCAATTGTGTTTTCTTCCCTGAATACGCTGCTTCCGTGTCGATAGCAGAACGCCTTGCATGTCCCGCAGATCCGCGGATGAACAATGGCCGTCCTAATGATGGTTAGTTGGGCTGCTATGATGTTGAAAGGTAATTTAGTGGGCACAGATAATCGCAGTTAGCTTGCTAGCTCACTCGCTCTTCATTAGCTATTCCCTAGCTCTGAGTGCTAGGCTATTTATGGATGCTAGCTGTTAATGTGTGACCTATTATTAGTGCTGTAGTACTCGAGATTGGTCTTGGTCTCCAGACCACTTTTTAAGGGTCTCGGTCTCGTCAACACTGCAATGACAGATAATAACAGAAAATAATTCAGCTGCTGTCTTTTTACGCTCTGTTTGTGACACCCAGAGTGACACAGCCCCTAATTCCAAATTATTATTTATTTATTTAATTTTATGAAGCAAAGTTGTTTTTTTTTTTTTTGTTTTTGTTTTGTTTTTAATTGTTCAAAATAGTTGGCAAAGCAGCAAAATGTTCAAGAAAATTTTGAAAAGATACCTTGCTGAAAAGAGATGTTGCTGTTCAATTTAGAAGCAAAAATGAATTTAAATTTTCTTTGATATATAAAGTCTTGGTCTGGTCTTGGTCTCATACTCTCTAGTCTTGATAATGTCTTGGTCTCGGTTGGTGCGGTCTTGACTACAACACTCCCTATTATAACCAGTATTCTGACACTGCACGTGACATATGTAACTGGATTTATGTTCCTACTTAGGAATGCAGTACTGTACAGTACCTGTTGTGCACAGGTGGCTGCTGCTGCTGCTGCTGCTGGTGGTGGTGGTGGTGGTGCAGGTGGTGGGGGGAGCGCTGCCTGGGGGACGCTGGGTGCGTGACTGAGTTGTTCTCGCTGGAGGTAGTGCTGCTGAAGTCCACCGTGGTTCTGCCGCTCAGCAGGGCGTCCTTGTGATGGGGCAGCCGGCACGCGGCCCACGGCCCGGCTTTAAGGCTGTACTGGTGTTCGCCCTCCCCGGCCGGGCACTCGGCGGTACCGGCACAAGTCCTGGTCTCGGTCAAATTGGGGCACTTGGCGCCGCCGTACATGGGCGTGGCCAGGACGTGACGAGTCCGGTGCTGCAGGCCGGCGCCGCACGTCTTGCTGCAACTCGACCAGGAGGTGAAGTCCGAGACCACGCAGTCCTGCGGGCAGGGAATGAGACACGCCTGCTCCACGGGCGGCTTAGGCGAGAAGAACTCGCATATCCGCGAGGAGACGGCGGTACCGTTGGAGGTGCGTGCGCAGTGCACCTCGCGCCCCTGGATGCCGTGCTGTGCCGTGACGCAGTCGGCCGTCCTCGATGCCGGCGCCAGCTCGTTGTTGGCGAGGAGGGAGACGAGTGCGCAGCTGCCCCAGTTCGACACCTCCCACCTGAAGAGGTCCTGGTGCCAGTCGCACACCTTGAAGCAGCGCCGCTCCACTTCCGGCTTGTCAGCGTGTTGGCAGTGGCTGTGGTGGGCCGTCCAGCCCTCCGTGTGGACGCACCACGCCGTCCTCGTCTGGGCCCCGGCAGTGCCGCACTCCTCTCCCATGCATTGGCCCCACTGACCTGCAAGAATGGAAAGAATAGATACAGATATATATATTTATTTATTTTCAATTTTTAAGTAAGGGGTGAAAACTTCAAGGAATAAAAAAATATTAAACGTCTTCTTATCCAGCAGGCCAGCCAATGAACCCATATAAAAGGCGGTTTACTTCACGCCAGTGACTGCCCTATTCATAAATTGTGGATGAAAAGGCAAGCTGGTGGTCTAATTAATCAGACCAACAGCGGACATTAATTAAAAAGAATAAAGGGGTTGAGAAAGGGTTATTGTTCGCAGAGGACTAGATTCACTGGGACTCTTGGTGCAAAACCATCAATATTTTAGGCGATGCAGGACTCGGCCAGCTGTGCACTTTGATCAGCCACTATTGCAAGATACCGTTTTAATTTGCTGGAAAGGGGAAAAAAAAAAACTGGCCCAGGAGCATTAATTAAAAGAATTAACATGTCTGAGTGCATACATTTATCATCATTTGGCTTCTTCTTGTTTGTAGGCAAGTCTGAAAAAAGTCATTGTAATGAAATGAAATGAAATGAAAAATATAATGTTCTAAATGCAAAATGCATGCATAAATCCAACCAACGTTAAGGATATTGTTGAATGCAATATGAGTAATGCTTAAAACCATAACAAAAACTCTTTCAAAGAACTTTTATTGGCACAGTGCAAAGACCCTGTTGGCCTTTCTTGAGAGGAGCAAACAGTCAAAGCCTTACACACACACACACACACACACACACACACACACACACACACAGTTTCGTTCTTCCTTCTTGTATGTTGACAGCTTTGGAAGCTGCTACCAGCATCTCAGTTCGGAAAGGGCACTAAGAAAACAGCCTTAATTGGACGTCATTCTTGCACTCAAGCAAACGGCTCTGTCAGTTTCTTCACTTTCCAGTTTTTCTCACTGGATAAACAGTCAATACAATATGCTAATCTCTCTGTATATGGACCTCAACATCAGCTTCCATTTGTTAGACTTGTTACAATAACAAACTGCATTAAAATTATTTATTCCACAATTAATATTTCTTTTGTTTTTGGGGGAATTTTGTTTTCCGGCATTCTCACCATCATGCTGTGATCCCGGCACTGTGAAACAGAAGAACACTTGGCAGCAATCACAGACACCATTAAAGTCTGTGTGACAGAGGCATTGTAAGTTGTCTGCACGCAGAAACTACAAAGAAAAATAGCTGATCTATATTATTTTTATTTGTGTTTATATATATGCATGTGTGTGTGTGTATACATATATATATATATATATATATATATATATATATATATATATATATATATAAATATGAACTACAAGAACCAATTTGCAGCTTTGGTGTCACTGGGAAATCAAGTTTTGACCGCAGCCTCTGTTTTTGTTTTGTCCTGTGAGGAGCAGAAGAGACACACTTCCAGATATGACTGTGAGTATTTCAGCACATGCATGATGAATGAAAAGACAACATTATTTATTCATATTCCTGTGTGTCGGTGCGGTGCAGAGCGATTCCATGTGCGGCTCTGCTGCACGCCGACTCTTCAGCAGCTCTTGTTCCAACTCTGTTTTTCCTGTAAATGGAAGTTTTGGCCACGGTGTCAGCGAGCTACGGCATCATTACCATCAAGCGGGGACGATTTTCTGGTATTTTATAAGAAAAGCCGCAATGATCACAGTTGACAGCAAACAAAAGATTTTCAGAATCTTGAAAGTGGGACCAGATGAAGGGTCACTCAGTGGAAGCTGCTTTCCAATTCACCGCAGCAGCGTTTTCCTGTGTCCTACAGCCGAGGGTTAGTGATTTCCTGTACAGTCATTAGTTACTTTATCTTCACACTGACGGCTACTTGGCTCCAGCAAACGCCTGAGCCAGACGCAAAGCCGATAACACCCTGGGGGGCCCTGGGCAGGCTGGTAACCAGTGTGGACGCTGCACACGTCTGAGTAGGACGCTCACAGTAAAACCCAGCGAGTAAATTTAAAATAATTTTCTCTTTGTCACATGCTTTGTCGGTAGAGTTTTGCTGCTTGCTTTCGTATTAATGCAGGAGGTAAAAGTTTCCTCACTTTGTCAACGTGTCTGTATTTATTCTGTTTAGTGATAAGTCGTGCTCCACGCCCCCAAGTACTATCCTGTCTGGCCAGAGAATCTGTGTAGTTTTGGCTCTGTTTAAAGACGTTGGCTTTAGAGTGAATGTATATAAAAATAAATAAATACAAACTCAATAAAATGTACATTTAAATGCCTGGTGTTCCCCGGCTCATTGCCAGGAGTTGGTGACTCACCCCACCTCAGATGTTTACTTTTGCACCACCGAGTACTTTTCTCTTGTTTCTCTTTCTAATTAATTGGGCTGCACAAACTTAATATGGCCATTACGAGAGTCGAAGTAATTGTTGCATCACAGCGAGAGGAGAAAAGTTTTCCACGGAGCGGCTGGCTGTGTGCTGACGCAGCCCTGATTTATACTGTCATTATTCACACTTTGCTGTCCTCATCAGCTTAATGTAGCCGAAAACAGTTTGGTCAAAAAGGACCTTGATGCCCGCGGGGTATTAAATATGGGATTATTCATCAATGTTGTGGCTCAGCAACTTTGCCTTGTGCTTTTATTTCTCTATGGCTGATTTTTGTAATTGTTATTTTATTCGGCTGTTTTCTGTCTTTACATGGATTCTCACTCAACATAATATGAATCCAGATTTTCTTTCCTGATTCAGGTTAAATTTTTAATCAAATCATTAAGGTTGCAGAGTCAACCGGGCCATTTAGATGTGGATTTTAAGAGGTAAAAAGGGTAAAAATGTTTCCATTCTAAAAAACGATAAATCAATTTGTTAACTCGGACATTTCGATGCAGACAGAGAATTACGAGTGGTTATTCAGTTTGTGACCTTGTGTCCTCATTCTCAAAAGAAGCTGACATCATCAGTGAGAGAGATTAAAGAAAAAGGGGGGAAATCAATTTGGTTATTTAAAGCAGTTGCTCACGTTCAGCCTTCATCCGGTTACTTAGCAGCACGCCGTGAAAAGGATAATTTGATTCATCTCGTCTAATTGGAAATAAATTGATGTAATAATGAGATCCTCCTGCCTCCTAAATTGCTTTCCAATGACAAGTCGCCGCCACTGTTTGATGCTATTTCATGCCAGAGATATCTGTTGTTAACACTTTGTTCCCCGACCAATCGTCAGTGCGGCAACGCCACTGCTGCTCAAGGGAGGCAATATATCACGGCGCAGCATTGTTTCATCGTTCAGCGAAGCACATCAGTGAGTGGATTCATCGTGGCCTCGCAACGGCGTTCTTGAGTCGGAGTGAAGCCGGTGTCATTATGTTATTTTTATGATCTGCTCGTCAGCCGAGGACATCAACAGCGAAGATGAAAGGAGAGGGAATTACGGCCGCAATTACATTTCGTGACTTCTAATCAAATTGTAAAGGAGATTCATAAGTCGCCTATTAGGTTGCTTCCTTGCGCCAGAGACGCGCAAGTCAACGTAAAGGAGAGGTAATGTGAACCGTCTCCAACATTACGTGAAGCACATTGATGCTTTCCAGCAGAACCAGTGAGTGGTGCAGACCTCCCTCTGCTTCACAGCAACTACAATTTAGTTTCCGTCAGTTGACATCCGCTGCTTTTGAAAAGTTCAGTGTCTTTTTGGAATGAATCGAAAATATTTGATTGAAGAGTAAAAGTGTGTCATTCTATAGCTGGAGCAGGCTATACTGAGCCTTGTTGCAGTTGCTCAGTCATTTTGTTTTTGTAACCTTATTTATGTTGTAGACAGGTGAAAACAGACTCAAGTGAATCACCGTTGAAGGTTTACTTTAGCACAAAAGCGGACCTTTATCAGCTGAAAGAGCCTGACGAAAGAGCTCATTTCTCCCAACTCTTCTTTCTTTGTCGCAATCATTGCTCATTTGTGTTTATCCGATGCCGTGACTTCACAGTCGGAGGCGGAGGTCGACGCAAACAAACTGCACGGCTCCTTGTTTACAGAGTCGGAGACACTTTGGTAACATGACAGACATGTTGTGGCCGTCGAGAGAACGAAAACAGAGACGCTTCTTCGCCATCGCTGACAGCTGCGGAAACGCTGCGCTAGCACGTCTTAATTAGGCGCTGACAGCAGATATTAGCCAATCACAACAAACACTCCTGTGCCTGCGCTCCAAGCTGTCAATCCGGGGTCCAACCTGATGAGGTACGCGAAAGGAGCGCACATCACAGCAGTCATTTTGGGAAAAACAAGCGCAGACCGTCGCGTTTTACAGCGCCGCGCGGTCCTTTGGTATCGGACGCCACTCATTCATCAATGTGAGCGTCTGATCGGCGGATGGAGCCGTTTTCACGCTGAGCCAGGATATGGACCCGTGATCTACAGGGGCCTGATTGGGAATGCGGAAGCACTAGTTCCCACGAGTTGGTCTCTGAAGCTCTGAATAAGCGCTCCGCGATCTGTCAGAATCAGCATCTGTCAACCCCCCACCCCCACCCCACCCCCCGAGGAGGAAGCCCGTCGCCCGCAGCTCCTTGGTCCCTGTCGCACTTAGTCGCCTCGCTGACACCCC
Source organism: Thamnaconus septentrionalis (assembly GCA_009823395.1). Classification (NCBI taxonomy): domain Eukaryota; kingdom Metazoa; phylum Chordata; class Actinopteri; order Tetraodontiformes; family Monacanthidae; genus Thamnaconus; species Thamnaconus septentrionalis. Next base: position 17,783,323 of record CM020514.1, on the reverse strand, counting down.
CAGGGGGCCCCGATGCCCCTGAGGGCTCCTTCTAAATTTACAATTCCACTTGCGTACCAGTATGAAGAAAAGACTTGGCAAGAGACTTAAGCAGGCTTTAAGAAATTAAGCTCAGCCATTGCGGCTCAGTTACAAAGGAAACGCACTTCTCGCGGCAAGTGTTCACTGCTAGCCTCTGGGTGCGCAAAGTGAATCGCAAAGGCCGCGTAGAAAATAAACAAGCGACTCGAAGGAGGTGTGAACTGTGAGCTGAGCAGCGCTCCGCCTTGAGTCAGGAAACGGCGCTCACGTCTCCCACATCCTTCAGCTCTCTTGCATACACGTTGTTAAATAAAGCCTGATTGAAGGCAAGTCAGCAAAGTCCTTCAGCTTTTATTTGTGCTATGTTGTCGATTCCTTAAGGAGACGTTTAGTCCACCATGTGTGCTGTGAGTTGAAAAAAATAACAAATCAAAAGTGACTTAAATTAAGCCCCACTTCAGGCTTTTGATTTGTTCCCACCCTTTTAATTGCATGTCTATAAATGTTTAATACATTTGGTAATTTACCTCAATCACGCAAACAAAAGCGCGTGCATGTGCATTTCCCTCCTCCCCGCAGACATCTGCCAGGTTTATGCTCCACCCGTCTCCAACTTTGCAGCCTGAGTTTACTTTGACTGTTTGGATGCAGGTGCGTCACAGCGCTTTTTAATTAAATGATACATGTGCCACCCAGCTTCATTATGCACTGAGCCGTCCCCTGAGCCACACGACCGTCACTTATAATTTATGAGCTGCAAGACACGCATCCTCAATTACAATGTTGAAATATTATAAAAAAGGGAAAAAAACCTGCATCAGATCATCATCAGGCAGTCTATATGTCTCCGGAATGCCTTGCGTCAGCTTGTTTTCATGTTTGTGGAGCAGTTTGAAGGCAAAGAGGGAAACAGAATCAGTTAAAATCTTTGCCTAAGGACAATTTTTGCCTGAATTAGGCAAAAAAAAAGCAGATGAAATAATGAATTATAATAAAAAGAGTGAGGAGCTTATGTGAGTAGCTTGGACTGCTTGAAAATAAATCACACATTTCCATAAATGCTCAATAAGTGAGTGCATTATGGTGTTTGTATTTGGGCTTGAAATGAGGCTCTTATTGTGGCCTGCAGTTTCCTGAGGCAGAGCATCAAACCGCAGCAACATGATTCCAAACTAATGAAATATATACCATGGGGCTACACACAGCCGCCTCCCTGAGCCCCCGGCAGCTTTTGCTATAATTTAGCATCCGGCTCTGCAGCACACATGCCAGAACCCACATGAATGTCTAATCACTGATTTGATGGCCAGCAGTAAACTAGACAACACCTTTATCGGATGATTAAAAAAAAAAGCACTGCATGAAGGCCAGTTTTCTGAGTCAAAATCTTAAAGCATTGCAATAAATATTGATTCCCCAAAGCTGCCACGAGGCTTCCTCTTCGAACATCAGGCACAGTGGCTCCTGTCAAAACCAGTTGGCAGGAACGTGACAACATCTTTTCCAGCAACAACAACCGTCAGTGGCTTTCTTTGTTCTTCTGATATGAAAAGAAGCTCCAGTTTGAACAGATGCTGCTGCAAGCCCCACTTCACTTCATCTTCCAGGGCCTTTAAAAGGACGAGTCAGCCAGCATTCTGCCTTCACAGGAAGGCGATGATACCAGGACGGGGCGGCAACTGCTTACGAGGGAATCCCAGCCGGCTGGGGATGTTATTGCACTGGACTTACTTGCTGTCGCTGTGGGGGGATTTTAAATCTGTGAAGAAGAGACAGCAGCTAACCGACGGCGACCACCTGCAGGTTACAAGGTGTAAAGAAGGAAGATCGCTGCAAGCTGTGGAGACCTGGCGAGTTGCGAGACCTCATTGTCCTGCAGGCAGGGGACAAAGTCAACCAGAGCTGTTTGAAAACGGTTGGCTGACGGTTGAGTTATCGCACTGTGGTGCAGCAATGAGCTGGTTCAGAGAAGGAAGGCGAAAAGCAGAATCAGCCTCAGCCATCAAAGTGCTGTGCAAGCTTAAGGAAGCCGCTCTCGCACTGCGCACGATGCAGACGGTACCTCTGCACTGATGTATCTCAAATCGATTTCGTGCTGCATCATGTACAGGATCATCTTAATTCCAGCGCACTGAGTCCAAAGTGAATAATCAATCATCCTCCACCAGCATTAGCATGATACAGTGAGACAGTGGACTCTGAGAGGTGGAGACTCTGTCCTCAGAACTACCATCGTTGACAGGCAGCACACGGGCAGGTTGACCCACAGAGGTCACCAGGAAGCGACATGCGCTCCAACATATCGACTGTTTATGTCCCGGCAAGATGTTCTCCCCTCGACTGCCTGCTCACAGCAGTTGAGACGTTTGTTTCACTGTGCAGGGCAGCAATCCAGCACAGAAATAACCGAGGATTATCTTGGCTCCCGCTGACCGTCACAACGCTCACTGACAGCGACAGTGTTGTGGCAAGATAATCAAAATCCAAAATAAAATGCTACAAAAAGAAATGCACAAATACAGAATAAAAATAGATTAGTGAGACGATACAGATGACTTAAAAAAAAACAAAAAAAAAAAAAAATTTGAAGGCACATTTCAAGTCAACCACAAATCTCAAAGAAAATTGTCCTGCTCAAGTTCAAAACCTTGGTCATTTGGACTCAGGGCTTTTTGTTATATGCCGATGAAACAACATTTATCCTTCAACACTGAACCGAGTGAAATTCAGCAAACAACAAAACCCTTTAAAAAAAAAAAAAAGCACACATAGAGAAGAAACCTCAGAGAACTGCAGAGGAAGGATCCTTCCTCTATGACGGGTGCAATAGAGAGCAAAACTCTGAATTTGGTATTCGTGAAGACACACAGTTGTTTTGGCAAGTTTCATTTGATGAGAATCTTTTGAGAATCTGAAAAGAACACGGTGCGGAATGTGGTGACATGTGCATGTACACGTGTGACGGACGTGTCTTCAGCTCGCTTTTGTTCTCCCCCAAGTCCGAAAGCATTGTGTCACCGGTCGCATTAATCTTTGTTTCCACCGTGTGCAGCGCCCACGGCGGTGGGCTGACAGGAAGTTTTAAATGGCTCTGCCGAAAACTGCTTCCTCTCTGTGAAAGCAAGGTAGGCGGATAAATCAAAACAGGCTGTTTTCCGTGTCGCCACGCAGAAAATCTTGGACTGAGTCACAACAGGTTGCGTGGCTCTCAGCTCAAAAGGTCCCTGTTATGTTTCCCACTTTTCATTCTTCAGGCGTAGTTTTGTGAGGTTTTGTGGGGTAGATTTCCCCACCAAATTACAGGTTAGATTAGTATGACAGTTACTCACTCAGATATTTCACTGTGCATTTGTTTGATCAGTTCAGATCACTTTTAATTATGCCATGTAGCACGTCCATCATGTCAAACTCCAAAAGAAAAGTTTTTCCCTCAGTCTTACAATTTCAATTGATCATATCTGACTGAGTGTGATGTACAGAAAGGTTCTACCTTTAACATTCCATAATATTGCTTCCTTGGGCCGAGCACTTTCTATGGGTTCCTTGCCAGACTTGTGCAAAAGCAAAAATCCATTGGATTTCGGGAACATTTCATCTGGTGAGTCAAATTGACATCATTTCTATAAAAAAAGAAAAAAAAAAAAAGAATAATTGCCTTCGTTGCCGAGCTAAATCACTCGAGTAATCACAATCACAATGTGATGTTAGGAACCTCAGAAGGCTTTCAAACAGCATTCAACGATGTGTAATGTCACGGCAGCACACCGCTGCAGGGCACCGGCTTTTTCTTTACTCTGCTTTAACAATAAATCCCATTCCGCTGACATTTCATCTGTATGTCACGCTGCCTCGCTAAATATGCTCCCGGTCAAACCGAGTCAAGACTTCCCTCCTTCCCCCTGAGATCAATGTGGGCTGCTGTATTAACCGACCGTGGGAGAGCAAGCAGTCCATCTCTCGAGCACATATTGTATTTCCTCTAAGATCTCATTTATATATATAGATCTAACTTTGATTCCGGGCCTGGAAATAGCCTTTCCAGGAGGTTTCTCAAGGAATCAATGTGTTTACGCTATAAATGCCACAGTGTTTTAGTCGGCGTCACTTCAGGAAATAAAGGCCTGGGCGCGGGTGGGAGAGGTGGGGTGGGGTAGGGGGGCAGTCGGAGGCGTGCTCTACCTCTGCGGTGATCAGAATCTTTTTCCATGTAATTGCTTGTCTCATGTGGTCTCCTCAAGTCCCGATGCCGGGCCTGTGTAGAGGTGACAAGTAATTGGATAGGATGTCATTCACTCCTCTGTCTCGCCGTCTTGGGCTGACCTGGCATTTCTCTCCTGTGAGCGCGGGAGCAGAACTAATGGCCATATCTGCAGGCATCAACCTGAGAAAAGACCCTGGTGTTTTGATAATACCTGGTGGACGGAAGCGGGAGCGCCGTGGCAGGAGAGAGATGAGATTATTCCTCGGGAGACGCAGCAGCTCGCCCTCCCGTCGCGAGAGCTTCATCTGTTTTTGAACGTGAAATAGAAAAATGGTGTTCTTCGACGTCGAAAGAAGTCAATCCTGAGCTGCTTGTATCATAATAACATTGACAACAGTCAAGTAAAACGCAGAAAGTGTACAGATGGAAACATAAGAAATCTTCAAAGTAATTATTATGTTATTGAAGATGGTCCTGGACGCAAGCGGGAAGCATGTCAAGAAAAGTGTCATCAAAGGCGACACAGTGGGGGGAGCGAGCTGCTGCAGCCTTTGTAAAAAAAAAAGCATCTAAGAAAAATCTGATTATTAATGATTATTTAACTTAAGGAAAAAAAGTGTGTAATTGCTTTGTTTAATGTGTGAATGACACAGACAGTGAAGTAGGCCAAGTGTGGTGGCGGAGAAAACACGCGGGCTGCTTTTGAAAGGAGCCGTGTGTTTGTCTGAGCGAAGGCTTGACAAGTTTGTCTTGGTGTGCGAGCATTTGCTCAAACTTCCTTTTGAGCAGTCATTACCGATGCGCCCCGGGAGGATTTGCTCCTGCCTTCACACAGCTTGAGCAGTCATTCCAGAAGTGCCACTCAATTTCCTGTTGAGTGAGAGCAGCGCCGCTTTAAAGCTGCAAATTCACCGAGGCTGACGTGAAAAGAGACACGAAATTATGAGCCGAGATTCGCCATCAATCGTGCAAATTTCCTCTGTTACATATATATATATACACATTTTTTTTTTTCTCCATCATAGTTCGACACTCTGGTGCTGGCAGACTTTTACTTTTTTTTCTTTGTTACGGAGCACAAGGCAGAAGCTCTTGGCTGTCAAACTTCGCGTCTCAGTGTTTTTGCCAAAGATGTTGCAGGTGGAAAATTCGACTTTTTCATACCGTTCCACGTTTTAACACCCTTTGTTTTTCCCAGAAAAATGTTACGAACAACTTGCAATTTAGCCCAAAATGGAGGAGAAAGAAAGATACAAAACCAAAACATATTTTGTGTTCTGTTAAGGAGCGACATTTGTGTGTTAACTTAAAATTTGTTTGTCATCTTCAAGGTTGCAGGAGCTCGATTAAGAAAAAAAACAAACTTGCATTCACAATCCTCGTCCAAAGATTTTCTGATCTTAAAATAAATGCAACCTTTCAGCACAATTCCTCTCTGAAGCTTTGTTGGGTTGTGTTGATACTCTAGCACAGTCTCTGAAACCAGCAGCCACCACCTCAGCGAACGGCAAGTCGTCAATACAAGAGTGTTTTCGAAAACGTTGACGTCCATCGCCCGAGCCTTGTTACTTCTCACGGTTTCACGTCACGCGGCCAGACAGGAGCATTTTTCTTTATATTTTTGCTTTAATCACCCACAAAATGAGAACGAGGCCACGAGCCGTCAGCCGGTCCGAGTCCCACTGACACCTGAAGCTGTCGTCTGAATGAAGAAACCTCTGGAGTGGAACCGGCACAGGATAAGTACCTCACCCACCCAGACCCCATCTGTCATTTGTTTTCCCTTTGTCCCCGGCTTATTAATCAGAGGCTGCCTGGGTTTATGGTCGTCTGTGGGAGGCTAATTAAACGGCGGCTGGCAAATAACGTATTCCAGCCTCTGGATCTCCGCTCCGCCATCACCAGGGCAACAAAAGTCAAGCTTGAGTTTGGGGAGGTTTTACCTCGCATCTATCGTCTTTCTTTCCTTTTTCTTTTTGTTTCTTCCACATAGTGCATAAGGCATAGAGAACTAATGCCTGCGTAATTTCATCAGCCGCTGCCTGATCCAAGCGAAGGCGTCGACCTCTCTGCAGTTCTCTTCAGTTTAGACTTCTCATGTTTTGCTTCACCTTTTTGGGGAAACTTTAAAAAAAAGAAAAATGGAAACGACGGTGCCTCAGGTACACATGTAATAGGGAATATCAACATCTAGTCCTACACAACAGCTCTGACAGTTGGTCCGGCACACTCATTCGTTTCTGTGAAGCGCAATGAGTCATCGAGGAGGCGGGACTTAGCACGTCCACTTGTCAACCAGAGACTGTGACATCAGGTTGAAAATCACAAAACATCGAGCACACTGTGGCTGCCTGCTCACAAGTGGACCGGCTCTTTATAACAGCTTGTTATTGGTGAATAAACACATGTCTTGTATGTTAGTTATCTAGACGATGACAAAAAAGAAAATAAATACATGCGTGGCATCCGATACATTTTTCCCTCTTCCATCTGAAGCCAGCAGATTCCCTTTAATGTTGCCCATTACTCCTTGAAATGATATTGACACTTGGCAGCTTTATACCACGCAAGGTAGCATTTTTTTGGACCAGACATGCTGCAAATTCCTGCGGCAAATAGTCAATAACTGGACAAGGAGATGAGAAAGTGATGGATATCCTGTTTAGGACGATAATAATAGCAGACGGTCGTTGATGAACAGCCCCTGGGTCCTATTCACCATTTGCTCTCATGAGCACACGATCTTACTTTATTGATTCATTTCACCTAATATAACCAGAGGCGGAACCTTTTATTGTCGAGATAAAAATATATCGCAATATTGTGCGCTAATGGTCAGCAGCTGAAGCAGCATCCACCGCCATTCTGCTTGAGGTGATGATTAGATATTTAATCTAATCTGATCTAATTTAATAACTTCTAAAACCAGATGTCATTGTGTGCCACTGGTACACTGTAGAATCTGTTTTGCCTGAAGGCTAATAAACTAAGTTTTTTAAGTCAAAAACTGAGGATTGCACAACATTTGTTGCTGCTGATGCAATGCTTTTGAGAACTTTGCTTTTCATTAAAATATTAGTTAATTAATCCTCTAAAGATGTCGGGAAAGTAGCAGATTTAGCTCATTGATTACAACTTTAAACACCCAGGTTCTCATCAGGTAATTAGATTAACAGTTACAATGAATTATGTTGAATTATCCAGCACATTGATAGCTATGTTACTAACACTGACCTAACCTGATCCTAAAGGGTTCAAATAAAAACTGTCTGCTCACAATTACTGTGGAGCAAGTGGAGAAAAAAACAAGGAGCAAAGGACTTTACATTTCTGCACAATGTGGGATCTTTAATGAGTGGGAAGGATGACAGCCCGTCACTGTTCATTTGTGTGGATGTGTGTGCGCGCGCATGTGTGTGTTTTATTTAAGATGTGTCAGGAACGCTGCCTGTTTGAGGAGATGTATTCATAATCGTGTCTGATCTGTTTTCACAGGGAGAGGAGGCAGCGCGGTGCATGGATTTTTAAATAACATTACACCTGGGACGGGAAATCCTAACAAGGAGCCGCGAAAGCTTGGCTTATGTGGTTCATAACCCAAGGCGGAAGACGCAAGGCGCATCGACAGCTCGGGGTATGAACTGAATATTCTGAATATTGCACTCTGCCACCTGACTGTCGGGCCAAATGGAATGCAACAGGCCGCCTGCTTAGATGAGCTAATACACATGCAGGGCTTTTATTATTGAGTGACAGATTCCAATGCAAGGTTATTCTGAAGGCTGTCATTTGTGTGGTGCAGAATGTCATGGTGTGATCTATGGGAGGAGGGGCTGCAAAACTTGCAAAGAAAAAATGACTTAAATAAACGACGCCTGAAATCGGCCTTTAGTCCAGGTTTTTATCGCAAGCCGGCACATCATACATCTATCAGGCGCGAGCGCCCTCAGGTCCCATCTTCAGGCTGAAATACCAAATCCGCACCTTAATGCATCCAATCTCAGCCCGGCTGAACATAAATCTGAAATCTAATGTCATCGGCCCTGCAGGCGACAACGTTCGCATATCACGTGCCTTGCTGAGACGGCGCGGGAGCGAGAGATGATAAGGCGGCGTTACTGAGGCTTCGGCGCCGCTCTCACGCACCTCCTAACGCAGACCGGGGCGGGGCTGGGGGGTGGACAGTAAAGACAATACATCAGGCACACAACAGAAGGAGCAACTGTGTTGAATCCCGGGGATGCGAGGTAAAGTTGCGTGCACGATCCAGCCTGAAAAACGCTGGGAAGTATCTGAAGGGATGACGGCCAAGACTGGCAGCCGAGAGACAAAAATATCAGGCTGATCCTGTTCCAGCGCTGCTGAAGGGCAAACACAAAGAATGTAGGCGTATAGGTATCGCAGCCGCGATGACGGAAACATTTTGGGAACCGAGGCAACGCGTGCTACGACACGTCGGCCTGTCATAAGTGACATGACTGATGAGCAGCTTGGCCGCACAGCGTAACCCGAAGCTCAACGGCGAGGCGGTCGACTGTCGACTGCGGCAGGAAATGATGACAAATGCAGGCGTGAGGGGAAGGAATACGACTGCCTGTAAGAGTGGACGACCCTTCACGAGAGCCGCCGCATCTCGGCTAATGAGCATCATTCATAATTGCGCGGCAGGATGTATAAGATCTCGTGGGCTAATCAGGGATTTTGCGGTGGTCGCCTGGCGCACGGAGTGAAGCCTTCATGAAAGAAATCCTTTGGATTTATCGGACACGTCCGTCTGGTGAAGTGTTTGAAAGGTGATTGGACAAACCGCCTGTCCATCGTATTCAGCAGCAACAGACCAATTGGATGTTTTTTCTAAAGGTTCCAGGTTGAAGCTCAAGGCTAGAAAAGGGCGGTGATGCACTTTAAAACAAAAACACACATTTATGTGTTTGTCGCGTAAACCCTTAAAGTGTTGATCTCCTTCACAGTAACAACAGCAGCAGCTCACAACAGCTTCACTTAGTTTCAGCTTCATCTCTCTGTTCTTATGCTAAATAAGTGAAAATGTCGCTGCGGATGGGAGGATCCGTGTGAAACACGAGTATCTGACGTGCGCAGAAACACCCAGGCCGACGCTTTCCGCCTCCAGAAGCGAAGGTAGCGAAAGATCAAACATCACTCCACAAATCCCAATTAAAAGTTCACCTGCCTTCTCCTCCCTGGATTGCGCTCTGGGCGGTCGACGTGTACCAAAAAAAAAAAAAAAAAAAAAATGGATGCACGGTTCATCCAGTGTGCATTAATTATGCTCTAAGAATTCCTGGCGTACTGAAACCCTGGGCAAACTTTAAGCGTATTAAGCAACTTTCTTTCTAATAGAGCCAGAACAAGGTTGCAGCCACTCTGACTTCAGAGTTGTGTGCCGAGTCCGTCTTCTGAAGCGGAGAAGAAAGTCGCCCAGTCAAAGTGTGCATTTCAAAGTAGAAAGAATGATCATGCAAGAGAGAAAGTGACGTGCATTACTTTCATCGTTTAGCCGGCTCACTTATCACAACTAAATGAGCCAAACCACTGTCTCCATTTTTCTGCTGGGTTTAAACAGCTGCATTAGGGCTGCGGAAGGAAGTTTTTCTTAGAATAACACACCATGTTCACAGTGCAGTTTCTTCCCCTCTGTTAACAAGTTGAACAAGTGACCAATTTGAATTTGAATTTGAGTTTGCAAACAGTATTTACAAACTCTGATTGTCTGATATTAGTAGATAAAAAGATACTTTTTTCATCTCCAAGTGAAATTATTCTTATTCTTATTATTGGTATGCATAGTTTATGTCATATAGAGATCTGGACGACTGGACTGCACGTTATAGCATTTTAACAAATACTTAAATACGCACATAAAAAATAGTATTCCACACAGCCTTTAGCCACTCAACAGGAAGTTATCTGGCTAAACTACCGGCAACAACAATTTCTGCGAGCCTGTTTTTCCCCCAGACGGATGTCTTGGAAAGATCTGAAGAAAACCTTCAACATTCCATCTGACGTCTCAGGTTAAACTACCATCAGGCAGCTTGTACATCGCCTTGTTGTGCTGCGGCGCAGAAACATGTTAGTATCGGCGCTGATGCCTTGGAACAAGTGTTGTCAGAGAAGCTCCAGGCTATGATCTCGTACATAAGACAAAGTTGAATTTGCTCCGTGATGATAAATATTTTTCTGTGAAGCTCGCACGCTTTGACTGAGTGACTGTGAGCCTGCACTATAAAAAAGAAAGTGAGAAAGAAAAGGTGTATTTTACGATGGAGGTCGAGTTTGATGATCATCACCATCACTGAGATTTAATTAAAAGTCGACGGAGGGAGAAAAAAAAAAAAGCAAATTCTTTGGGCAAACGCGCGTACTTTAAAGCCATAAAATAACTTTTTTTTTTTTGATTATTATTATCTTTGAGAAGCTGCACACTGAATTTTCTCATGAGGCTTGAAATGCATCACGATGGGGTTATTATCAGAGACACTGAGTGGGTTGTTTTCCGACACTTGTTGGGAGGCTGTGGCTGTCGGCCGTCATCCTCTCTGTCAAACATGCTTCTTGTTAGTGATGCCGGTCACACCGGCAGCCCGGATGAGACGCAAGACCAAAAAAATCACGATCCACGGCTCCTTCTTGTATGAAACAAGCGTCTTCTCGGAATATCGGAATATTTATTTTTGCCATTGAGGCCCCTCCCCCCACCACCCTCCTTCGGTCCCCCGCCTCGCACTGCCAATCCAGCCGCAGCGAGAGCGTGATCCCTGATCAAGGCGAGCACCCCGAGCGCCCCTACAGCCAGAGCCAGCAGCACCCTGTTCCCATCGTTGTCTGTTTATCATTACGCCAGTGTTCTCATGCCCCCAGTTACGTCTTATTGAAATTCAACTTTGTGAGCGCCTCATTTAAATCTCTGTGAACTTGCGGCTCCCACTTGAGTTCCACAAGTTCAGCTTTGCAACTCGAGGTTTGTGGGAGTCCGCTCTTTTTTTTTCTTTCTATTTTCTTTGCTTTTTTCATTTTGCTTCTTTTTCCAGCAGGATTTGGTTGTTTGAAGGTTGAGGAGATGTGGGTAACGTCGCTTTTGCTGGGAGGAATAATTATACAACGCGTCTGTGCTCACTCTCCCTGAAGACCCTCAGAGACGTCTGGAGATCCAACCCAAACTGGAATCCCTCTTATTCTAACAAAGCAACAAGAGCTGAATGAAACAACTGCAATATTATTGGACTCTATTTCTTCTATTATTGGACTCTACTTCTATTTCTATCTATTGTGACGTGTGAGTCTTCTGCCTCAGTGACTCAGTCCAGACCCTTTCACACAATATTGGTTGGATAAATTGATATAACTAAATTACCCATCAACTTTTCTTTTTTTTTTTATTATCCTGGACTATGGCGAGGCTGTTCAGTGCAATTAATTACCTCCCCCCAAAAAAACAAACAAAAAAACTCTATTTAGACACATTTAGCTCAGTTTCAGCCTCCTGCTGAAACTAGCGGCGGACTAAACAAGCTCTCGGGTACTTTACATTGAACACACACCTTGTAAATGGTGCAGCGAGCCAAAGTGGCGAGGAACGTGTTCTCTCAGTCCTGCTTTTGTTCGCTGACAGATGAGAGACACGTAAGTATTGTTTTTAAACGTTGGTTTAGTGAATTTTTGCATGATATGGGACCTTTGAAACTCTCTGGTCAGAGACGCCGGCAGATTGCAATAATTCAGAATGTGATTCTCTTACCTTTAGTGCCTCCATCAAGTTATTATTCTTACAGTAACAACTACCTCGACTGAATGACTTTTTTTCTAAAGCAGTTAAAGACCAACTGCTTCCTCAAGGATGAGCTGTTATAACCTAAATTAAACTCTCTCTGAGGAGCTCCAGCCTTTTTCCCCTCCCGTTGCTCCTTTTCTGTATAAATAACCCAGTGTGGAGTTCAGTTGGGGCTAATCAGCTGTCTGAGTTCACCAAATGGAACTGCCTCCTAATATTTGTTTCGTAATTATCTTGTGAGTGCTAAATAATTGCTGCGTTAGTGAAAGAGTTTAATTTGTCTGAAAATGAAAGTGGAGGAAAGACGTCTTTTTGAACTCTGCTTGATTTATTCCCTTTGCTCGGCTTGGAACTGATGCTCTGGTTCCTCATGAGAGCAGAGACAGTCCACGCTGTGATTAGGATTTTTTCTTCTTCTTCTTTTTTAATTTAAGGAAATATTCAACAGCAAAAGTGTGCGGAAATCACACGCAGGCAAGATTAATTAATTAGTTCTGAATTGTAAATCCAGCAGGTCAGCTCGGCTCTGTGTCTGCACCCAAAAGACAAGAAATTATTCAAATTCTCAACCCCGAGGCAGGACAAGCAAAAACACACTGCTGAATAAGAACGCCGCAAAAGCAAAACTGAAGTGCACCCATTTTTAATGTGGGCCAAGAAAAGCCTAACACACACACACACACACACACACGGCAGTAATTTGAATCATAAAAACAATCAGACTTAAAAATAATCAGCACACTGATAGAGTGACAAGCAGAGTGAGTTGGCGAGCCAGTGGACAAAGAGCCAATGGAGAGTAAGTTCATGAGTCAGTGGGCCAGTGACTCAGTGAGCCGGTGGACAGGGGACATAGAGTCAGTGAGTCACTGAGCCGGTGGACAGGGGACATAAAGTCAGTGAGCCAGTGAGTCAGTGAGCCAGCGGACAGGGGACATAGAGTCAGTGAGTCAGTGAGCCGGTGGACAGGGGACATAGAGTCAGTGAGTCAGTGAGTCAGTGAGCCAGCGGACAGGGGACATAGAGTCAGTGAGTCAGTGAGCCGGTGGACAGGGGACATAGAGTCAGTGAGTCAGTGAGCCGGTGGACAGGGGACATAGAGTCAGTGAGTCAGTGAGTCAGTGAGCCAGCGGACAGGGGACATAGAGTCAGTGAGTCAGTGAGCCGGTGGACAGGGGACATAGAGTCAGTGAGTCAGTGAGCCGGTGGACAGGGGACATAGAGTCAGTGAGTCAGTGAGTCAGTGAGCCGGTGGACAGGGCTGTCAGTGAGCTGTGGACAGGGGACATAAAGTCAGTGAGCCAGTGAGTCAGTGAGCCAGCGGACAGGGGACATAAAGTCAGTGAGCCAGTGAGCCGGTGGACAGTGTTCTTGGAAACTTTTCTCCTCGACACACAGAGTGCTGCCGCTGACCCACCCGATCATGAAGCAGTCACCAAACAGCCACTGGAGACTGGCTGATCTGAATCTGCATTAAGGCAAATCCCACAACTGGCAACAGCGCAAATCAATTGTATCAGTTGCCAGGACCCGTGTAACCTCATTACAATGTATCCCAGTCGATTTGCTGTGTAACAACAACCAGGCCGACATCGCAGAAGCGCACAGGGACTTGGCTAATATGGCCTTGTTTGAACAGGAATGGATAAAGGACTCAAATACATGGATCCAGGAATACAGCGGAGTCAGCCCGCACAATTCAGAAATCCAAACGTATGTCCCAATGCAGTTTCATGAAGATTTAGATCAGCAAGATATTTTGAGACCAGTCTGAGCTCCTGATGTTGCTCCTCCTTGCTACAGGTTCAAATGGATGCTTGGTTGATTGCCTCCACCCTTTAGCTGCCGCATGAAGTAGGGAGGAAAGAATTTCCAACAGGAATTTGCACTGTTGCCAGATGCTCAGTGCTATTCGCTTCATGATTAATGTTGTGGCTGGTCGGTCGTCGGAGGACTAGGCTCGGGTTACTTGCTAATGTTCAACATTGCATCAGTTATTGGAATTCAGTAAGTTTCTTTGAACTATCACCAGATTGCTCGAACTTATCGACATCGGAAAGTGAAATCAAATGGCAAGTTTTTGATTCCTTTTTCCTTTTCTTTTTTTCAAATGAAGGGCTGTAGTCAAAGTGAAAGTCATTACCCTTCAAAACTAAACCATGGTCAGTGAAAGACTTTTACTTTTTTCTTTAAACTCAAACTTCATCTCAGAATAAGAGTCGAGTCGAGTTTTTCACCATCAAAATATGATCAAAATGTCACCAAATTGATGTGTATGATGTTTATCGCAGCTAAAAATCAGCAATGGACTTGCACTTGTCACGACTACAGGCAAAGTCACTCCGAAGAATAAGAAAGTGAAGACTGAACCCTCGAAGAAATACGAATAAATGAAAAGACGGAGACAAATTAGAGAAACTACACATTTGCACTGTAACTAGCATAGCTCGCTATTAAACATGAGGTGCCATTTATCCAAATTGGGTTTGAACAGAGTCGGGATACACATCCACATTGATTTTGCAGAAGTAGCATCACTCTCCCAGAGACGGCAAAGCAGCACCCGGCGAAGTTGGCTGAGAAAGATCTTCCCACGTGCACGTCGGCGAGCGTGCATGCGTGTGTGGTTTCTTTGTAAATGTTGCTGTCTTTTTCTTCCACACTGTGTGGGAAGTGTGATCTTATCTCATATGGAACTGCTGAGTCCAAAACAAGTTTATGTCTCTCACTCCTTATCTATAATAAAGTTTGCGTTTATTTATTTATTTTTTTGAACAAAAAAAACGAATAAATAAGAATCCTGCCTGGATACCATCCACAAAAACAGCATTTCTGCATGAAGGTGGAGGATGAGTTTGTAGAAACGTGGCTTTTAATCCATAGTTTGGATGGCAAATGTTTGACCGAGTGCGAAGGTTGTTGCATTGTTGAACCCATGGACCTTCCCTCACGACTTCTCCTGCTCTCAGAGTCGCAGTCCATCACACTAAATCACTCTGAGTGTGCATGCAATGAGTTGTTGACAAATAGACCAATGAGCTGCAGGACCTGGAGGGTAGCCACACTGACACATTGAGAACACCACACGGACAAACCCCGAGAGTAGGATTTGAACCCACAACCCTCTCGCTGCCAGTGCTTACCACTGCCCCACACATTTTTCATAATTATGAAGGAGAAATGTATAAGTCCTGCAAAGTTAACGTTTTCCCTGAGCGATAAAAATACCTTGAGCACATCTCTTGAAACCCTCAGCGTTTCCGTCTGGCTCACTTCACAGCTTGGATGGTGTGTGTTTTGGCCGCAGCAGTGCCAGCAGGAAGTGGAGCCCTGCAGCATCCTCTTCCTCGCAGCATCTCTCCTCCCTCGTCCCAGCTTCCCTTTAATGTCTCTGCTTCTGACTGGCCTTTTTTCAGCACGGCGGTTGATCAAAGGGTGAAATGAAACAAGCGCTCCTGATGGAAGGCGCTCTGAAAAAACGGAAAATAGCTCATGTGGGAGTTTCTCCCAGGTAGGAACAGCGATCCGTTTGGCTTCACCTCGCCGACTCTCCGCCGTGCGCCCCACCGGGTCAAATACACAGTAAACAGAGCGGGCTATTTTAACAGGCCTCCGTGGAGGTTTTCTCTTCAAACAACAAACTGACTGTCCCCCCTCCCCACTTCAAAATCCATGACTGTTTTCGTCGAAGAGTGCATCAGGAAGGAGTCCCCATCCTCCATGATTACGAGAAGCTTTTTTTTTTCCTTTTCTTTTTTTTTTTTTTGTTCCGAGTGGAGTGAAACATACGGCCCCGGGAAACAAGCATCACGTTATTAACCATCAAACAAAAAGAGGGGGCTGCGAGTGGTAGAAATGGAATGGGACTTCCAGGGAGAAATGAGAAATCTTATCAGCTGCTCACCCATTTACTTCCACCTCTTGTTTGGCAGCGCGGGCTACAGTCGCCCGGGCTGACAAAGCACTCCAGCATGGAGAGCAGCTTGTCGGAGAAACTCCACCATGAGGAAGATGAACACAAAGCGTCTGTCTTTTCATCTTTTCTTTTTTTTTGAGAATCCGTTTTAAGCGGCGACTTGTGTTTATTCGGCAGCTTCTCCTTGTCACTCTCACACACGCACTCGCGCACACTCGATCCAAATGGGTTGTTCCCCACTTTACGAGCACTGTAATTACGATTGTGTTATGTTTTGTTCGAGCAAATAAAAGGGGGGTGGTGGAGGTTTGGGGGGCTGGATAAAGAATTAACAACTAAGCTTTGTGGCTGAAGAGCTTTTCACAGAGCAGCGCATGAAAAAGGAAGAGACAGATAAAGTAATAATGCAATGTGACACCGAGGCTTAATTTATTTTGTGAGGGAGCAGCGGAGGATGTCAGACGATTTTGTCCGTTCCTTCCCTGCAGTGACAAATTGCTTTTTTACAGGTCCGCGCTCGAACTTTAACAACAGCCCAGAGAACAAGGTCGCTGGTGCCATCCTGCGAAAGCTCGATATACCACCGAACTTCTCGTGAGGCTTCAAAGAACAGCGAGTGCTACTGGCCGCCTCTTGTCAACTCTAATTACTGGGAGTCTCTGCGGCTTGGGTCAGTTTGCGGCTGAGGAGGAGCAGAGCCTTCCGTCAGCAGGTTTACCTCATTAGCAGGAGCAGGGCCAAAGCTCTTGACTGATCACATTTTTCAATACTTTTTTTTTTTCTTTTAAACTTCAACTGCAGTCTTTAAATTCAAAGGGTGGAGTGTTATTTCAAGGAGGACTTTATGTGTAAAATGAAAAAAAGCTTTTTGGTTATACAGATCTGGTAGTAGAGCGAAAGTGACGGATGTCACAAGTGACGCTGATGTTAAACACATTGATAGTGACTTTTTTGGCAAGAATAAAAGATTAAATCTGTCAAACACTATTTAAACAAGCTATTTTAGCATGAGCATTAGATTTTTATATCATCACAACCCTCACAAAGTATGATGTGTTTTTACCTGATGTTGTGGAGTTTCATCTCTCACAGCCTCACAATTTATATTTAAGCAATGGTGACATTTCTTTCTCAAAGAGAAGAAATAATATATTTATACACATACACACACACACACACACACACACAAGCAATTATACGTTACTCGGAGAGCAGGCAACATTTTGAGAGCAACTGATGTTGCACAGACTCGAAAAAACAAAGAAAAAAAACAACGATAAAATATGAATCATCTGATCTCGTACATAAGACAAAGTTGAATTTGCTCCGTGATGATAAATATTTTTCTGTGAAGCTCGCACGCTTTGAGTGAGTGACTGTGAGCCTGCACTATAAAAAAGAAAGTGAGAAAGAAAAGGTGTATTTTACGATGAAGGTCGAGTTTGAAGATCATCACCATCACTGAGATTTAATTAAAAGTCGACGGAGGGAGAAAAGAAAGCAAAGTCTTTGGGCAAACGCGCGTACTTTAAAGCCATAAAATAACTTTTTTTTTTTTAATGATTATTATTATCTTTGAGAAGCTGCACACTGAATTTTCTCATGGGGCTTGAAATGCATCACGATGGGGTTATAATCAGAGACACTGAGTGGGTTGTTTTCCGACACTTGTTGGGAGGCTGTGGCTGTCGGCCGTCATCCTCTCTGTCAAACAGGCTTCTTGTTAGTGATGCCGGTCACACCGGCATCCCGGATGAGACGCAAGACCAAAAAAATCACTGTCCACGGCTCCTTCTTGTATGAAACAAGCGTCTTCTCTGAATATTTATTTTTGCCATTGAGCCCCCCACGCTTTGCTTCGGACTCGAAAAAACAAAGAAAAAAAGCAACTGTGAAATATGAATCATATGAACTTTTGGTGAGCTTTTGTTTGTTCTAGTACAAGTCCCACAACGTGAAAGCTGACCTGAGACTGAACCGGGAGGAGTCTATATCCATGAAGACAAACATCCTGCACAAAACTTGGTGTAATCAGGCACAAATGAGATGTGAACATTATTAACTGAAGCTTCAGGAATCTTTTTTTTGTTTTTTTTTCTTCCCTTTACCGCCATGACTGTCCATCTTTGATTTCCACCGTTTGAACAATCACACTCCAGGCCTGTTACTGCCAAGAGCCACAAAAAAAAAAAAAAGCTCTTTGGAATTAATTCTGTTTGGGACCCGCCGCAGCGTGTCTTTGACGACTCCTCCTTCAAACTCCCGGCGGATGAATTTGAACCAGAAAGGCAAACGTTTTTCGCACTAGGGTGATGTGAAAGCACGGCACCGCGTTGAAAGGACATCTGAGGGGAGAGCCGCTCTGAAAGCAGACTCGCAGATGTGAGTGTGTGCGTGCGTGCGTGCATGCATGTGAGGATATTCTCATTGGATTAAGGATTTAACTGCCAGGAATCTCCTCACTCACCAGCTCCTAAGAGACTCGCCACCAGCTTTTATGGCCTCCTCAATCAGCTCGCTGCCAGTCAGTGGGAAGGACACCAGTTCAGAACGAGATCTCCGTTGCATAATCTCCCTAAGAGGCTTTTGAAGGGAGAACGCTTTGCATTTTGTCAAGGTTGCAAATGACGGCACTTTTTTGTGCTGATCAAATTTTAAATGAGAGACAAAGCAGGAAGCGGCGGTTTGTCATTCACTTGGCCGCTACTCTCCAACCCAGCAAACAACGCCGAGGAGGGATTGAGCTATTTACTTGTTTATTTATTTTTTTCTTCACCATTAATCTGCCTTGATTCTGATACTTAGTTTACCCACAGGCTATAAGTGTTTAGGCAAACAGGACTTTGCTGGAAGGGAATTTACTGAATTTTAAGGCCGTGCTGCATGATTGGCAACAATATGAATGTCTTGCATGGTTTGTACGGTGCAGGGACGACACAGGCAAACTAAGAGCTAACAAAGCTAACGAGCTAACTCTTAACAAACTAATAGGTCTTATTATTCATTCTGTTCTAATCTTGACAATATATTTTTGGTCGCTTCTGATAAACCCCCCCACCCCCAGCCCCAGCCTGGACTTTTTAACTGACATTGCTAGCTAAAGCAAAGCTAAAGCAATACAAGGCAGGTGGATTATTTTCTTCTTGTGCTTTTAACTAACACAAACAAATCACATTTCTATATTTTGAAGGTTGCCTTTCTTCGTTTTCAAAGTTCTGAAAAGCAGAGCTAAAAAAAAAAAAAAAAAAAACAATGACTCCCCTCTGAGCTTCCAGGGAAGCTCCGCGTTAATGAGCGAGAATTATCTTTCATTACTGCGAGCTTCCATTAGCTCTTCATAATGGCCCTGCCACCAACTTCAAATTAAGGCTTTGACTGCAATACGCAGGATATATTTCCTACAATTCACCCTTTATATGAATACTTAGACAATTTTTTTTTTCCTTTACCAGAAACCTTTGTAATGTATCATCCTCTGTTGTGCTGACTGGAATTTAGAGTCTGTTTTCCACGCTCATTTTGAAGGGACCTGAGTAAACTGTGCCCATTGAAAAAGAAATATTTTTGCAGACATCAAGTCGGAAAGTGTTTAAAGGTGGACAACTAACAGCTGCAGAAGAAGAGAGTGAATTGCATGTGAATCTGAATGTGGTCTGCTCATGTAATATTTAGCCTAATTGGGTTATTACAGGTTAAGAACATTAGAATTTGTTCTCAATTAGGTGCAATGCTGCAGGGGAAACGTTCAGATTGAAAATTCAACAGAAGAACAGAGTTCAGAGGTTTAGAGTGAGAAGGAAATGCCAGAGGTTAATTCTGTCCACCCCGTGCAAAAGAATCTGAGAGAGTTTTTGGCATCCAAATGGACTCACAGTAAATAAAATGCATTTATGTCTCGGGAAGGGACCTTTCTGTGTGGAGTTTGCATGTTCTCCCTGTGTCTGCGTGGGTTCTCTCCGGGTTCTCCGGCTTCCTCCCACACTCCAAAAACATGCATGTGAGGTCAATTGAACACATCTAAATTGTCCATAGGTGTGCATGTGAGTGTGAATGGTTGTTTGTCTCTATGTGGCCCTGTGATGAACTGGCGACTTGTCCAGGGTGTCACCCTGCCTTCGCCCTAAGACTATATATTAGCCGTAAGACAGCTGGGATAGGCTCCAGCAGACCCCCGTCACCCTGAGCTCGGGAATAAGGGGGTATGGAAGATGAATGAATGAATGAATGTCTCGGGAAAAAAAGCAGAACAAAACCAGCAGGCAGATTAAGGAGACAGATCTGGAAAACACAAGCTGGTGGTGGGAGCGAGGCTCGGCTGAAAACCAAATCAAATCAAATCCTTTTTGTGTCTGTAGAAGATCAAATACAATAGGAATAAAGTTTCACTTTATGAGCAACTTGTTTGGAATCGACTGCTCCAGGTGGCGCTGCTAAGCTCACGACGTCTCCGACGGTGGCAGCACTAATAAGTTGTCACATCACTCCAGTAAAAAAAAAGCAAAAAACTCACACACGAAAAAGCAAAGCCTCCAGTCAGATTGTCAATGTCAGAGACTGCGAAGAAAGAAAGTGTCAGCACACCTCATCAGCGTCTCAAAGTAATCTGACATCTATGAAACCCCCGCGGAGCAACGCGACCTTCTACACTGTCTGATTAACAGGCGGAATGAAACACGCTTGTGTTTGCTCCGCACTGGATGGGGAAAGAAAACAGCGTTTCTGACACCATAAGGGGCGGAGTCAGAGAAATAAAACAAAAATATCAAACAGCTGCTCCCGAGCAGGGCAGGTTCACACTCTGAGCTGCTCAGAGTTAATACCAAGTCAGAGTCAGTGATTCAAGTCGACGAGCAAGACTTTCAATCAGGTAGCAGGTTGTCCACCGATTGGTTCCTGTGATCCATTTGACGATGCATCGCTGGGCCAGAGAGTCACTGACACCTGGATCTACTGACGCCTGTTCACCTTCACGAATGAACTGACGGGAAACTGCAGAGTCCAAGTGCTTGGAGTGGTGCTCGGCACCACGTCAGTTTAGGTCTTGCTGAAATTGACGAAACGGCTTTACTACTTCCTTACTTCTTGTTTTTTTGCTGGCAGTTTTGGTGAAAATATTGCCCTAGATTTAATTCCCCCGGTGGCGCTGGGGGTTTTCACCCTCATCTCGTTAAGCAGTCCTTCCCGTGCAGCTTGAGCGATAGTCCTCCAGACGGCGGGAGGGCAGAGGAGGTGAGCTGCGCCGCCACGTCGCTCGCCTTAAAAAGGTGAGAATGTACAAACGCAGCGCAGCCTCGCTCGATCATGTGAGACGTTATCGCCGGACAAGCTGCAGGTACCGTGGCTGCTGCTCGGCACAGCCGTCATAAATTCTATTAATAAAAAAAAGAAAAAGAAAAAGAAAAAAGATGTCCCAGCTCAGGAGCTGAAGAAGTCAGTCAGTGTCTCCTTATCAGCAGAAAAGGGAAAATGGACACAAGAGCAGGAAGAGCCCTGCAGGGAGAGAGAGTGAGATCTTTTTGGGAGAGGCCCAAGCTGTATGTTTATTATCATTTATTTATCAGACAGCTGGAACTCATCATCACCGTCATTCGGTCCTGGCGATGGCGTTCTGTCCGAGACGCAAGCGAAGCATTTGGAGAGCGAAAAGGTTCATTATCGCTCACGAAAGATAGGGGCAGCTGCAGCAAAATATGAGAAAAATGTAAAGAAATGCGCAAAATTCTTACAAAAAATTCAAAAGTCCATCAGCGCTCTCGACCATAGATGGCAAAAAAAAAAATGTTAGGGTCGCTCTCTCTCAATTTATTTACTGACACTCCAGTTGGCAGCTGCTTTAAAGCTGAGCGTCTTTAGCTTGTTCAGAGTTCTAATACAACCACTGCCAAGAACAGTGAATACATTGGATTGGATTTTATGTAATAATAATAATAATAATAATAATAATAATAATAATAATAATAATAATAATAATGTAGTGATAATATTAATATCAATGCTTGTGTCCTTGGGTTGAAGATCAAGCTGCAGTACCACAAGTTGCCACAGGAGAACAATGTGAAGCAGCGCTAGGCCGTAGAAGATCCACTGGTGCAAATTCTGGAAAGCCTTGCAACTGGGGACTGGACAACAATGAAAATTTAGTTCTATGGTGTCCAGTATCATGCAACAGTTTTGGGCTTCGAGGTGAGAGACGGCACGTCTCGCGTACCAGTCAAGATCTTAACAACCAGGATGGATGTGTGATGTGTCTGTGTCTTTCAAAGCACAGCGTGGGACAAAAAAAGTTTTCAGCGATGAGCCATCGGCAACTCGTGGAAAAGACAAAACTTTGTGCTCACAAGAAGAGGCTGGAAATGGCAGAATCAATTTAAATTCAGCTCAGTGTGCGTTATCAGTGTGCTAGCGCAGTCTCGAATTTCCCACCCTCACCTGTTTTACATTCAGCATGTCATTTGTCATTTACATGCACGCTCGAGACAAAAGTTTAGGATTATTATTTTTTTCCCTTATCATATATAAATATAATATCTTTGCCCTAAGACAGCTGGGATAGGCTCCAGCAGACACCCGTGACCCTGAATAGGAATAAGCGGGAATAGAAGATGAATGAATGAATGAATGAATATTTTCATTTATTTATTTTTGCCCCCTTGGCTTCCTTCAAAGAGCCTAATTTAAAAACAAACGTGCACGCCAGAGTAAACAGTGGGATGTTGGGAGAAGAGAAGAGCGAGCTGTTGGGCGTGGAGCCCCTCGCCACTTTTCCTTCAGCCACTCCGTCAGCCTCTTTTTTTGTTTATTTTTTTCCTAATGAAATAACTGGATCGTACGTGAGCTTTGATTACGGACGTAGCGGCGGCGGCAGCGACAGGCAGGACACCTGTGCTGCGAGATAAAGAGTCGAGTCGCAGTCAGTGGCCGGAAATGTGTTTGCCTGAAGCGCACAAACCTCCCTCCATCCCTCCCTCCCCACTCCCTCCAGCCCCCGACCACTTTTGTCACCCTTAAGTGAAACAGCCCTGGGTGAATTATTCATCACCATTTTGGTCTTAATGTGAAATTGTGGGAGACTCCAAACCGCGCGCAGAGAAACAACAGAGGCTCTGCTCAAATGCAGGGCTGTTTGATTTGAGCTTTGATGGCGCAACAGCCGGGCGAAAATTGCAAATAAATACACTCCCTGAATTGAAATGTAAATGTTGCCTGACTGTATCGCCTCGCAAGTACATAATGTTTTTTCTTTCCCCTCCTTACAATTGCATGACCCCTGTCTTTGCAAGGGGCCACGTTTAATTTGAATAACACAGTAGGAGAATAAAGAAGATCTTCATTAAGAACCACTGTGTCTCCATTGATTTTCTAAATCTTTGAAAATTGCCTGCTATTTGAAATCAAACATGATTTGTATGATTTCAATAATAGGTTGCATTTCTGAAACTCCAGTCTTTTATGTATAAAAAAAAGAGGCCTGGCGGGATTTATCACAACAATGAAACAAATAATGGAAACAAAATTGGAACATTAATGTAAACATATTCATATAAATTGTGGTGTGTCATTGTGAGATGTCGTCTCTGGCGGTTTTGTGGAAAGCGGTCTGAAATTTCACATTTTTATCCATAGAGACTGCG
Source organism: Thamnaconus septentrionalis (assembly GCA_009823395.1). Lineage (NCBI taxonomy): Eukaryota > Metazoa > Chordata > Actinopteri > Tetraodontiformes > Monacanthidae > Thamnaconus > Thamnaconus septentrionalis. Next base: position 17,759,762 of record CM020514.1, on the reverse strand, counting down.
ATGCCCCGCTTTGCTGAGGTCCCTTTTGTCAAGAGAATGAGATGAAAACTCCTGTTTTGTGTTTTTCATATATATATATATATATATATATATATATATATATATATATATATATATATATATATATATATTATATACGTATATATATATATATATATATATATATATATATATATATATATATATATATATATATATATATATATATATATATATATAAAACTTTTCTTCTGCAAGTCAAAAAACTTGTTTATTTCTTTTTAAAAAATGGTGAAAGGGTTGTGTTTAAAAACACAAAGACTGTCTGACAGGCTCATCACAAGGGTGACAAATGAAAAACCTGTGAATGAAGATAGAAGGGAAGCACGGAATGCGATGCAGATGCGGGAAGGAGGCTGGAATGAATCCAATCACAACTTATTGTTCTAGAGGAGATTCACATCCTGCAGCAGCAACACGACTGAATACATGTCTGTGTGTATGACTGGTGAATTACCAGCAGAAAATGCGACAGAAAAAGAAAGGCTCATTGTGCAAACTGGCCAACATCAAATTAGTGCAAGACTGCAGCTTTTATTCTACCTTAAAATGATTCACACAACATTATTGTGATTAGTTTTTTTTTTCATTTTAAATTATTCAAACAAAAGAGAAAATTAGCTGTTATTTGTTTTTTCAGTTGTTTTTGTATTTTGTTTTCGCTGTTTCTGAATTGTAATCGAGAAATGGCGCGCTTAATGATTTTGGTTTGACCAATTTTAAAACAAAAGTCCATTGGCTGCCATCGCGAACTAAAGAAGACTAAACAACCCTCATTGAATCTGAACCCTGAACTGCAATAAACACAACCAAAACCTGAAGAAACTAACAAAACTATTTTCTAGATTTAGGCAAATTCATCACACTGGAGTCAGACTTCGATATCTACACTGCAACAATGCTTTGACACACAGACATACAAAACCTTGCCTATCATTGCTGCACATGCTCACTTGACACTGATCTGCACTGCGCACAGATTCCAAATAATGTCGAGAAACCAGTGAAGTCAAGACTTTGAAGATGGCTGGTCGTGCAAACTGTGAGCCGGCTAGTCTTCTTGGAACCCAGCCAGCGGTGTTGCTGATGTTGTTGTTGTTATTGTGTGAACTGTTGCTGTGAAGTGCTGCATGTTCTTCTCAAGATAGTGTACAGCCAGATGTTCTCCAAGCAGCTGCAGCTCAGTGAGTCGTAACGTTGTCACTTCGAAACAAACAGCAGCGAGCCGCCGCTTCCAAGCCTCGCAGTCAATATTTACAAGCAATTTCTAGCAGTGAAACAATTAAAGTTGTGCAGACAGACAGAACAGCGCTACAAATCCTCAGTCCGCCTCGCCGATGATCTTGTGGGAGTGATGGGAATCCATCCTCACCATGTTTCCCGCAGCATTTTATTTCCCCACAGAATTCGGCATTAATGAAACCATAGCTGATTACCTGCATGTGCGGTTTCACCAGTGAGAAAGAGAGAGAGGGAGAGAGAGAGGGAGAGAGAGAGAGAGAGCCTTGCACGCTGGTGTTACACTGTTACTACCTGTTTCCTCCCTCAACAAGAGACGGTTTGGCTTTAAACAATCTTATCTAACAAGTTATTCTTTTCCTAACCCAAATAATGGCATATCACATATAACACCACCCATTAATTAGCGGCGGCCTTCCTGCCTTCTGTTCCTGAAGGTCGAGCCATAATGGCTCCGGTGCTTCCAGCTTAGCTTCCGCCGCTCCGGGAGGAGGAGGCTCAGACAAAAAAGATTTACCCCCACAATGCCGCTGGCCTAGATAGGCCCACCGAGCACACAATGGGGCGGCCGTGCATAATTCAGGGAGCATCTTCCCTTTGAGTTGACAGGTCGAAATTTAGAGGGGAGCTCGTCTCCCCGCTTCTCAAATATATTTGCGTCTGGGGGGAGGACGCAGGGCAGTTCAAATCAATATTTTCTGAAGTGAAGGCGCCTATGACAGAAGCGGCACAGCAAACCAAAGGAGGAGAGTTAACCCTGAGCTCGAATATAGATGTAATGCATGGGAGGTTTTGGCTGAGACACAGTTTTTACTTGGACCTGAAGCTTTTGTGACGACGGTTTAATGGATGCCTCATTTTTCCTCCCTGGTGCCAAAGAGACATTAGCAGGGTGTCCAGAGGTGAGCTGTGTTACGTTTAAAAGTGAGCTTTTCTTGTTTTTGAAAGTGGGTTTTCATCTCTAGTTAAGCAACAATACACACATACACACACAAAATCCTCTGAGTCCCAGCTGCCTCCCTTTAAAAAAAAAAAAAAAACACACGTGCCTTCAAGTGAAATTAATCAATCTTTTTATCACTTGGCCAATGTCATTACCCAACCACAGAGTGAGAAATGGAGGTGCTAATCGCACAGCGAGTGGGGCTTTTGTGAGTGGAGCCGGTGATTTCCTCCTCAAGCTGCTTTGGAAATGTACTTTTAATTGATTTTTTTCTCCTCGGCACGTGCGCAATTGAAGGATGAATCTTGAGATCACTGCAGTAATGGGCTAAAGTCAACCTTGAGCCATCAGGTAAGTATTGAAAAATTTGTACATTTACTTGCAAAATAAAAAGACGTTATCACACACAGACCCCAAAAAGACATGGAAACATTGTAACTAACAAAGATGAATGTAACAAACAAAATGGTGCCTGTTGTCAGCAGCAGGACATGGCAGGACTTATTATCTACCAAGCGGCCCGTGTCTCATTAACTGTGTCACGTTACCACAGACACACACATCATTAAGGCTCCTCTTGTCACCCTGGGCACAGGCTGGATGGTCCCTCGGCCGGCAGGTATTATTGTGCTAACTGCACTGGCGTAAGGACACTCACAACAATGTGTGTCAGAAGGGAGGAGGATAACTTGTTCCCAGCGGGGGGGAAAAAACGAATAAATGCAGTTGTGCAATGTTTTTCTGCTATAATGAGGAGTGAGAAACTGTGGTGAGTGTTTCCAATCAGTAGTGTATGTATGTGTGTGTTTATGTGTGCACAAAGGTTCAAAGAGGTCTCCTTTGTTGAATCCTCACACACGAATGTGAAAAAAAACCCCAATAACAATGCTAAAAGTATATTCAGGAGATGAAATTGAAAAGGACAAACAAAAAAGGCCACTTTTTTGTTGTTGGTACCTGTTCTCCATGAGAAGCGGCGCTCCCTGGGCAAGGCGATGTCCGACTGGACCGAGAGGGAGAGCAGCGTCAGGAGGAGGAGGAGGCCCAGGTGGTTCCCTGCTCGCCGTGTCCAGGCGATGACCCTGTAGTCATCACGCACAGTCATAGTCCAGCCCATTGCCTTCTCTCTTACTCCTGTGGGGGCGAGGAAGAGCACAAAATGCACCTGTATCACGCCCGACCAAACCTGACAAGCCGAAAGCGCACAGCAGAGTGACCGAGTGGTCACCAGCTGCAGCGGCGCACATTACTGCTTTCTAACCGGGTTTGAAGCAAACCACGAGCGTCTGCTGGTTTGAAAATGTGGCGCTTTTGCACTTTTCTTGCAGTGGGAAATGCAAATGCTGGGCGCGTGAGTGAGTGAGTGCACAGAGGAAACAGTCAGAAGAGCTTTTGATTGTATATCGGTCTCACTAAGTACCCAAAAAGATTCAATATTCTGACTGATAAAGTTGATTCCTCACTTGGTGTGTCGCAGCCAGTCTGCCGAGTTCCTGTGGGCGACGTATGGCAACATATGGAGTGACTTCCTGTCGCTATTGTGTCCCTCCATCCCTGCCGTATTGCTACTCCTACCATCTGGTCCGCATCATGCAAGCAACCCAAGAGGGATCTCAAAATACAGCGGAGGAGATTTCTAAGATATGCAGCTGTGATAGTTTGCTGTGAAAAACAAAGAATAAAAATGCAAGCATTCCGTAAAGCGGCGCAACAGTTCGGCTGGAAGCAGCAGGCGGATGGAGAGAGGATGTCAGGAATTACAGTCAACTGGCCAAGTATTAATTCTTCTTGTAGGTCAGCCAGCACTGGCCAATATTACTACTGCTCTAGCCAGGGCAAACTATCATATTGATCCGATGCAGCTCGTCGCAACGTCAGAGTTTATTCCGCAAAACCTTTTCCCGCCCAACGCCTCAGAGGAGTGCGCAAGGTTTTTTTTTCCCTTTGCCAAATAGAGAAAAAATTTCCATCTTTTTCTGCTTCCATAAATTTTGTAACGCAACACGCATCGATCGAAAACGTGCATTGGAAAGGCTTTATGGAAACTCGCTGGGTGTCACCTGTGCGGCCGTTTCTCTCTTCACATGTGAAGCGGAACGTTTCATTTCTTTAATCCAGCATGTGAGTGTGAGGCCATGCCTGCCTCTCCTCCCACACAGCAGTAATGAATCACACAGGCCCGGGCACGGCAGCCTCCCAAGGTAGCAGTGGAAACATGCGTTGAAGGATGGGGAGACTTTAAGCTGAGAGTAATACGGGGTATTAGTACCTTTTTATTGCAGCTCGTTTATTCCTATCTCCTGCCACTGCGATCCATGTCCTGGGAGTGTCGGGGATTAGTCCCGGATTCACCGGGCCCCTAATTGTGTTTCGCCAACAGCAAAATTAATGAATATAGAATTGGATTGTGTGTGACACCTGATGCTTTCGCGAGACTGATGTCTCGGTGTTCAAGGCTGCGCCGATCCAATTGGCGAAAAACAAATAGACTGCGGCTCTTGCAAGACGCGTTAGCGTCGCTTTTATTATCCCTCAGCACACTCCGCGCAGGTTTATTCGCCTTTCAGCGCCAATTCAAATTGCAAAAACAAGTTTAGGTGTCCTGGGGGATGTTGAGGAAAGACAATCTCAAGACAATTTATCCCAAAATGAATAGCTGTGAGTCGGCAGAGGAGGAGGAGAAGGGGGAAGAGGAGAAAAGTTACTCAAACTGAGAGATGCTGTAGCGTTCAGAAGTTGAAAATAAACGCTTGTGTGACAAAAAATAACAATGTTCACTTAAAATCTGGCTGACAGCAAAAAAAAAAAAAAAAACAATATGCGCTGACTGCACACTAATAGCATACAGAACAAAAACTGCCTTTTTGCTGCTCCCCAAAAGACGAGCGGAAACATCTCCTCTTCTCTCTGCTTTAGGAAAATGTACAAATTGTCACTACTGGGATTTGTCTGACACGTTGAAGAGCATGACAAAAGCATGATATTAGCACATGTACCAGTAGTACATGACACCAGTTTTTTGGTGTTTCCATGAAAGTTACTTCAGGTCTAAATTTCACAATAAATTCTGGAAAAAGAAATGCTGATTTTTTTGGACTAGCTTTTTTTTTTTAATGATTAAGCCACAAAGCTGTTCAGCACAGACATGTGAGACAATGAAATAGGAAAAGGCAGCGGGAGACGCAGAGCGATCGCAGCAGGCCAGCGCTTCATCTCTCATCCCAAAGGAGAGACCCACATTTACATATTCATCGAATAGTGTCATCAGCTTTGGCCGTGTTGGATGTTGTGGAGTGGATTATCATCTTAACGCGCTCGGATATCGCTGGAGTCACGCAGGAAGTTCAGGGAGATAATGTATTTTTCAACACAGCGCTTCTCCATGGGGCTTCTCTAACTATGGTTGTGTGTCATTGCCAAAACTGCGATGACGTCAGACAGAGGTTCCTAATTCTTCATCCACTTGCACTTTGCCCATGTAGCAGTTTGCCAGTTTGCTCAGCTGCAGGTTCGAAAAAGATCATTCTTTTCTGTCCGGATCGAGTCGCACAGTAAACAACACAGCTGTGCTCTCTGCTAGGTTTCTGTTTCCTCACAGTGAGCTGTCGTCAGACTTCACCGGAAAACAGGAAATAGCTCTGCAGAACAGAAACTCCTCCTGCTCCTCCTCTGACTCGCTCTGTCCCCTTCAGATCTGCACTGCATGCGGATGGGTTTCACAAACATGGTGGTGAGGAGTTCCAGCTCCTGGCGGCACTGAGGCACATGTTGTTGAGATCGAGCGAGACCAAGTGAGATTCACTTCTGAGAAAGAGAGAGTCAGACGCGACACCGAGACAGACGGGACATGGCGCAGCGAGGAGCTGAGCTGGAGTCGGAGGGGGAAACCTTCTTCTGCCCCCTCTGCCTGAACCTCCTGGAGGAGCCAGTAGCCACACCCTGCGGACACAACTACTGTAGAAAGTGTCTTAAAGTCTTCTGGGATGAGGAGCAGGAGTACAGAATCTACAGCTGCCCCTGGTGCATGAAGACCTTTGCCTCGAGACCGCTGACAACAGCCAATACAGAGTTGGCCGCAGCGTTGGAGCAACTGAAGAACACTGGAGCCCCGGCAGACAAGGCAGACCACAGCTACGCTGGTCCAGGAGATGTGACCGAGGCTGGGCCAGGAGATGTGGCCTGTGACGTCTGCACCGGTCGGAAACGCAAGGCTTTGCAGTCCTGCATGAACTGCCTGTCCTCCTACTGCGGGCTTCACCTCCAGCCTCATCAAGACATTGCGCTGCTGAAGAAACACGAGCTTGTGGATCCCTCCAAAAGGCGGCGGCAAAAGACGTGCGTTCGTCACGAGGACGAGGAACTGGACATGTTCTGCCGCACCGATCAGCAGGGCATCTGCCACCTCTGCTCGGCGGACGAGCACAGCGGCCACAATGTGGTGTCGGCGGCCGAGGAGAGGGCCGAGAGACAGAAGGAGCTGGAGGGAAGCCAGGAAAGCATCCAGAAGGGGGTCCAGGAGCGGGAGGAGCTGCTGGAGGTGCTTCTGCCGGAGATGGACGCCATCAGACAGTCGGCCGGTAAGGCGGTGCAGGAGGGCGAGGAGGTCTTCAGCCAGCTGATCACCCTGCTGGAGACGAGGCGCGAGGAGCTGAGGCGGGAGGTCCGGCTCAGGCAGGAGGAGGAGGTGAGTCGCATCAAGGAGCTTCGTGAGAAGCTGCAGCGGGACGTCGTCGAGCTCAAGACGAGGGACGATGTGCTGAGGTGGATCTCAGACACGGCCGACCACAAGCAGTTCCTGGACCACTTCTCCTCACTGCCACCACTGGGCAAGCGTGCCGACTCACCCGGCGTTCGACTCCGTTCCGCGGCGCACTTTTCCGCGATGACAGAAGCCCTGTCAGCGCTCCAAGAGATGATACAGAAGGCGCTGGAGGAAAAGTGGATGGAGCTCAAGTGGACAGTGATGGACGCCGACATGCTGTTGTCGGAGCCTCAGCCTAAGACCAGGGATGACTTCCTGAAGTATTCCTACAACATCACCCTGGACGAAAGCACCTCGTACAGACATCTTGCAATAACAGACGGGGGCAGAAAAGCCGAAAGAATCCAACGACAATGTTATCAGTGGGGTGCTGGGGAAAGATTCCTGCATTGTGACCAGGTCTTGAGTGAACAGGCTATGACTGGAAGGTGTTACTGGGAGGTGCACTGGGAAATGGAACGCTATGGGATTTATATAGCGGTTGCATACGGAGATATCGAGAGAGGCAGGTTTGATAGTAAGTTTGGATCCAATGACAAATCCTGGGCTTTATATTGTTGCAAAGGGAAGCAAGTGGCGTTCCACCACAATGAAACAGTGACCGAACTTCCAGGTTTTCCCTCTTCTAAGATTGGAGTTTACCTGGATCACAGAGCGGGTTTACTGTCTTTCTACAACGTCTCTGAGAGCATGACTCGCCTCTACACAGCCCAGACTACCTTCACTCAGCCGCTCCATGCCGGCTTTAATGTTGGTTATAAAAGTATTGTGATTCTGAAAACTCCAATGAAGTGATGTTTTACTTGGTTAACTAACTAAAACATTTAGCAGTGCTGTGATTTTGTGGTACTTTGTAAAACAGTGGGTTGTGATGCTGTGTATTGCATTTGTAAAGTGGAATCAAAAATCTCTTGTCTTACTTTCATTACCTTTTCATTTCCCTGTACCTGGTAGTTAGTTTGTTGTCCTGTCTTGATTGTTAATAAAGTTATTTCCAAAAAAAATGTTTTTGATAGAAATACATTTTAATGGCTGACAAACTTTATTTAAAAACTTGACCTTTGCCAAATGGTGCAAAACACATCAGTATACACAGTATGGTGTACTTGGTAAGGTATATTTAATTTATAATGACACGTACAATAAAACATGTATAATGTCAATTGTGATTGTAACACACGCATGTGAAAAGAAAAACATCTGAAATGGCTAAAATGATATCAAATGCATGACATCCATTACACCTGATTAAAACCATCCTGATAAGAAATTATTAGCGGCGAAGGGAAAAAGTAATGAAAAAATATTTCTGAAGGCCACCTTCACCTAAAACCTTCACCATGGCGATGAACCCTGATTAGAGCTTTATGAGGGCAAAAACCCAGGGCTAAACCACAAGGACCCTTTCTAAAAAAGAAAAAAAAAAGTGGGGTTTCTAAAAAAAAAAAAAAAAAAAAAAAAATACTGAGTTTGTTCACCTTGACCCAAGGGAAACTCTGTTTTGGAGAAGAGAGTGAGTCAGTTGCCGTGGCAACCTAACCTGCTCGATAAAGTCAGAGTTTCTCTCTGTGTGCAGGCCTCCTTTTTCAGGCAACCTTGGGCAGGCTCCCATTAATGGTTGACCCTTGAATTGCACAATTAATATTGCACGATAATTTAACTTCAACCACCTCCCAACAATTCAGGGAGTTCGGGGGCAGACTCAGAGTTTGTTGAACATTACTTCTAAACATGGACCCCATGTATATAGAAAACCTGTCACTGTTGGCTATCAACACAACGATTTACCACAACAAAGCAATTACCTGATGGCAGATTAAACACTGATATTAGCGATTACTGACACGTGAGGGCTCCACTTGACTGCAATGGGGAAAATAGTTACTTTTCTGTGAAAACTTATTCAAATGGGGCAGAATTTCAAGTTTCCTGATGGCTCGGTGCTGATGTCCAGTTTCAGACTGACTGTTGTGTTTAACCTGAGTTTGAAACGCCACCCTGAGAGTTGTTTAAGTGTTATGTCGGACCAGGTTCCATCTCGGTAGAAAAACTAACCTCAGCACAAGTTTCTCTTTGTATTCCACACATCTTCGGGGCTTGAATTAGCATTTGCTCCTGTTGAGAATTAATGCGCCTGTAAAGGAACATATGTCCAAACTCTCCTCGCCTGGCGCTGGCTTTGATGGCAAGAGACTGTTTTTCTCTTTGGATGAATGAGCAGAGAACTCTGGCTCCTCTGCAGCCATATGCCAATTAGACGCCTGTGCTGGCTGATTGCTAGCCAACCTCTTGGGTGGCGCGGTTCTGAAAGGCACACCTGACTGCACCGCTTCATGACATCCTCCCTCCAGCCGTCCCTGTCTTCACTATTCATGGGGTCAGTTCTGGTTTGGCGGCCAAGCGTGCAGGTCCTGATTAAAAAAATGCAAACAACAAAGGAGGGGGGAAGCACACAAGCCCGAGGCATCCCAGCGCCAGGGGCCCAGGAAGTCAATCAGAGTTGAGGGATGCTGAGTCGATTTTACGCAGTCGATTCAACAAAGTGACGTAGGCGACTTGGGTAGAGATTTTTATCTTCTTAACTTTTTCACAGTGCAGATTACATCACTTGACCACATTGTAAGTAAATCTCTCATCAAGTTCAAGATGATGAGGAGGCACAAAATATCTTGTTGTTGTCACTGGTGTGTGACTGGTCTGTTTTGGCTTTTAGACAGTTTGTGCATCAACAACGCAATCCAATTATTGCTGAAAGTTAAAAGTATCAAAACATGAATTATTTTGTAAATTAGTGAAACCTGATCAATAGGGGGTGCCGCAGTCCGCTCAGCACTTCCTGTGTTCCTGTCAGATATTGAGTAATTGATTTTTTTTTTTTTTTTATTTCACCTAAGTGTTACTGTGGGTTTGCAAAACCAGATAAGTTGCTCCTCTCGGAGTGTGTTACTTGACTGGCTCATTAGCAAAACAGCGTTGTGTCGACTCGTGTCAGAGGAGAAATGCACGCTATCCCGGAGATCTAAGGGAAGAGGGAAAGAAAAAAAAAACAGTCAAAGCTCTTTAGCTGTTAAATAACTGGGTCAAAGAAATCTCGCCAAGCTCTCAGTGGCCACTGAGAAACCTGACAAACAGCAGCAGCAGCAGCCATGTATCCCATTAGAGTCTCAGGAGACGATGGACCCTGATGGACCCTGATGGACCCGCCCCCTCCTCCCCCACTCTCTCCCACCCCACCGTCGCCTCTTGATCGCGGCTTCATTTCGACAGATTCCGAGAGCAACGACAACCTGCAGCTACCATAAAGGGGAGCTGATGAGCAACGCGGCTCAGCCTGCTCAGGTGACAGGTGGCCGCAGTAATTAATGCTTGATTAGATCTTCACTAAATGAACAGCGCGGGGGTTGGGGGATGGGGAGAGGGGGCTAATTAGGCTGCGCCAAGGCACCAAACGACCGCTTCGCCATCCTCCAACACTCTCTTTAAATAAGCAGCACTTGTCTGGGGCCCAGACAAAGGCGTTTGATCCCAGGATGTCAGGCAGGATATGCCACACTGCTCCATGGATTTCTGCACAATTATGTTGCCAGGATTCTCGTCCACTTCGCACAGCCTCACCGTAAATCCCCCTCTGCCTGCATCATCCCTTCTCCTCCTCCTGCTCTCAGGACTGCTGCTGCTGAAAGAACAGCCACAGTTTGGGTTTTTAGTTTTTTTCGGGGGAAGTGTGACTTGCATGCAACTGTTTTTTGTTTTTTTTAATAAAGTTCGGCATACCGACATATCCCGACCCCCAACAAACGGATTCGTTGCAGATGTTTCTGTCTGGTGCCAGTGATCGTGGCTGCACGGAGGCAATCTAGAATCTCAACAACCATCATTTATTTATATATTTATACATTTTTTTTTTTTTTGTCTTCCTTTGATCGCAGGCCTTTTTGAGAGCATCTGCATTCGTCTGTCACCGCACTGAGTGGAAGAATAAAAGAAAGAAAGAAAAAATCGCTGTCCATCTGCCTTGTGTCTGTGGATTCCTTTTGACACGTTTTTGGATTGTTGGTGTTCCGTCGCTACTGTTTCAAAGACATCCTTTTTTTTTTTGCTGTCTGCACGGATGATGACATCTCTGAAATACTCGACTTATTTGATGCTTCCATCGAAGGCTGATCCTTGTCTGATTTTCACCGCTGTATAAAAAGACAGCGTTGCATCCTTGGAATGGAATTTTATTTGGGGAACGCTATACATCCATATATACATTTATTTAAAAAGAAATGTTGGCATTTGATACAAGGAGAAATGAGGCAAAGACTTTACCTGTGAATTCAGAAATTCCCCAAATATCCAACTGCATTAAATTTTCATTTCAGCTGAAGAATGTGGACAGCACGTGTGCAACAGTCACAGTATCTGTGTCGACAGCCGAGTGCAGTTTGTTGCCTCACAAACAGCAGCGAGTAGATTCGCAAATACACGGAGGTGTCCATTCATCAAAGCATTTGGCATAATTTGATAATGCTTTTCCTTTTTTGGCTAATTAAAACCATCCACATTTTTCATTTATTTTTCATGTGATTTTTGTTCATTTTGTCTGCCAACGCGGTGTTTTGCCGCTGTTTATGTTTACCAGAGTTGGACAAGTATTATACAGCAATCTTGTTTCTTCATATTATCACATTTTTCAATCAGTTTTTAATTGCGGCTTACAGGACCCGACTGCTTCTGCTGATTCCCCACCTTTATATTTTGTCATTTATGACATATTTATTAAGCCCCTATTAAGCCCTCGTGGTGTGTTTTAGTGTTTCCTGTGTTATTTTGAAAGTCTCATCTGCCCTTATATTTTCTGTAATTTTACTTCCTGCTTCCGTTTTTCCACCTTTTTTGTTGCTCATGATTTTCACCTGTGCCTCGCTTTTAGTCCTGCCCATGGATCTAACCTGTGGTCCCCTGCCCTCTTGTTTAAATAGTCTAGCTCAGTGTTAAACTCTTCAAGTGAGTAATAACTTCATCCAGCTGTGGGCATTGTATATTATTGAAAGTTTATCAGGTACTAAACCAATGAACCAATTTTTAAGCACATTGGCTGAACCAAGTGAGTAATATTTAATTGCAGTATGAAATTATCATTGTGATCGTCTTCTCATTGTAAATGCTTATATTTTTAGAAAACAAAAGCCCACTTTTTTTTTTATTGACTTAATCGGAATGAAATCACCTATTGTTTTTTTTGTTCCATATATGTCAATTGAGCCCTTCTAATGTTTCACATTGGGCCTTCAAGACAAGTGAGTGAGACTGGCTAAAATTCCTCATCGTCCCTCTTAAAAAAATGGGGTCAGCTCACATCATTATTTCATCACAGCGTGATGCGGGGGACTAATTAAAAAAAACAAAGAGGAGAAAGCCTGGTACCTCAGCAAGACGACGTCCAGTCATCCCTTTGGGTGATCCTGGTGGCTCGGTGACTAGAGGAGGTTCCTTCAGCAGGGGGACTTCAGCAGGGCAGGCGGGGTCTTCCGAGACGTTGGCTCTGACAGGGACGGTAGATCAGCTGCAGCAGCCCTCTTGCCTCAGGCATCATGCGCCGACTTAATCCTGTGTGGATGGAGGTGCAGTGAGGCGCCAACGGGCAGCTCCGAGTGGCATCAGCTCCCTGTCGTCGCCGCTTTCTGTCGAGCGCCCGCACGCCGCCGTTCCCAGTCAGGACTGCAGGGGTCTGGAGGGGAGAGAAGACGAGATGAGAGGCCGACATGAACATCTGACACACGTGGTGGAGGAGAGACTCTCACGCTCCAGGACCATGGCGACGTGGTAACACAGACACAAAGTCTGAAGCGATGGAGGTTTATCTCTGTTTCTGCTTGAGAACATGTTAGTGAAGTATAACAGCATTAAAAAAAAAAACTGGCCAAAGGAAATGTGAATAAAAAAAGCTTGACGGAAGACCAACTATCTTTCTGGTGGTCGAGACAAGTGGCTTTGCTGTGATTTATAAGCCAATCCTCTGCTTTCCCCCCACTGCTGTTCATCCCAACAGAAGGTTCTCAAAATAAGTTCCTCTGCAGGGGCATTATTTTTCTGTTTTTTTTTTCTATTTTTCACATTTTGACGTGACTGCAGCTAGAGCGCGAAAGCACCCCTGTGCCACTTCTGCATCATATTAGTGCACGGTTGGCTTCTTCCTATCTTATCTTTTCTGTTTTCCCTCCTCATTAGGAGTCGCTCAGCTTACGCTGGTTATTTGTCGTCGCCGGCCGTCACTTTCTGACTTGGCTTTTTTGCTCTGCAATGACACCCAATGATTAGCTGTCAACCCTCCAGCCAAGACTGTTCTGAGAGCTCATCCCAAGGAAACTCAGGAATCTATTAACACTCCCTGCCCTTGTCTCTTATCCGGCCCAGACTGCGTCAAAGCCACGAGCCCCGGCTCCCTTATTGACCTTTTCGGGCCACACCTCAGAGAAGCCTACATCGCACGGACCCAGACCTTATTTCCCAGGGTGCTCAAGTGCTTTGCCTTGCCATTTCATCATGGATGGAATGAGCTTGTCCCCATAGCAGCACCTCCCCTCCTCCATCCCCTTCCTCACTAAATAACAAGGACTGCAAACTCTGAGTCCCGGACCAGAGGGGCTGCAAGTGGGGATGAAAATCAATTGTAAACACGTGGAACAAGCAGTTGATTTAATCTTTAATCAATCTGCACTTCAGAACTATATTAAAGTACCTGTGTTCCCACTTGTGGTGTTTTTGTTTTCATTTCTACTGATAATCTGTTTGATAGCGATGTATGTGTGTGAGTGCAGACAACTTGTGGTGCCAGGCAGAGTTCTTGCAGCTCAGGTTATCTGGGTTGTTTCACACAGAGATAAAGAAAACACAATAATCTTCAACAGTAAAGGCAGTGAGTGCAACATTTTGACCCTGACGTCAACAAGCAGTAAAATCTAGAATTGGTTGCAGAACATCTTAATCCTATCTCTCTCTTCAGGGCTGCAGGTTCCTCCACGCTCTTTGTTGGGTGTCATCAGCATACACAACAATGAAATTGACTGGAGAGCTGTAGTTTTTACTAGTTGTAGTTCTATTTTTGCTGAAGTATTCTCCTCCATGTTTTTGTTTAGCCAGGAAAAAATATGGATTGTTATTTCAGCCTTGTTCCTACTTTCAAACTCACATTGGTGAGACACGTCTAAAGGTTTCTTCAAAAGTTTTTAAATTTAACATATTAATTGATTTGTCCCTTATATGAAATTCTATTCAGGCAAATTCTCTGGGTCCTTGTTATGTTTATCACAGCAGATTCCCACCGTCCACAAGAGTTTGGGTGGGAAACTCTAAAACTTTTTGCATTTTTGCACAAAAATGAAATCTTAGATGTCTTTCCTGCTCATTGTATCATTGTTGTTGGACATCAAACCTTTTTCTTAATATTACTCTGACAGTTTCAAACTTGAGCACAACACAGCAGAAATGTTTTCGCTCACGTGGGCGGATTTTCAACCCAACCGCACTTTCCCATCTGTCAAAACATTTCTTACAAGTCACTGTTTATGTTTAAAACAAATGAACAAATGATAAATTGAAGCTTCCCAAAACATCTCGAATCAGAATTTTAATTCTTAGCCATTTTTTTGGTGACCACCCACTTTGCATAAAATGAATTTTGCCTCTCCTCCCACCGACATTATCAATCACGTCAATTTCATACTGCAATTAAATATTACTCACTTGGTTCAGCCAACGTGCTTAAAAATTGGTTCATTGGTTTAGTACCTGATAAAGTTTCAATAATATACAATGCCCACAGTCAATCATTTGTCAAAAACGAAAGCATTTTATGGAATTCCAAGATTTTGCGCGCCGCTGATCTGTGAGAGGGAGAGAGAGAGGAAGAGGGAGAGAGAGAGGTATCTGTACTGTGCCAGCGCCTCAAACGCTGTGGCAGCCTGAGCAGCTGCTCCCTAAACCAGGGTTGTGAACTCAATCAGCTGCGTGTTTATCGTGGCGGCACCAAACATGCGGCGGCTCTCCCTGCCTGCCGCTGTACTTTAGCGGTGGCGAGTTAAGAGAGCTGACAGGGTCACTGAGCTGATAACAGCGAAGCGGAATATGAACTGCGACTGTGCCCGCCGCGTCACCGCAGCAAGATTTGCGGAACGATATCATCTGTCTGCTCCTTCGATCACTATTTTTTCATCCCTGAAAAAGGGCGGTTTGTTGTTTTTTCACTGAAATTAGTACAAAAATTAAAGAAACCATTTGTGTGTCTTATCACCACTTTGACCACAGGACATCAAACAGCAGGATAATATTTCGCAAAAAAAATGGGGCTGAACAACAAGCGCAAATTTTTTTTTTTAGATTTGATGAAGATTATTATTACCATGCCGCTGATGTTTATTTTTTAGGAGGCTACGGTTGAGATGGTTTGCTAAGTCGCTGAATTAGCGGCCTGGAAGCGAAGGCTCGTGCCCAAGATTGCTGAATGAAAGAGACTAATTGCAAGACACAAGTGATCATACGGCAAATTAGGAAAACCAAATAAATAAATAAATGGTCACGCTACGATAAATCCCTCCTTCCAACCAGATTCCAGATGTGAGGTAGTGGTGAGATTAGGCGATTAACCGGCGATGAAAAATTATTCCAGACAAAAAGCTAAAATGTGCAAACGCTAAGTAAACAGCCTCCAGATTCCTGAGCAAGATTTTCCTTTGGCTCATAGTGAAGACATTTTATATCACTGACCCTCATTACCAGCCGCTTCGTTTCCTGCTCACAGCAAATCAATAACCTTTAGAGCAAAAAATGGTGCTCGTCAATAAAACAAGTCTGCATCTTGTAAGTATATTGATTTTCATTACATATTTTTATCACCTATTACGTTTCTTATTTATTTATTTATTTGTGTTTTGGAGAGCAGTTTGGAGGCAACATGGTGCTGCACTGGTCACACATGTTGGAATTTATGGTGCAGCATTTTTCTGTGTGAGGTTGTGTGTCGCTGTGGGTTCTCTATCCGGCTACTCCCCGAGACATGTACCCGAAGGCTAATTAATAACTTCAAATTCCCTGCATGAATATGAATGCACATTGCAGTTTTTTTCTTTCCACCATGTGGACTCGTCCAGGGTGCGACGTTGACTTGGCCCTCAGGCAGCAGGGCCAGGCTGAGTGCAGGAAGGATGCAGCCCTGAGCCGTACGTGCAAAGTAGAGCAAGAAAGGATTTGTGGCACAAACTGCCACCTAAAAAACAAAAGCGCCAGTGCTTCCTGATGCAGAGCTGAGAAATTATTCCACAAAAGACAGAATGAGGGAGCGAGTATGGAGGAGGAACAAAACACTCCTGGATAATCGGATTTGTTTTGTGTAGCTGTTCCACCTGGCCTCACAATTCCCCTTCCTTAAAAAAAAAAAAAAAAAGAAACAGTGGGAAAGGAAAAAAACAGAGGACACAATTAATGCAGGCCTGCTTCTAATCCCGGTCACTCGTCTCCGCCTTTGATTTGAGAAGGGAAATCTCATAGAGGCTGGAGGGGTTTACGCAGGTGAGCATGTCTGAGTCCAAACTCCAGAGGATTTTTTTTTCCTGAGAGAGTAAGAGAGAGAGAGAGAGAGACAGACAGAGAGAGAGAGAGCTTGCAGGCTGGTGTGGTGGCACAGGGATTAATTCTGTGGAGGCCCGAGCGCTGAGGCAGCCTGATAACATGGGTCAGCAGTTGCATGGACACCTGGACCCTGCAGCCACGAGCATCTCTCCAGAAAATAACTGCTAACATACTACTGAGGGCTGTGTGTGTGTGTGTGTGTGTGTGTGTGTGTGTGTGTGTGTGTGTGTGTGTGTGTGTGCGTGCGTGTGTGTTTAATCTGTGCGTGAGCGTGTGTGAGGTATAGGCGCAGTAGAGGGGGAGTGGCCACCTGCCTGCCCTCCAGAGGACATCCAGAAAATGGCTCAAACCTGCGAAAAGTCAATTTATAGAGAGCAGAAAAGGAGCGGAGGAGAAGGGGAACCATGGGTGAAATTAGAAGCCTGGTTCTGGTGATAAGTGGCATCAATGGGAAGTGTTCACCCAAAAAGGTGTTTATCAGGGGTTGTGTGTGTGTGTGCATTTGTTGTGTGTCTGCTTTACAGAAAAAGCGGGGTTTTCTGGTAAAGTTGGTTTCTGTTGATTCCTGCAAAACTGCAGCTGTTATCAGCCACAAAAACACACAATGATAACAATTAACGACAAGCCTTTCCTAATCATGGATCGATCGGACCTTGAACACAGCCGGACAGCGCACACGAAGAAGAAAAACTATCAAATGACTGAATGATTGAAGTTTTTGCTTGAGAGCGTATTTTTTTATTAAACAACAACAACAATTTAATCTTGGGCAATTTTTTTTCTGTATTTATAGATCAAGGCTGAGGCGTGTTTTTTGTTTGTTTGTTACTCTAGGTTTGGAAATAGAAACATGGCCACAGCGAGTCAAAGCAGATCGAGACGGGGCACAGGTGGGGAAAGAAAAAGCAGCTCGGCTCTCAACAAACGGCGGAAATTGCGACTTTTTCCCACGCGCGAAAGGCACCGTGCTACCGTCTTGAGTTATTAAAAACATGATTATTCGTCTCTCCACCGGTTCTAAATGTCAGAACATCTCGTGTACTCGGTGCGCTGACCTTTCCAGACCCATCAGCGCTCGCAGCGGCGCTAATAGCCCCGGCGTGCTCGGCTACGTTTCCGTCTCACGCTGTGCGATCTACATATTTGAAACAATGAGCCAATCAACACGCTTGTATATTAATGCGCTCCAAAGAGGTGTGTGTGCACTCGCGCACGCGGGTGTGTATGTGTGTGTCGCTCAAACGCATGTGCGTGCATGTGACATTATCAACCCGCAGCCGTGGGGAGGATTAAAGGCAGAGTAGGTGCCTCTCATCAGGCACGTGCCGTTGTTTTTCCACCTAATTGGAAAAGAATCCTTATCACAGCTCGGCCGCGCCGCACACGTCCACGTTCATTTCTTTAGCTTATCATAGCGTTTACAGAATGTGCCCGCGGCCAGCAGCTGCTGCAGACATGCTAACAAACACACACACACACACACACACACACTGAGGGACCTCAACCGAACACAAAGAGCCTCTGCAGTCTCTACCGTCAAATGGGCCGAGCTCAAAGTTCACATTTTCAGGGGTTACGGACAAGTCTGAGGCTTTGTGCTTTTCAAGGAGGCGCCGCTATTGTGCCGGAGTGATAAGGGCTCGGGACAATGGGGGAAGGCTGCCTGCTTGAGGCCGGATGCTGAGTCCATGGTGCTGTGGATTATCAGAACTGCGAGGAGCAGGAGGAGGAGGAGGAGGAAAGAAGAGGAGAGGCCGAGAGAGACAGCAGGTCCTGGTGTTGGCGACTGGGAACGATGGTTCCACACTGAGAAAAGGCACTCAAACAGGTGACATCCTGTATTGATTCATGGCTGTGTGTGTGAGTGTGTGAGTGTGTGGGGAGGGGATTAAATCTTAACCCCGTATCGATCGGGATCCTTTCGCCAGTGTGGTTTGGTGGCGCTGGAGCAAACAACGCTGGTCTCCAGGCGGCTCTAACGGTTCCTCTTCCTACTTTCTGTGTTTTAATTCTCTTTGCCTTCGTCTCTAACAAAATCCAGAGGGCTAAAAATACATTGAAACAAATGGGTGGGGGGAATAAATAAATAAATAAGTAAAGGATTCTGGGCCACCGCTTTGATGCCTAAATTGATGGGGTACTAAACACCACCCATGAGGTGCTCCAGAAAAAGAAAAACATGGGAGGAATGTATTATTTAAAAAGAGTAGCCGACCCACATCTGACAGACAAACGTGCAAACAAGCCGGTGGCGATCGCCCTGCAGCCCCGCGGCCTCGCGGACGTGGTGGCGTCACCCTGTCTCTATGGAAAGTGGAGGGCAACATTCCATCAGCACGGAGGAGAAACCGGACCTACTGACGCTGTTTTGTTTTTTTGCAGGCGTGAAGCTGCCGCCGCCGTGTTTGTATGGATTTGAGTGAAGCCGCCGTCACTTCCAGCGTCCTCTGAAAGGAATACAGGATGATTTTTGAAGATTAGCGAGTGAATGATGGCAACATTAACATCGCTCATTCGCGTCTGGCTGCCTGCGATCAGCAGCTACCCCCCGCACCACCCACCCACCACTCCGCCGGCAAACCCCCACACTCCCCACGCAGCGCGGCGCTTTGGATGCATCTCATTTGCATTAATAAGTGGATGGATGGTGTTTGTTATCGGCGCGTTGGATTTTTTTTTTTTGCCGCCGCCGCCGCTGCGTCTTAATGAATTCAGGACAGCGTGAGGAGCGAAAATCAGAGGCCAAACTCAATCTTTTTTTTTTTTAATTGCCGCAGCAACTTTGTGATTCTCTGCGCGTTGGCGTCGGTTGTGTCTCCGCTCTTCGTTTTCCCTCTTCTCTTCTCTCTTTTTTTTTAAGAAAATAAATCCTTTTTCTGACTTTTTGGACTTTCTGCAGTGTTTGATTCATAATTAGCTGAATTAAATTTTGTCCTTTGGTAGCTCTGTCTGTTTTTTTCCCAAGTGAGGTCAGGCAGTGATGAAGCAGAGGGGAAAAACAACCTCTTATTAAGTTTAAGCACAAAAAGGTAAAATGTCACAGTTTTGTGTGTGTGATTGTGTGGTGAGGACGTTACTCCAGAACGACGAACGGATCAAAGCTGTGTTTGCCATACAATGAACTGCTAACACACCGCTGATTGTGTGTATATGTTTTAAAAAAAAAAAATAGCCGTTTTTGTCATACACATCTAACACACACGGAATCTCTGCTCTTACCAGGCAAAAAAAATATCACAGGCTGGAATGGAGGCTCTCACAGACAAGCTCACGCTGGGCAGGTTTTTTTCTGCCAAAAATAAATCCAAAATTGAACCAGAGGCTAACATTCGTTCATGGACAAGTAGCAATAAAACTTTAGTATGCAGAAACAAAACAAACAACAAGCAGCAAAAATCGTCAAAAAAAAAACAATTGAGGGTCATTGAAAAGTGAAAAGAAAAATGAATTATCCAAGACAACGGCATGTTCAGAAGCTGTTGAAGAAATTCATTATTTCTTGGCTACAACAGGTCATTTCCATCTTGCTCAAACTCCCGAGAGAGCATTTCCACTGAGTCAGTTTTCTAGTTTGATGAGACCAGAAAGCATCTGTGTCTGGCCCAGCTGAAAGCTGCTGCAGGAGGCGAAGAGGATGAGCAAGAGGTCAAAGCCAGACTTTCTGTGGAAACCATCCGCTCGGACGCTGCAGGAGCTGGACGGCGTTTTAAGAAGAAGAGAAGAAGCAAGAAAAAAAGAAAAGCACGGTTTTGCTGACTGACTTTCCTCCTTGCATCCACTGGCCTCCATTACGCCGAACTCGGGCTGAACTGCCGTTAGTGGCCGGGCCGCGGATCAACCAATCAGACGCCTCCTCTCGCCAACCGCTTCCCATGGGTTCACTACCGGATGAATATGTGAGATAAATCCAAAGGGTTATGGAAACATACCCACCGCGTCCGACCGCTTAACTCACCCCGCAGACCTGCAGAATAGAGAGTCTGCCTTGTGTTTCAGTTCCAAGATTGAGAATTAAAGTTAAGAGGAAAGCGAGAAGGACGTCAGTTAACCAACAGAGCAGCTTGAGAGCTGCATGGAAGAGAGAAAGCTGAAGGTAACTGAGAGAGCTGATCATTTCAAAAGTCAGGGCCGCCTCCCATTAAAAAACAAATCCCCTTCGGAATGATTTTGTGTACTAACAATATCAAAACAATGCAGCTGCAGGTCTAACTCATTTACGCAACAACAACAAAAAAAGTAGATCTACCAAAGAAAACATCAATGGTCTGTTTTTTTTGGTTGTTGTTTTTTTAGACCTTTTCAATGTCAAAATTTGAGAGGCAGCTGTCAGACCCTCTTTTTATTCCTATTTTAGGATATTCTTATTCTTCATCACAACAATAAGCAATAACGGTCAGAGAGCTTATTTTCAAAAAACAAAGAAAAGAAAACGAATGTCAGGCCGAACACTTGAACGTGGCAGCGAGCTGAGACGATTATTCAACTCAAAGGGCTCATGTCAAGCGCCTGTGTGCTGCAGTGCATCTCAAGTAGCACACATGATATTTAAACCTCATGGCTGCGATCCCACGATGGGAAAACATAAATACCGAAGCCCAGTGATGGTGGTGGTGGTGGTAGTGGGTGGGGGAGGAGGGGATTATTGGAATTTTATGCAAAAAAATCCCCCATCACCGACCAGAAATGTTAGAAACTAGCGCGCTCCATTAAAAATAACAAAGCAAAAATGTATTTGCAGCAACTTTATCCTGATGCTTAACGCACAGGGGGAGTTTTCAAAGAAAGACAGAGTGTCGTGATGTTGCATCGGGTAACAATACACACAGAGAGCGGAGCCACACTGAGCCTTGGTCTAATGTACAATAACAGCACGTTTCTTTAACACGGCGACTGAATCTCACTCCCCACACTGTTTTGTGTTAGGGTCATATGTTGTACGTCTTTATTTTTTCTTTGCCTTTTTGTCTTTTTTGAGTGTGATGGCAGCAGCAGTAGCCAATATGTCCCCGTCAGGAAAAATGAACTGCAACTTCACTCCACCTGATAGAGATTAGGACGTGGGAAAAGAGTAAGACCAGTTCTGCTGCTCTGCTGGGGAGGGAGCGCCCGTTTTTTCTCCCTGTTTTTTTTTTTTTCCCTTCTCTGAAGGGAAAAAATGAAGCTGCTGTATTTTGCTGCAAAGACTTGTACAAATTGAAAAAGATGCACGCACACACACACTTGCACACACATGCACACACTCACACTAAAAAAAGGCAGTCTATCCTCTAACCGGTTCATTCTCCACACTGCCGAGACGAAGCCATGAAAAGCCAAAATAGAAAAGCGTGGAAAAAAAAAAATCAAGCAAAAAGGAGACAACTATATTTTTACACATGCGTCTGCCAGCTGAATAACACTCAAGTTGGCGCCGCTCAAAGGCTGTGAACACGCGACTGCAGAGCCGCATGTAACAAACTGCCA
Organism: Thamnaconus septentrionalis; assembly: GCA_009823395.1. Lineage (NCBI taxonomy): Eukaryota > Metazoa > Chordata > Actinopteri > Tetraodontiformes > Monacanthidae > Thamnaconus > Thamnaconus septentrionalis. Next base: position 17,737,704 of record CM020514.1, on the reverse strand, counting down.
AAAATAAGGTAATTTTCACGCATCACTTGTCCACACAAAGCCAAAAACCAGGTCCCAGCCTGAGATCAGCACTCAGGATCCTGCAGCGCCACCTTCTCCACGCCGCCGTCGCTGCCGCCACGCCGAAATCAAGGACTCGCACGCCGACATCAAGGCGAAAGACGCCTGTCAGTTTGTGCGAATTTCACCCGCAAAGGTCCATCGAACGTTCCAACAGAAAGAGGACGTAATGTGAAATTAATGATGTGTAATCAGGGGTGGGTGGAGGTGGAAGGGGGTGGAGTCAGTCGCATCGGATGCTTAGACCAAATGGGCCGCAGCGTCGGCATGAATTAGGCAAGTCAATGACACAGAGAGAGACGTCTTTAAATAACAGGAGCCAATCAGAGCCCTGATGGACTAAAACTGCACTTTGACAGGGAAAACGCACAGCGTCATCTCGTCCTGGAGCTGGAGGAGACAATCCTTTCCCCCAGCATGAAATTCGTTCTACTTGCACAACAAAGAGACAAAACAGGACTTTTTTCCCTCCTCTCTTTAAGGTAATGTACCGTGTCAGAAGGACGTCAAGGCCCAAAGGTCACCGGGCGAGAAAGACTTCGTCCAGGTTTCCACAAAATGTCAAGCGCCTTCTTTTAAACTTGACTTTTGAAAGTTGGCTGAAAAGGCTGGAAAAAAAATGACCAAAAAAAGCATTTTGCGCGACTAAGATAAAGCTACAAAAAAGAAGCATTGTGACGTCATGGTGAAGGCGTCTCGTGGCTACTGGAGGTGAACTGAACCATCGCAAAACAGACTGGTTTAACTAAATTATGTCGCCACTTTCAGAAGTAAACACAACAAGATGGAGACGTAAATACTACTAAATAATCTCAACCAGAAACTGATGTCCCAGTGTAAAAACAGCCACAGGGTTGGAGAAAGAAAGACACTCCAGTGCATTCTGGAGCACCTTCTTTTTTTAAGATGTCATTTTTGATCTGTGGTTTGATCCCGACTCTGGTTCTTCTTTAACATCTCCTACTTTGTAGTAAGACTTGAAAGGAGCCTGCTGGTAATGCCACAGCAGGATCAGTGCCGAGGCGGCCAGCAACTCCGCCGCCGCCTCCACCGCCGCCTCCGGTCCTCGACTCATAAAGCCGACCGCGACCTGATGCCAATAATCCATGAAATCTTTTTTTTTTCCTTTGCTTTTTTAGATCCTCAATCGCGAGCGGGGCTCTGAGGATAATTCACGGTGCTTTTTGAGGCGTCCACACCTCCACGAATGACTGTGCTATCGAAGGAGCCGACCTGTAATATGCGGTAAGAGGAGAGGTGGGGAGGGGAGGGGAGTGGGGGAGGGGTGATGAAAGAACCAACAGCGGATGACGGATTTTGTCTGAGCTTTGCTCTCAGATTCTGGCCGTGTGCGGCGGTTTTATATCAACATGCTCGCGTCGCTGCTGTGCCGTCGACTGTCATTTATCCGTCGCTGTCAGGCGCCGCGCACCTCGTCTCACAGTTTCCCCACCGCTGATCCTTAAAGAGACCAAATTGAAAAACCTGAGGCCTGAAACTTTGCTGAACTTTGGCTCGTTTTTTCTCTTCCGGCAAGACGACCAACGTCTTGGCGCTGAAACACAGGAGGGTTTTTGCTAAAAAGTTGGGTGTGTTGGGTGAGGGGGAGGAGGGAGAGGAAGAGGAGGAGGAGGAGGAGGAGACGGTGATTAGGGAGGAGGAGGAGTTGATCCGCCGGTGCTGAGACCTTTTCAGCAGGATCAATTTTTTTCAAGAAATAAGATATTTTTTGTGGCGGAATTACAAAGTATCATGTTTGTCTTCTTGTATTACCGTGTCATATGCATAATTAGTTTCCATGTTTGTTGTTGTTTTTATGTTTTTTTTCCACGTTAGTCCTTGCTTATATCAGCAAACTCGACACAACTTAACGACTGCTACAAATTGAAATAAGTCTCTGGTTTCAACACACGCAGGATGTATTTAGTCCCGTTTACGAGTCAAAACAAAACAAATCGAATGAAAAGTCTGGTTAATTGCTTTATTTTAAAATTATGACGGCACCGAGGGCGTTTGGCATCTCTAAGTTTCTGCTTCTGTTGCGTAGACGGGGGCAGCGCGCGATCAAAGAGCGGCGGCAGATGGAGCCCTGCAGGACTGAGCCGCGCCGCGGTCGGCCGTCTGATGCCTGAAGTTTCACGCCGCTCTGGATTTTGGCTTCAGCTGTAATATTATTGTGGCCTCGATCACATTAATTAGAGTGCGGCGCGACGGGTGGTTTTTGCTGCGTGGCAGAGGCTTTCCTGCGGGACGTCTGATCAACGTTTTGGAACGAGCGGCCGCAACGCTTTGCCGTCCCGCGGTCGGCCATCACCGCTGAGCCGCCACGAAGCAACAAAGTTGCCTCAGCGGTGGCACCGTTCCAACGCACATTGCTCGACAGTACACCAGTCCGTCCAGCAGAACCGTCACTTGGAGGGAGTTCAGGTGGGAGTCCAGGTGGGAGTTCACGCTGTCTACACGGCCGCTTCTCTGCAAAGTCTCCCTCTTCCACAAAATAATATTAGATACAGAAGATACAACTGCCTTTAATGCATTTTCATAGAACAAGGTTGAAGGTTCAAGGCAGCTTTATGGTCAATTTTGCAATATGTGTGACACAAACAAGGACCAAGTGTGTGTCTGTGTGTGTGTGTATGTGTGTGCACGCACGTGTATAATAGAACAAGATTTCTTAAAATATCTGCAAATTGTACACCATTCATTGACACATTCCAATTAATAACCATTACTACAATACTTTTTGTGCTCACAAGGAGGCTCTGAAGACGAATAAGAAAAACAGAAATATCTCTCATTGGGAAGAAAAAAAAAGAGGCACTACAGCACAATAAAACTTCATAGTATGCCTTGGTCAATGGAGTCCTGGTCTGGCTCAAGGTTGAATCGTCGAAAGAGGGAGACGACTTCAGCTGCAAAACACATATCGCCGTGCTGCTGCGAGCACCCAGAGAGCCTTTCAGCTCCTGCAGCCGCTGTCTTCCCATTGAAACTCAGGGTTTTAAAAAGTTTTGAATGGCCCGCACCCCCTCTACCCTCCACCCCCACCCCACCCTACCCTCCCCAAAAGATGATACACTGCTGAAAATGCACGAGCAGCACAACAACATCTGATTTGCAACAGCTTTGAGAAATGGAAGCACGCATCCATCCTTATAATACTAAATAATGTACATAAATATAAATATACACAGCATGAAAGATGCAACTGTGGCTGCAGGTCCCTTTGTTGTGCTCTGAATTACGGCGACGCGCAGCTCCACTTCTGCAGAGTTCACTCCACACACCCGGCTGAGGCAAAACAGCGAGACGTGTCCGACCCTGGAGAGCAGAAAAAAAAAAACCTTCCTGGTCGTGTTGTCTATGGGTTGTGACAGGAGCTGTGCATCAGCAAAGAGTGCCGGCTGACCTTCCCTGCTGCTGAGTCCATTACGCCTCAATTAAGGGCGGTGTCGTGCTGCGGCCAGAAGGAACAGCTGCCGGGGCCCTCGCGGTGCTAATTCAATGACGCCGGCAGACGGGGGGGTGGGGCCGAGCTAAAGTTGATCGACCAATCAGAAGCACCTTGCGGGGAGGGTCGGGCGGGGGAAGGGGAGAGGGGAGGGTACAAATTGACTGTTGCTGCGTCTGGACTTGAGATGTACGCCGCTCGGCTCCGATCCGAGCGCTCGTCGGATGCATGGCGGCGTTTCGCCATATGGGTGATTCAATTTCACGTGCAGGGATAAAATCTGATTAGCGCCTATATGCCCTCCAGCCTAATGGCTTCTCGAAGTTCACTGCTTTTTAATTGTGTTTTACAGTGTTTGACTTGGTAATTATGGGCTCGTATTGCAGACAGGACGGTCTGATTCCTTCCTCTTCTTTCAAACTCAGAATAGAGAGGTTGGCAAGATTTTTTCTTTTGGCTTGGTTTTTCACGAAGTTTGTCACTCACTCAAAGCTAAATGGGATATTAAAATAACTGCAATATATCCATAAAGGATTGAAATGATTAGATTGTGAACAAAACCATCAATCAACAGCTGAGATTTTGATCTTGTCAATCTCAAAACACTGATTGTGCCTAGAAATAAGCACTCAGCTTCCTTTTCCCTGCGGCCAAGAGAAAGAATACAATACAAACAACTGCAGCTTCTGGTAAGTAACATGACCTGTGACTTGCTGCTGTCAGAACTGAGAAAATAATACTGTTTGTTTTTTGTTGAGACAGTTACCTTTAATACCGACTGGCCAATGTCTCAGAGGCTTCCCCTAACTCAACTGGTTGCAAACCAGTATGTGACTGCACCAGTCTAATGCTCGTCAGATTTTACCTTTAGCGTCTCTACCTTCCATCTTTTTATGGTTCCTCTGGACAAATGTCGGTTCAAACTGCTCAACGAGCAATGATGAAATGGTCTCAAGAGCACCTTGTCTTCCTGTCCTGCACTCTGGCTGCACCCAGACATGTACGGCCGAGCCCGACAGCTTGAGGAGCAGCTGTGGCCGAGACAGAACTGGACGCAAAGACACGAGCGCTCTCCAGCCCAGCTCCGGCCCCGGATCCATTCGGCTCTCCAGCAACAGGAAGCAGAGTCGGCAGCAGCCTTGGGTCCAAGCTCGGGTGTAAATGTATCACATTTTTTTCTCCTCCCGCGGCGCTCCAGCTGGTCCGCTGACTGCTCCAATGCCAGAGGCACTAATCGTTCCACAAAAAAGTAAACTGCTCCTTTTTTCAGCACCGCAGAGGGCCGTTCTCTCACATGCAGAGAGGGGAGGAGCAAAAACAATATAATGAGGGTTTAAAAGCAGCAGCTGCGTCACATAAAGATTTCAGAAGCTCCTGCACGTGGACGCTTCCAGGGCAGGGAACACAACTGGGGACGAGCGGTCCACGGTTGCATATCAGTCACAGAGTGGCAATGAAGTGGTTTTCACTTCATTCACAACTGAGAAGCAAGTTAGCCGACGCTCGTTGATGCCGACTAATAAACTCGAAATGAAGATCCATCGTCCCAGAATGAGCAAATTAAAAGATTTTACACACCAGGCAACTAAAAGTGTGCTAGTAACAATAAGTGGCAGAATTGAGGTTTTATGTGCGACGGTGGCTACAACAGACGCTGAGTGATGCACTGCAGTCAAGTTACTAGACTGTAATTACTGATTTGATAAATACCCAAGTTGCCAATCAAACCTCTATGGCTCTCTGACAGTGGGAAATTTAGCCCGCTGTTTACAGCCTCCACAAGCGACGAAGGCGACGCCGACGCCTGCGTGGGAATGTTACGACTCGCCAAGCGAAGTTACCTGTGCTGGGAGTAAGTACTGAGCTTTTTCATTCCTGCGGGGAGAACTGGCACCAGGGACAGACATACTATTGTAAATGGTGACATTTTCATAACACCATGACATGTAATATTTCATAACACGTCATCTCTATAAAAAACAAGAAAAAGAAGTGCTATTAAGTAATAATCATAAAAGAATGCTTCGCCCAGGACTTCCTCCAACATCAACTTGCCGTGTAAAAAGTCACCTTCAAACTTTGTGCTTATGATGCAAAGCACCTCCCAAAGCCTGACAATGCAATTAACATGAAAAATGTGAAACAATATGTTTGTGTGGACGGTGTGTCCCGCAGGCCTCGAACAATGCCTCGGCCTTATCTGCGACTGGGCTCCGGAGTCTTGCAGGGGTGTAATTACACCAGGACCCGCCAGTCCGGGACCGCACTGCTTTCCTGATTGGATCTCACCTTGACTTGACCTCTCCGACCCTGGGGGTGACTGAAACAACTCTACATCTCGCCGAGGAACAATGCATTAGTTAATCAACTGATAAAAAGTGCAGATAAAAGTGTCCTGATCCCATTAGAGCTGGAAATAACTCTGCCAGCTCTGGCCTCGCTCTGAATGTAGTGCAGGATTTTGCACAGCCGCTATCTTTAACTCGAGGTTCATCTTAATGAGCTGGGTTTTTTTTTTTTTTATCAACGTGAAGTCAGCAGAATATGCGAGCAGAGAAGACAGGGTGGAAATTTGTGTGTGTGTGTGTGTGTGTGTGTGTGGACCTATGCATAGGTCACCTGAATAAAACCACCAGTGTGTCTCCATATGTAGACGTGACATTACTGTTAATGTTTCCACTACTACTACACTTTTATTATCAATATAAAGATTTTAAAAAGTTGATACGTCTGCGTCACAAGTCCATGGAACAACAATCATTCTTCAGAGATGCTATTCTGTTAATCTTGGTTGTAACCAGTGGATTATTGGTCTTCCTGTTTTCTTTCTATGGGCTTCAACCAGACCATTGTGACCTCTGACCCCTGACATCAACAAGGTCGTTTACCTCCCGACAGCTGCCGCTCGCTGGCTTGCTTCTCTTTGTTTGACCGTTCTCCATGTAAACCCCTGGAGAGGTTTGTGATGAGGTGAAAATCCCAAAAGACCAGTCGTTCGTGAAGCACTCAGTCCAGCACCACTCAGTTCGGCACGTTCAAAGTCACTTTAACCGCTCTTCTTCTCCATTCTGACGCTCAGTTTGAACTTCAACAAGTCGTCTTCACCACGCCCACAAGCCTGGATGCGTTGAGTGGTTGCCATGCGATTGGCTGATCAGCTCTTCCAGCAATCAATTAAACATTTTACCCTTGAAGGTTTGATGAAGTCAGACATTTACTATCATGAGCCTAATTGGAGGATTGGAAAGTTAAGTAGCAGGACTGTCGCAACTCGGGGGATGCAAATCGTGATTTGGGCGCTTGTTAGATGCCGGTGAACGCTCTCAGGGGAACTGTGTGCCGCCCCAGCCTCGTCTCGCTGAGTCTCCTCATCAACTCAGGCCTCTTCCTCAGTACTGCGCTGAAACAGCTCCTTCTCAACTGTCATGTCTGAAGAAAGGAATCTGAAATGGGGAAAACGGAAGCGGTGAATCAACACTAACCAACCCCACACCAAAAAAAGAAAAAAACAAGCTGCCACGCTAAATAATGCATTCCTCCGAACAACAGCGTGCCACGGAGACAGGAGCAGCAGAGTTCGGGGTAGAGGCCCCGCTCCCAATAACACGCTAATTGAAAACTTGACAGCAAACACCACTCTCAATTTTCCAGGAACACGTATGAGATTCGAGACGTCGCCGCTTGTTTGCAGACGGCAACAAAGCCAGTTTGCAGCATCACTTTCCAAAGACTTTTGCCTCGACGGCTCACCGCCATTTTTTAAAGTAAATCACACACATAGTGTGCTGGAGGGCTCCCCAAGCTAAAAATAAAAATAAAAAAGCGAATATTGAATATTGCACAACTGCTTTCATTCAGTTGTGGTAATTAAGTTGAAGGGTTTTTTTCTGTCTCTCTTCTTTGATTGAACTGTCTAGTAAGACAATGCAGAGTCTCTATTGCAAATACACCTCCTGAATGTTTTTTATACAGCACAATCTTTCCTGTTTTTCATTGTTTTTTACATGCTTAGTTAAGAGGCAATTGGTGGGACAAAAACAGTGCCTGTGATCAGTGAAATGCTTGTATGCACCGTATGGCTGTGCACAAAGTTTTGCTCAGGTATGTACTGTACATATTTGCTTTCATCGGATCCTACCCACCCCACCCCTCACCCCCCCTTCTTCAAGCTGTTCCTTAAAGCACATCAAAAAGCAGCTGTTCTCCACTGCTGTGCTCAAAGCTGCCGAAAACCACCTGGCTGATAATCCAACAGGAGCCCAAACTGTTCTCAGACGGATAATAATAATAATAATAATAATAATAATAAGAGTAATGACGCCGTTGTTAAGCAGTTTGTCTCATGCATATTATTCAACTGCATTTTTCTGCCAATTTTGTTCTATTTCAGTAAACAACTTCTTTGAAAGTCTGTGTCTTGTGCAGCTTTAGTTACCACTACAACCATCCATCTGTCCTGTTATCCTCCACAGTGTCTCCATATTAAAAAGTTGCCTATTAAATTCTTCAACCACCTGTGTGTTTGCTGCTGTTATTGTGTTGGTGTTTTCCTCTCAAACGCTCTGTCTCTAAAAACACTCAGTGTTGTGTCCACAATACTCTGGACTGCTGTCAATGACATTGTTAATCCTGCGGCTACAATAGGGTTAAAAAAAATTTTGCGGTGACTTTACTAACTACTTAAACTGTTGTTATTTTGCATGAATTTTAAGAAGCAAAATCATTTACATGCAAAAACACAAATGAAGCACCCTTGTCATCTGCAGGCTGGTCTCTGTTTTGACACATTGTGTCAAGCTCCATTATCACCCTGTCAGTTTTCACACATTCTATTATAACTCATCTATAAATACTGCTGACAGAATCTAATTCAGACAAAACAGAGGCATGCACACGGGCAGCGTTGTTACAAGCGTTAAATTCGTTGTTAGCTGAGAATCGCATGAAAACTTAAAATAAAACAGAGACGGAGAATAAAAAGTGTGTTTGTAGAATAAATTTCCAAAGAGTTTAAGGCCCCATTCACATCAATATGGGTTTCTCTGAAAACGCAATGTTGGCGAACTTTTACTGTTACGACTCTCAGTCAACCTTAACATGGACCTTCTAAGGCTTTGTGTTCTAAAGTAACTCGAAGCAGAAGTTCAACTGTCGTTCATCCACACCATCTTTTCACGATGGCGCTAATGATAGCGAGGCGAGCTACTGGTTCTTTAAACATGGCCTGCTTCAGGTGTTCTTCTTCTTCTTCCACCGTAAGGGAGTAAGCTTGTGGCGCCACACCAGGCCTGGCTTAGATACTACACCGTTTTCAGTCGTTTCCGGCGTATCCGTGTAAACGGGAATTGTTTTGAATACGGATTTGTGTAAACACGTTTTTTTCTCTGAGAGCGTCTTTGAAAAAGTGCAGTTTCAAAAAAATCTGTCTCCGTGTAAACGGCCCCTAAGCCTCTCTCAAAATACCGGTTATCTTTTATTGAATGGTGAGGCAATTTGAGCAAATAAAAGTCTGACTCTCCATGTAGACGCTGGAAGGAAGGTCCTTGAGGTGGGAGATCCTCTGCAATTTCAGACCTGGAGCTCAGGGCGAACATGCCATCATGGGGAGGTTGTGTAAACATTTCATTAAAAACTGAGAGCGGTTGACGTTTATTAAACACGAGCCGAAAGTGATCGACAGAGCAGATCTGTTTATGTCTGTGTGAACAACGTCCACTTCGAGACAACAGAATTTTTTGGAGGGAGATATTTTCTCCTGTTTCCACGTGTGGTTTTAGCCAAAGAGCGGCAAGAGACACACAGCGGGTGTGATTCTAGTCACTCAAGCCGTCTATGACTTCAGAGCCATTGAAGCCCGAGTTTTTGTTTTTGTTTTTTAATCATGCCGCAGCCACGTTGTGCGTCAGCATTGGCATCAGCTCCCTAATGTCACGCATGACTTGAGCCTAATGAACACATTCTCCCCACCAACTGCCGGAGGCTGCGCCGCACAACAAACACAATTAGAAGCTGGTTGCGTGCACCGCGTACCGGTTGTCGTCGTTGTCCGTCCCACTCAGGGCGCCATAGCACCTTTTATTCTGAGGCACTCGACTCTATTTAAAGTCTTCAATCTGGGAATCGTAGGGAGGATGGGATGCACGTCCTGTCTCTCATTCTGTGCATCCTACTGGCTCAGATTTATTGCATATCTACAGCAGATCAGTGTTGCTGTACCATGTAGCATTCAAGCCGAACACGACCAAAGCCGACCACTGCGTGGAACAGATTCATCCGTCTTCCTCAAGCTACAAGCTCCTTTCTATTGGTGCAGGTACATGAATGCAGTTCCAGCGGGATATATTAAATTGACTTTGGCTTGTCTGTAAACATGCCCACCGTGTTTGCAATCGATGTAAAATGTTTACTGTTTTTTTTGTTTTGTTTTTTTATGAAAGGACCACAGATACAAATCAGCCCTTTCGCTAATTCTGGTGCACCCATCTTTTTATCTTTGGAAAATGATTAATCCACATGCACGCCCTCCTATGAAACCCTAATAAATTAAACCTCCATCTTTATAGCTTTCCCACATTCCGGGGGGAGGGGGGGAAACAGCTGATCTCTCGAGAGATGTTCAAATTATACAAATCTGGTTCAAATGTATAGGACATTGAATAATTCTCTCTGATCCACAGTGTGGCGTGTGTTCAGGAAAATTTGCCGATCAGGTCGCTGCAATAAAGCGTCGCTCTGCAGGATAAAACTCCACCGATGAAGTTGTAGGTCACATCCTTTTGTAATGACTTTGTAATTGAATCGAACACTTTATTAAGTCTGCGTCTGTGCTGTATTGCTCAGGACAACAACGAAGACTCATCCAGGCCTCTCTGAAGTCTAATCGCTGCGAGGCGATGCAGCGCGACGTGTGGACTGGAAACAGCAGCAGACATTCTGTCTCCTTTGCCGGGCCTGAGGACTCTATCTCACCGGTATTGGGGAATGGATGGGGGCGCAAAGTGGGACTTTATTGCCTCGGCAGAGAAGCCTGGGCGGCCTCACTTTGCGAAAGCGGGAACCTCACCTCGGCCAAATCCAATCAAAGGTTTTGAGGGCTGACGGCTCCAATCCTTCAGCGCCGCTTACCGCTCACCTCTCCAGCTCGGTTTGAGACTTTCAACAGTCTAAGCGGAGAGACATTGTCTGTGAGAATATACTAGACGAGGAGAAGGTCGCGAACGATTCATGACAAGCTTTTGCACTTATTGCATCCCCCCAAAAGATACATCACTCCGTCATTTAGAAAGGTCCTTTAAAAGCAAGTAGGGATTTTGTAGGACTGATTCAAGAAGCGGCTTTGGGGTTTTACTTGTTTTCTGCTTCTAACTTATGGGCCACTTCCTTAAATAAAACAATCAACTGCTTTGTAGCTCATACTGCCAGTCAGCCAATCACACAACAGCAACTCAGCGTATTCAGGCATGTAGGTGTGTTGAAGACGACTTGCTGAAGTTCAGAGTGAGCATCAGAATTGGTGAAGAATGGGGATTTGGGTGATTTCAGACGTGGTTGAAGGCTGTTGTTGGTGCTAGATGAGTCTTTCGCAAACTGCTGCTCATCAAGTGGGATTTTCACCACATCACAAGAACAAGAACGATCCCACAAAGAGGAAAGATCTGGACTCAAGCTTTGAATAGAGGGTCATGACAGTGTATTTTTAACCAGCAGCCCGGAATTCATGTCCATACGCCTCTCTTGTCATTTCCTAAAACATAATGAGCAAAATAAATTTGTTTCCACATATTTTTTTTTGTTAGCCGAGAGAAACCAGCGTGCCACCGACGCTGTGGATCAGAATAAAGAGCGCTGGCTCGAGATGCACTAGGAAAAGCACATTGGCTCACGACACCAAAGACTCTTTTCCAGTGTGACACAAAGGGCACATGACAAAATAGTCCCAAACAGAGGACAGAACAAGCTGTCCTGTCGCACAAACTTATTAACACGGCTATAATTCGACCCCACGACAGCGAACCTGGCAATGACTTCTGGAAAAGTGGCGGCTTTTTCCTGGACGTGACTGAGAGCCAATGTGACAAATTTACTGCCAGACGATCTCACAGAAGAAGAGCCAATCAAGGCTAAAAAAAAAACAAAACAGAAACCCCTGCGGCAGCCAAGTACACCAAAGAGAAACAACAGAAAAGGATTTGAAAGAATCCCAGATTGTATCGACGGTCTTCAACCAAACTGGTTTCGAGACTTGCACGCCAGTCGAAGAGGCGCGTTTATCTCCTGCGAGCGCAACAAGCACTCAGCCTCATACCATATCAGTATCATTTATTCAGCGTTGCCCTCCTATCAGCCTTGCTCCGCTCTCAAATGTCAAAAGCTGCCTCACATCTCGCCATCAATGCAAACAGCCTCTGGCAAAGGTAAAAAGTGTTCTCTGCTCCAAAATATCCACCATGCGATTCATTTGTGGCGATGTACTCCGCATGTTCAACAGTTGAGAGTGAGTTCTGGTGGAGAGGGGTTTGCTCATCCGATAAAATGCTCACAGCATCTCTAGAATGTCAAGGCTGTGATCAGGGTGACGTCCCAGGCAGCACGAGTGCGGAGAAGAAATTGTTTTTTTGTTTACTGCCTCTTTATGGTCCTGATATATGAAAGGCCAACAAGGTCATCAAAAAAAATATCCAAAAGTTATACAAGGTTTGCATAAAAAGACCAAAACTAGTGAAAATGAAATGTAAAATTCTGATTATGTATACATTCTTCAGGCTATAATGACAAATCCTCATCTCTGAAAAATAAAAAGGCTGATGGGCTTTGTTCATTGGATGAAATGTTAATCACTTGGCACTTCAAATTAATCTGAGGCTATATCAGTCGACAAGCATAAATTTATCATATCATTGTTACGCCGATGATTCGCTAATTTTGTCTGCCTGTGACCCCAAATAGCGTAGATGTGCTGAATGATGTTTCAGCTCTGCTGTAACCAATCCAGGTGTGTCTTCTGATTCGTTGCCTGAAACTGAGTGAACACGTTAATAACATTGTGAGGAAGATCTTCTGCTCCCTCTTGCTGAAGTTAAAGCCTTTTCCTCACCGGTAAGATCAGCAGAGACGAGACAAGTCCAGCCTTCACTGGTTCCAGGCTGGATTATTGTATCACACGTTACGTTGCTCTTCAATCTTCTGCCGCGCGCCTTCAGCTGCTGCACACTTTTCTGGACGAAAGCCTCCAGGCGTGAACTCCATCTTTCTGTGCTCGACTCTCTCCATCAGCGTCTGGTTGATTTTAGGATCGATTTTTTTTTTTTCCCAAGATTTCAATGTTTTTATTAAAGCCAGTTAATTTCTTGGACCCCTGCTTGTTTGACAGCAATTTTAACCCACTGCAAGATTTTGACAAATGATGCCCATCCAGGCATCTCATTACAGGCGGCCCCAAAGTCAAATTACAAATTACGGGGTGATTGTGCGTTTGGTGTTACTGCCTGCAGCTGCTGCCTCAACTCGACACCAATACAGCTGGGATAGGATCCAGCACGCCTGGGACCCTGAGTGCAGGGTAATCAGCGATAGAAAACGGATGGATGGTGACAGAAGCTCCATAAAGGTCCATACGAATAAATGTCGATTGACTAATCGGTGACGCGTGACCAGAATTGTTTTCTACTTGCTCATAAACCAGCCAGCTCCACTCAAAAGTCCAACAATTTTTGGATTCAGCAAAGACACGAGAGGAGCAACGTTGGGATATTTCCACTTTTATTCATGAAGGGTGAGGATGGGAGGGCTTTGCTTGTTTGCCGCAGTTTAAAGACTTGCAGGTTCACCACCACTGAGGCGCCCCCACGTTTTCTCTGACAACATCTCACTTTTTTTTTTCCTTATCGCAGGGCAGATCAAAGCAGACACATTTAATTAACTCTGCTCGTGGCATCGACACTGCCGCTATGTTTCTAATTAGAGACTTAAGCAACGTCAAATTGCACAACTTTTTTTTCCTGTGAGCTGGAAGGATAAGAATTCATAAGTTAGGCAGCAAAGGTTGGATGTTTGCTACGAGCAAGCGGACAGCCGTGAAGTAGTGAGCAGTGCGGGATCAAAGTCGCGAGAGACACAGGATTCAATCACAAATTGCTGGTAATCATTTCTAGTATTTCGGACAGGACGTCGGTCGTACTGCTCTTCTTTCTGAAAAGAACTTTCAGGGCATTTTTGCACATTCAATAGACCAGATTTCCTTGTATGGTGTTATTGAAACGAGGCAGAAGGACAGAGAGATGCATGCCTTTCACAAAGACGAATGACAAAATTGGCGCTGTGACCTCAGCGCCGCTCAAACCGACATACAGAATCTCAAAAGGGACGAAGGACACGTTTACACGTGTTATTCCTCGCTTGGGTCCAAATTACACATCTTGGGTATCTTGTAATCTTTTCACACCTCACAGCCTCGAAGAATAATGTTTTTCTCATGAGAGCGGCGCGAGCAGGCTCTTTTATTTCTCTGTCTCGAATGTTGAGTGTGCGAGCATGGTTCTACCCGCCACCCGCACCGGCGGTGTGATCGACCATCAGGATTCATTTACACAGCAGGAGATAAAAAGTTGCGGACAATCCACTGCATGCCACATACATCAATACTGATTTATTCATTCTGCCGGAGTAAATAAAAGGCAGCATAATAAAGATCCAGATATTTCGCTCACGGCTCAGTTGCAAGATATAACTGGCCCGTGCACTGCTAACAGAGACTGTTTAGGTAATAGGATCGTGCAGCTGCAGCTGCTGGGGGTGTGAAAGTATGATGGAGACACAGAGGACAGTTTTATCGGATTCTGGTTTTAATGATTTGATTTGAATTCATTTCAGCATGAAAAATTAACATGCTCGGTGACGGGTGCCGATAATCAGGGATTACCAACACTCATAATCAAGGATAGCTGTATAGATTAGTTACACATTTATGGAACTCGAACTTTAAGAGGGATTTCTTTTGGGGTGTAGGGCATTTTATTGAATTTCTTTTTTTTTTATTCCCATCATATGAAACGTTTTCTAAATCCCTGCATGTCCTTTTAGAGGACACAGACAGTGTTTGGAAACGGAGGGGTGGGAGGATGTGGTGGGGTGGGGGTGGTTTGGGCTGCAAACCTCAGATGCTGATTGGACAACCCCTCTGTTGTTGTCCAAGCAGATCAGTCAGATTTGTTGCTGCACGTTTTTCCAGGTACAAGCAGCAGCTGTGGGGCGAAAGTCAACAGTAGGGGCGAGGTCACCTCCTAGAAGGCCTTGAAAAGCTGTTTGTGTTTTTGTATTTTAACATTAAATTGCCACGTTTTTTGTTATAACTGAAGACTCACGTTACTTCCTGTTTTTCTTTGTCTTCCTCTGCAAAACGTACTCTTGTTAAAAAAAAAAAAAGGCAAATCGTTTAGAAAAATGCCAAATAAAGCTGCTCTCTCAGAGGATGGCAGGATGGATGGTATGGGATGAATTGTGAGCACACTGGTCTCTTTAACGTCTACGCAGACGAAGCAATAAATTATGCCAAGATTGCCCTATTCTTCTTCCGTAACGACCGAGTCTTCCCACCCGCCGTTCCTCACTCTTGTCCGTTAATGACACAATCACCTTGGCGAGGTATTTAAAAAGCTGTCGGCTGATAAGGCTCTTCTCCCAACCATAACAGGGGCTTCTGTTTCACTAAAACATGAAGGCTCACTGATGTGAGAATGTCATCACCGTCATCATCCGGTTATTCTACCGTGTAGGACCAAGGTCAGACCCTGCTTAAGTGAGATACATTGAGCTCAGAGGGGCTTCACTTGTCGGATGTCAAGAAAAACCTTTTATGGGCGGTGGAGTTAATGCTGCGCTACAATCAAAAGCTGCCGAGGCAAAAAAAAAAAAAAAAAATTCAGGGCTTTCATCCTATTTTTGGTTTTTGGGTCAAAATTTTATACTCCCGCCCCGAGCCTTAGCACAAACAGGAAAGCGCTTAACTTTCTCCACTCCCTGTGTAATGAGACGTGGGTAACTTTGAGTTACACAGCTGGTGAGTTCAGGGTGGTCACAACAAGACGACAAACTGGACCTGCTGAGGTTCAGCGAGAGGTTCATCCATAATACATACAGTATATATTTAGGTTGTTTGTCTTTTCAATTTGCGCTCTGTGTGTGTGTGTGTGTGTGTGTGTGTGTGTGTGTGTGTTTTTAATTGCTCAGTTTGGATGTATCACATCTGTTGGAGCCTGTGTGAACACAATGACGAGCAGGACACTGAGACAAACTCCTCTTCCCCCAGTTTTTGAAAGCCGAAGGTTCCTCCAAAAACGAAAGTGTCCCGCCAAGCATTCAACGGTCAAAGCTCCAGCTAATCCAAAGCCCTAACGGTGCCCATGTGGACGTTTACGAGCCACCAGCAGGGGTCCTTGCGCTCATAAGTGGGCCACGATTGCAGCGGGGAGAAAACTCCAATTCCAAAGCTCTGGCGCTCGGCCACCAGGCACTTAGCGGTGGCGGCGCAAGGCGGCAGCCAGTGCCAGTCATTATCCCATTGTTCGGAGGCACGCACTCTGTCCTAATTAGATGCAAAGGAGCAGCAAAACAGTATCTGGTGGCGCCACAAATAAGGATAAGGAAACAAGTCGCACATGCCGCAGCTGCAGGTTGTGAGCGTAATGAAATAATGAACTACCAAGGGACCCGATCCTGCTGTCAGCCGGGCGCCTCCTGCACCCAAGTGCCACTGGTGGGTGGAAGGGGGGGTTGCGGTCGGGGCAAAGCTCCACCATGTGGAAAAGACCCGCGACACTGATCCTCGCCGTCCAGATGTCAGGGCGCCCTCCCCCCACCCCCGACCCCACTCCAACCCCCACCCCTCCACCGGGGGGAAGAGTGCCTTTTTAAAATGTGACTCTTACATGCACGCACACCCCCGAAACACTAGCACGCAGCTGGATGCTTGATTCCCCTCAAAGGCGTCATCGGAGGTATAATCTCATCACGCCACCCCCCCATTGCATCACACACATGACTCCGAGCGAGCTATTTCTATTCCCATGATGATTTGTTGAAGCACGCGCAAAAAACAAGAAACAGTCGAAACGAAATGAACACCCGCACAAAACTGTAACTGGGTTGCGCCTGTCAGCTTTGCTTGCCGTTTAGGCAATTAGCCAACACGTTCCTTCTTCTTCATGCCACTTCTCAGCAGCGCTGTAGCCAGTTTTGAAATGATCTCGCTCGTCACATTTCGACTGCTGACGAAAGCGTTTCGGGACCCCAGTAACTGGTGTCACGCTCTTTTTTTCACCTTTAAGGAGCGATGAGTGTTTGAAGGCGGAAGGTGTTAAAAAATAGTGTGTTTGATGCTTTAAATTGTGTCTTTGGCGGCAAACAGGCAACGCCAGCGGCTGAGTGAGGTTGATTGGGGAGGAGCGGAGAGAGAGAACACTCGCGGTGCATTACCAACGTTAGAGACGAGGGCCTCGGGCTAGCAAGCTACACACATACAACACGGCCCGGGTTTACGCCATTTGTGATGGGTTTCTTAAAGTGAATGCAAAGGCTGTCAAAGGAAATCCATTGTTCCGCTTGTCTGTAATGACCCAGTGCC
Organism: Thamnaconus septentrionalis; assembly: GCA_009823395.1. NCBI lineage: Eukaryota > Metazoa > Chordata > Actinopteri > Tetraodontiformes > Monacanthidae > Thamnaconus > Thamnaconus septentrionalis. The sequence goes on along the minus strand of CM020514.1, from coordinate 17,720,575 downwards.
ACAAACGTGAATGTTAAGTGTCTACGATGGAACACGGGACATGTTAAATTCCATTCATCACTTGGGATGAGGGAGCTCGGCGCTTCTTCTCTGAAGAATTTATGCAGTGTTTTATGGGGGCTTTCAGTCGGTTGGCTGACAACGTGGAAGACGCGAAATAACACCAACCTTGTTCAAAACATTTCCACAAGAGCCCTTTTTTCCTGCCGCATTATCCATTAATCCGTTTATTTTGGTCAACTGTCACGTTGTGAAGTATCACTGCGCATCGATTCCGACTGGCGTCACAGGAAGACATCATCTGGTTGATTGATATCATGAGATTCAACCGTCATGTTTGCGGGTTCGAGCCTCCATCAGACTCCAGACGTGGAGGTTGTTGCGCACCGACTGCAACTAGGAGACGCAAATTATGCCGATTTTCTTTTCTTGTTTATCAGCTCAAAATTGACTGTTGTGGTGGTTGACTGCAGTCCGGCAGTGTGGTCACGTTTCAACAGCGTTGAATTGGATGGGATGTTTGTAATGCAAATATCTAGGGATTAAAAAAAACATCCAGCCGATGACATTTGGAAATTTGAAAGGCGACTGGTAGAGCCTATCAGATTTCTTCTCTTCTGGGGGAGCCAACGTGATGTGTCCACTGAGAAATTATACATATATATCAAAGCTTTCCAGGATGCAAATTTAGACTTTGCAACTTTCCAATACCAGTTTCTCCTGAGGAAGCTGTTGCGCCGGATTCTTGCTGCAATCATTTTCATGCAGAGGTGTGCGTTGAAGTTTTAGTGAACTCGAGCCCTGTCGCGTCTCTTGCAGGTGCGAGACGCCCGCTGTGATCACATGTCATCGGACGAAGCAGCGACTCATCGTTTCAAAGGGAGTCGTCCCCAGCGCACAAGACTAGAGCACTTTTCCACGTATTCCCAAATTACTAGTGATCACTTCCGCTTGGTGGCGTCGACGGCGGCTTATCAGAGTAAAGCAGACAGGTCCCAGCTGCAAGTCGGAACCCTCAGAGTAAACAAGCAGAGCGCTTCTCTTCACCGGCACCAATGGGATCACCCCCCCCCCATCCCCTCTCTCTCTCTCTGGCCACCAAACATCATCATGTAATTGTGAGGTCTACATTTGGCAGCGCTTACCTTCAACACACAGGACGATTTCAGTTTAAGTGCAAAAAAATTGCTAAAAATCACGAAGGAGGCTGCAAAATGAGCCCCAGTGAGGAGCAGCTGCGCAGAGGTTGTGTGTTCTTTTCAGGTGAACGCCTCTTTTCCCTTCAAATTAGGTGTAATTCATGGTGACACCTCTGAGACGGCAGGAGAATATCTAAAAAAAAAAGCTGAATGTCAACTGGGAGTGTGCTAGCAGACAGAGACAAAAAATAAAAAATAAAAGACTTGTGTGATCCCACCGTGTGAGACCCACACAGCAGCACTAATTCTATTATGGTAGAGGAAGACACAGTGAATGCAGCCAGCGATCCGATCTTAATAGGGGTGACAGGAGCAGGTGATCCGAGCCAAAGGCAAAGAGGGCTGCTGGGATGCTGACGGGGCGGCGGCGTGACACCTTCATAACGCAGGAAGAATAACGGGCGCAGTGAGTTGGAAAGAGTCGCAGACAAACAAGGCCGTTACTTGACCAGGATCCCCGGAGATAAAGGATCTCTGGCCGAGCGTCGACATTCGTATTCCAAGTGGGATGGCGGGGGGGGGGCAGAGGTAATTGAAAACTGGCGAGGTGTTGTTGGGGGGCAGGTGTCAGCAAATTCACTGCACTCAGGGGAAAATAAAAGGTTTGTGTTCCGTGCGGCAATAGCTCGCCTGAGCGTAACAATTACCAGGATTGGAGTCTGATTGAGATCCAGCAATTTTAAGACAGATGCTAGCGGCAGCTAACAGCACCATCTGAGGAGTACAAGTACTTACAAGTACAAGTCAGACTGCTGCAATACTGCAGGGAATATAAAGTTTTGGAAAAGAAAAAATATTCCTTGTTCACCTGAAGGTCACCGCGTTCCTGCCATTGACTTGCTGAGCGACACGACAGACGTTAGCTACGTCCAAGGTTCTACAAGTGACGTGTTAACTGTGCTAGCGTGTGGGGAGGGGAAAAAATGAAAAGAAGACAAGATGTAACGACACCTCGTGAAAGGACTTAACCTTTGTCTCGCGTCTGTTTGTTGCTCGGCCGCCTTGCATTCGACAAGGTGATGAGACGGAAGCGTCCCCCAGATGATCCAATCACGGTCAGAGCTGCTTGATGAGCGAAGGCTCGCATAAATAAAACAGAATGTGTGCTTGCTGAAATGTTTGCATCTGGCTGCAAAATACACGCTGAGATGAATCCCAGTCCAGATCATTATGCCACTCAAGCGTCCAAAGAAGTTCAGACGGGCGGCTAATGAAGACCTTCAGTGTAAAACTTAATGTCCTCCGGAGTTTTAATACCACCCAGGCAGCAATTAAGACACGTCTTAAAAGCCAACCACTATTCAACGTCGTCTCCTGCTTTATATTCTCTGGCAATTCGCAAATCCCAGCACATCAGCTACTAATTCTCCGCTCAAAAATAGGAGTTTTGTTTCGGATTTCATACAATCAATTATGGGAGAGAGCGCAGTCACGAACACAAGACGACCAAGAGATTTGGTAAAAAGTCCACCCTGCAAGAGATGCATAGCTGTGATTGGCCAGAATGGTTTTCATCCTACAAGACTCATCATGAAATGGATTTGCCACCACACCCAGATATATGAAACCAGACACAGTGATGCGTGTGTCTGGCTCTGTTGGCCCACCAGTGCGTATTCCTGCACGCATGCATGAGTTGCATAATAAAATGTGCAATTATTTCATTCTTTGCATATAAATAAGTTTGCCTAATTGAAAGATCCCGCTGGAAAACTAGGACTCCAGGCAACTACCCATTCCAGGTATTTTGCTCCGTGCACTTCTAGTCAAGTTCCACTTTATTCGTGTTTTATTCAAGGCTTGTAACCTGATGAAACCACTACACATATCTACAAAACGTACGAGGCGGCAGCACATTTGACCAACCCTTCAGCGTGCAGTCGGAAAGACCAACGATCAACGAGCTGCACAGTTCAAAAATAAATACAAACGGCAGCAACAGCAATTCACTCAACTGGGTTCACACCTCAGCCTGAGGTGCAAGCCAAGCTGTGTTACGTGGAAATATCAATAATATATACTTTTAAAAAATGACAACATCGCAGTGCTCACTTTCGGAGCACCACATTACTTAAGTCTGCCGGCGGCGGACACGACCTCAGACTGCCATCCTCAAATCGCACAGAGGAAACATTACAAGGAAATACTTTTTCACTGTCAAGCAGATTGTAATTGCTTTGGAGCCTCGATCATTCAAATGCAGAATGTAGAGGAGCTACTGACAACTGGGGCAGAGGAGGTGAGGGGGGAGGGTTGCTTTTTATCCTATCACCTGTGAGGTATTTATTCAGTGTTGGAACGCCAAGGGATGTTAGAATTTATATTACAAATTTATCTTAATAGCTCGCTAATGATCCCGGGCTTCTGTGTTAGTGCTTTATCTCCTTTTAAGCATAATTGGGAAGTTATGCTGAAGGAAGGGAAAAAAGATGTCACTGACCAAAAGCTTTTCTCTTTATCTGCTCTTTGTTCTGCCAGCGCAGGAAAGAATTTAGTGCGGAGCCAAAACCCCTGTTCTTTTCTCTGTAACAAGCTCTCGCTGTAACGCCTCTGCCAAGGTCTCAAGAACGACTTTTAATACATTATTATTCTTTTTTGTCAGAATGTATGAACGGCTGGATCTGTTCTGTCCTTTTGAAGCGGTCACTAATTGCTAGTGACAAATTAAAGTGACTAGGATGGATCGTTCAGTTTTGGCTGAATCCAATAGCCTCATTTTGGCAGAGGAAGAAGTGACTCCAGCACCTGATGTTGTGGAAGACCGATCAGATGGTTCGTAGCAGCGAGCTGCAAAATTGACAACAGATAACGAAACAGATCAGTGTCTGTGATATTAAATATGGTGAAGCAAAGTCAACTTTGAGGGAACATACAGCCCAGTTACCTAGATACGTGGATTCTTGACTTCTTGCCTCTGAAACAGGTTTACTACTCGCCGACGTTGGCTTCGTTTATTTATCCCTTCATAGTGAAGATGTGGCTCAGTGTCTGAAATGTAATTCTGCGAGGGAAACTTGGGTCTCGACTGCTGTTGCACAATATTAGGAAACATCAGTCGCGGCGCTGCTTCATAAGTATTTAAAAATCACTCATAGTCGCTTGGAAAACGCAGCATGACTAATTGTAATAACGGGAATGCCTGTGAAAAGATTTATTTGAAAAGCCGACTTTGATTTCTGGAGTTCAGGGGTTTCTGGGCGACTCGTAGTCCATTCCTGTTTTTTTGTTTTTGTTTTGTTTTTTAAATGACTTACATCAAATGATAAACATGGATTAATTATATAGTATGACTCATAAAGTGACCATATCAATGAAGACTTAACCCAGGATGACACTGCTGTCTCGGACTGTGTATTAGCAGCACCCAGCACAGAGGAGAAACCATTCAGACCCGCCGACGTCCGAACTTTCAATGAGAAAACACATCTGCTGAAGTTTTTCACTCTCATTCGATGTGCAATCCGCTCTTGAAATTGCTTCTAAACCCTGGTGTTCATTCAAACCACCCATGCTATGTCTGGAGCCACGCTGGTGCTAGTTAAATGCTAGCGTGAGCTCCCGCTAACACGCTGCAGATGATTGAGCAGCGACAGGGCTTCCCTATGCTGATATTTCCTCCTGCAGCTCATCTAGGTTTCGGCTACTAGAAAGCAAATATCTGCCAGCTAAACTGAGATGTATGTAATTTGCCACCTCGTGAACCCTGCCAAGCAGGCAGCCCTTAAGCACGGCAACACTGTGCAGTCAAAGCAGCCCAATTTTGGGTTAGACTCCATACTGACAGTCTGCAATAGCAAGCTTGCATTATTTTATTATTTTATTTGTTGCCACCTCAAAAGCTCTGAACCAAGTCTGGTTTCCTTTATGTCGCAAAATATGGAAGCAAAGCAAAGGTCTGCACACCCCCTTTTTCTTTTTATTCCTTGAACACTCTGTTTGGCATCTGCTGTTTTTCAAATCTATAAGGCAAAGAAAAGGATCAGGCTGTAAATGAAAAATCCTCTTCGTCCTGGTTGCCCTCTGGTGCTTTCACAGGCTCTCTCTCTCTCTCTGTCTCTCTCGCTGTCTCACTCTCTCATCCTCCCATGAAAACACCTGTCAACCATTTGGATGGAGGCCATCGCTGCTTCTACGCTCATCCATGAGGTTCTGATTCTGCTGGTTGCTCAGGAAGGGGTTGGAATTTTGGTTTGGAATTTTTGTTGTTTGACGGCTGGGGGAAGCTGCTTTTTGTTGTTGTTGTTGTTGTTGTTGTTACCGGCATTGCTAAACCGATTTGTCAAGAGCACACATGGCCGCACGGTATCGTGGAGGAAAAGCCCACATGGGGGATATATAAAAATACCAGGGAGAGTTCATCCCTGGCTGGCTCCTGCGGCGAACATCCCCGCTGCCAGCTGAAGCTCTGTTTGCCAAGAAACACTCGGCGCCACTGTACAAACGATCATGTAATCTTCTGGCCTTGGCTCACGGTTATGTGCCCTGACAGGCTTATGAAAGATTAATTATGACATAAAGTCCCTAAAATGACTACAAATCCCTTCCGCCGAGCTGCAGGAAGGGGGCGCAGGCGTACACACGCACGTGGGGATGAAACTAACGCTCCGTTTGGACGTCATTTAAGGTGCTCAGGGTGTTTTGTAGTTGGGGTTCGAGTAATTGATCGAGTCCCACCGCCGGTAACGTGACCGCCGACCCTTTAGTGGGTGTAAAACGCCGCCTCTCCTCAAGAGTCCAATGTGCCGGCCCTCATATTTCAATCAATAATCATGGCAGGATGCAATTAGTGGCTCGGAGGGGGCGAGGGAGAGAGAGAGAGAGAGAGAGAGAGAGAGCCACGTGACGGATCAATCCTCCGGGCAGAGGCGACTCGTCGGGTTTGATTCACTGCCCGACCGTTTGTCCCTCGCTCAGCCTGAACCCTCGCCGTCCATCTTCTTTATACGAAGCATTCAAGGCTGGAAATATGCATCTGTCAAACGTCGCCCATTACTCCGGGGCTGCCTGTCACACACCTGGGGCGGCTCGCAAAGCAACCAGGGAGAGGTGGGACGGGGTTGGGTGAGGTGGAGGGAGGAGGGGGAGAAGAAGAGTTAAAAAAAAAGAAGAAGAAGAAGAAGAAAAGACAGAGTGCAGCTGTCAGCGGAGAAGCCTCGGCGGACTGAAAAGGCACCGGCTTCCTCCAATTTCTCCGACTCTAATTTCCCCAGAATGTGGATATTTTTCCAGGTCTGGGGCTGAGCGCCGGGTTAATGACACGGGCTGTCGTCAGGAAGATATATTTTTTTTTTTTTTTGCTCAGGATAAGCCGCAGCCGAAAGCTTGTTGTCGTTGTTTTTCCCAGTATCAACCTGCACTGGTGCAGGTCGTTAAAACGGGCTTCAGAACGTCGGATGTTGAATCTTGGATGAATCTCTGGTGGCTGTTTAGCTGCGATGGAATAATATATGAAGCTGCCCGTCCTCACGAAGCCTCTTTGCACTCTGTGGATGAAGTGACTGTCACGCAGCATTAGGGACCATCACACCCCACCCACTCACACACCCAGCCTATAATTAACAGTCCGTCCGGTGCTCGGACCGGGCCGACGACTGTTCTCCGGGACGGTGCTTCTCGCACCTCAGCCGGCCAGACGTCTTCCAACATCACAAAGCCATTTCTCTCTCGCCGCCCGCCTGCACAACTATGTCATGAATGAAATATAAGCGCGCCGCTGTATTACTTATGAGCGACGAGCAAGTTTTTTTTTTTTTTTTTTTTTGCTCCGAGCTATTTTCAGAATGAATTACAAGTCCAGAGTGCGATTAATATTCTCAGCCCCCACAGAAGCCAGCATGTGGCGGCGGCCAATAGGAGCCCAGGATGAACTTTTCTCCCACAACTTGTCGCCCAGAACCAAATCACACATCCAGTGACACCTCCATCAGTCAGTCAGTGGTCTGCTTGGACAAACCGGTGATTTTCTTTTCTTTTTTCTTTTTGATCAATTCTCCCAGCAAGGTGCTTTGTGGGTAATTGTGAGGCAAGCAAACAGCGTCCTGAGCTCGACATGAGACGTGATTTAAGTGACACTAATGCTGCTGAGCCTCAGACGCGCTCTTCGCATCGCGCCATTGTTTATTTAAACTTCAAAGGCTGAGAAATGGGCTCGTGGGCAATCTCAAACCCTCGACCGCCGCACGTGCGGGTTCGTGCTAAATGGGGAAAGACGAGATGAAAGGGGAAGAGGAGGGGTGGGGGGGCGAGTCCCGCTTCATTTACGGACATTCTGCAAATTTATTTCCGAGCTGACAGTTGGAGTGTGTGTGTGTGTGTGTGTTGTGTTTGTGTATTGGGGGTGTTTCTCTCTTGCTCTATAAATATCCGGCAGCGGCAGCTGTGGTGGTGTGGTGGCTGCGTCACCTTGGTGCTGCGCGGTAGGGCTGAAGGCAGCCGATGGTCTCCGGGCTCAATAAGAGTTAACGTTCCATGCAGAGCAATTTACAATTCCTGTCAATTAGCCGGCAGCAGAAAATCCATGACGACACAACGCCACATGATCAGACTCAAGATAAATGCGTGTTTGCGCTGCACAGAGAACCCCAAGAAAAGAGGGTTGTTGTTTTTGTTTTGTCAGAGATTATTTATTTTAGTTCTGATAAAACTGAAAGTCCAAACACTCCATGAAATGTGTGGGGGCAGACTACACTTCGGGCTGAGCCTCGCCGGTTTGGCTCTGGGTTTGGCTCTGGGTTTGGTTCTGGGTTTGGCTCTGGGTTTGGCTCTGGGTTTGGCTCTGGGTTTGGCTCTGGACGGTCGCCAGCAGCAGATCGATGAGGAGTCCACTCGTCACCCGCGGATGTGTGGGACCAGCACCTGGGCGAACACCTGCTCTCCCGCAGCAACTCTTCCACCCTCACTTCCCAACCGCGAGGCGAGACCGCCTCGGATCGCGCTTTGCCTCGTGCGTGCGTGCGTTCGTGCGCCTCCGTCCCGCCGTCTCCTCGTCACTCCCTGGGTGACGCCACAGCACAGCAGCCCGGTGCGTGCAGCCCCGCGCTTCCACACCTCTGACTGCAGCCACAGCGCACAAGTCCTCAAACATCTCCGGAGTGACGAGAACAAGTTGAGCCTCCAGCTGCTGCAGCTGCTCCAGCTGCTCCAGCCCACCAGACACTGGTGACTCCACTTCCACTTCCTCTCAGTCAATGCGCGCTAAGAAATCAATCAATCACTCACTCAATAAAAGAATCTGAGGAAGCACTTTGAGCTGCAAGAAACACGCTGCTGCTGCTGCTGCTGCTGCTGCTGCTGCTGCTGCAGCCGCTGCCGTCGCCGCTCGGCGCGAGGAGTTGATCAGACGGAACAGGGTCTTACCTGGGCTTCCAGGCGAGGCTGCAGCCGCGCGCCACTGCTGCTGCTGCTGCTGCTGCTGCTCCCGCTGTAACAGATCCTATCTGTGCCTGCGGGACAGAGGCAGAGGAGGATGTGGGAGAGGATGGAGTGACGAGGGAGGGAGGGAGCACGAGCGCTGATGAAGAGAGAGAGTGAGAGAGAGAGGAGGAGGAGGAGGAGGAGGAGAGGAAGGCGAGAAAGTGCCTGCGGGCGTCGGGAGGAGAGAGAGAGAGAGAGAGAGAGAGAGAGAGAGAGAGAGAGAGAGTGCAGACGGAGGAGGGGGCGCTGCACGAGGTGGTGCACTCTCTCTTTCTTTCTCTCTCTCTCACACACACACATACACACGCACGCACGCACGCACCACGCCGGTGCCATGCACTGAGCAGGCGGCGGGAGGTGCTGCTTCCCAGTCAAATGACGTCCCCCTCCCTCACTATTAAAAAGCATTGGTTAAAGGGGGATTGTGTGTGTGTGTGTGTGTGTGTGTGTGTGTGTGTGTGGGGGGGGGGGGGTCCACGCGCTCTCCAAAAGGACACGCCCCCTGTTTTGTTTTTTGTTTATTCAATTATTATTATTTCAACTCCTCTTCCCAGCTGCTTGGGTGCTTCCATGCACACACACACAAACACACGGAGAGAGAGAGAGAGAATCTTTACCCCCTCCTCCCCCAGGGTTGAGTTTGTCGCCCCTGTCGTCGTCCTGGACTCTTCCACGCCCCGTTCTTTAAACCCTCCAACCCACTCCACCACCCGAAAAAAGAGAGGGGAGAAGAATATTGCAACCTCTTTCAAACAGCTTTCAAACTATCCAGAGAGGAAAATGAAAACAATTCTGGCTTCCCCCATTTCCACGCTGAATTATATATGACCCTGCTTGTAAAAATGGGAAGGAAAAAAATAGTGTGGGATTTTTTTTTTTCAGCCACACGAGGCAATTGTCCACAATCCCGCTGAGCAGACGCCTCGTGTCGCTTTTCGAAATGTTTCAGAAACGTTTAGTGACAACAACAAAAAAAAGGCAGCATTGAAAACTTCTTGCCAGAATGAATTTAAATGAGTCCAAACACGTCAGGGATGAAAAACAGTTGAAAGCTCACGTGCGTCTCAGTGGCACCGACGTTCTCACACAGTGGGGGCAGAGAGTTGCACGTGACTTCAAGAGTTTAATTAATGCCATCGATTTAATCAGGACACCAAGTCACCGACGTCGAGCAGGTTGCTGAACTCGGAGGTGAAGCAGCAGCAGCAGCAGCAGCAGACACAGAAGTATTAAGTAAGAGAGGGAAAAAGTGTATTGACATGACTTGATGAGTAAAGCAATGATGATGGTGATGATGATGATGATGGCAATGATGATGATGATGATGATTTCACAGATTAAACTACTGTTTTGGTTCTCTATCACAGTTCTAAAGTGAACAAAAAAATCCATTCAGAGAACAAAATTTCCAACTTGTTGCCTGACAACACAAGCATATGATTCAGTAGTCCACAACCATTCATCTGGATTGAGTCCAGGCTAATATCAACCAAAAAATATGATAGAATTTAACGTCAGAGAAGAAGAGGGCAGCCAAACAAAAAAAAAATCTGCAATTCTAAAATCTTGAACTCCGTCAGGTATCTGTATCTCCACAACACAAGTTTCCACACGTTATTATTACTATGTTTGTTTGTTTATTTGATTGTTTTGCAGCGCCAGTGCAGGAAATGAGCAATGAAACAACCTGTACATTAGAACACAGGTGGAAATTGTTTCCTTTCACCCAGAAAACATCTCAGCTTTTTTAATTTTCTCATCTGCTTGTTTGTTATAAAAAGCGATAAGCGCTACATAGCGTCTGCAGCAGTGGCGGTGGCGCCTGACAAACATGTTGTGAGTGCAACGACTTCAGCATTAGCGACATCACACGCACTCGCGCGGCAGCGAAGCGTTGTGGGAACGCGGCTCGCGCCGCCTGTGTCAACGTTTTTAACCGCCGGTTGTTCGCAAAACTCGATGATGTCGACGCTCCAAATGGTTCGTTTCGTTGCCGCGCAGATTTAACAGGGCTTTTTTACACCAGGTAACAAAATCAAAACCGAAGCTGAGCGAGTTACCAGAACCACAAGCCCTCAGTGGGAAGCTGTGAGCTTGCAAAAGGCCTTTTTTTAGGCAGCAGCAGCATAAGCTCAAATAAAACAACATAGTTTTCAAAATGAGCAGCCAGAACAAGAAGTTTCATCATTTTTGTTTGTTGGTTTTTTTGTTTAACAGCGCTGGTCTACGTGACGTTCAGTGTCGCGTGCTCTGTTTTTTTCTCTCCCAGAAAAAGAGCTCAGTTCTTCTCTTCGCACCTTTCAACTGTTTTCAAAGATTTTCAACTCCAGGTAACACCCACCACTCCACAGAGGGGGCGCCACCGCTGGGAGCGCCAGGAAGACGTGCCGCTGAGATATTTGAGGGGAATCGTGAGAAAGTGCGAGTGTCTCTCTCGTGTTCGCATTGGGAGGAGGAAATTAAACTGCCAGACAGGATGATTTTTCCTCAGTGGTGTTTTACCAAATCCTGCAGGTGAAACCGACAGGTCAACACTGGCAAAGTCCAAAATTGACACGCTTCGTGACCGTCATCCCAATACTCATAAAGTACCAGGATCTTTTTGCCCCCAGGTCATTTTTCATTGTGTCCCAGGAAGTCATTCAAATTATATGTAGTGGTGGGGTTGCACCAGAAACACGGTCTGATCTTGTACAAAACACCATTGCAATGTTTGATTTCTCACTGATCATTTCTTGATTCTTTTTGCAAGATTTTGCCCTTCTGTGGATTATATTATTTATTCTGTGGATGGTCTGCTCTGTATGGAGAGAATGTTGCACTGCATTTAACACACATTTATTATAGAGGAGTGCAAAAAAACTAAAGTATGCTTACAAAATTCAAAGGCATTGAGGCTGAGGTTAAAAATGTCCGATGTCCAAAGCTTTGAGTCGAAAGATTAGAATAATAATAATAATAATAATAATAATAATAATAATAATAATAATAATAATAATAATCAAACATATGATGGTTGGTTTTGCCAAATTTTGCAGATTTTTGCCGCTGCTGCCAGTTTACACCCTTCACCATCACATGCTACTGATTATCATTAAAAATCTTATCGAGCTAAAGAGCTTCAGCTTCCCCATTCATACCAAAAAGTGACCTCAGGGCACTTCACACGAGCAGTTCTCGGCGGCGCTCTTACAGCGAGAGCGATCGCTGAGGCGAGAGCAGCAGCATCGAGAAGATTCCTAGAGAGGAGGGGTCGGAGGTCAACTCGTGTCAGTGTCCGTGTCGGAGCGCCGAAGCCGCCCTGATGGTTAACAGTCCGGAGCTCCTGACTGGCGCTGACCCACACAAGACGTGTCATGAAAAGCACTAACCCACCAATCAGGGGCATTTTGGGTCGAGGCCTCACTACCTGGCGCCTCTGCAGGATGTTTGGTGAACCGTTCGGACGCGTCCGTGTGGGTTTTCATGTCTCACCACACTCCCACACACAGCAGGCGTGCACGAATCCCCGGCCGCACGCGTGCACGGCGGCTCCCATTGAAGTTGCTCTGTTAGATCTCTCTGTCTGCAGGCGGGTTCAAACTTGGGTTGATTTATTATTTTATTTATTTATTCATATTCAAATAAAAGCGCCACATCAGCGACGGATCTAATTTTCGTCTACGCTCGTCAGCCGTGAGGATCTTTGGTCTGTCGTGACTGTACCTATTACAGTCATTTCCGTGCAATTTTTTTAAAGTTGATGTGTCATTTTTGTTGCTTTTTTGTCATGATAGCGCTTCACCTTGTCCCCAGCCCGCTCAGTCCGGCAGGCGGCTTGTCAGATATCGACATTGTGTCACGCGGCGTCATATCTTTGAAACAGCGGCGCTGTAAACCCGTCCACATCTTTATCCAGCTGACTGGACGCACTGGATTCAAGTACTTTGAGTCCACCTGACTAGCGGACGCTGAATGGAAGGAAGGCATGAGAACCGGAGGGAGCGGACGGCTGATAAAACATGTTTACATGCCGATAAAATGCGCTATCAATCGCTTTGGGCACCGAGACACTACTAACTCAGGTTCCAGACGAAAAACACAATAATGAAATGAATTTTAAAGTTGCTCTGGATGAAAAACAGCCCACACGCACAAATAAAAGCCACAAGATAATAGCTGTTCTTCTCAACATTCCCTTTTATGTTGCCCCTGAAGAGTCTAGCGCCCCCTGCCCAAGCTGAGATAACGGTAATGACATCACTGTGACATCATCAGCGGGTTATCGTCAGCGGCCAGAGCCCAGAGGGGAAAAAGATTAGGCGGTTCTTTTTTATTATTATAGTTAAGTTGTTTTCCTGCTTCTCTAGTTCAAATTGAAACATGCAAAAATCAATGAAAAGGCTCTTCAGGGAAAAAAGGTCATGTTGCTGTTGTCATCAATCAAACCAGTCTGGTCTCTCATGTAAATTTGGAAATTCATTATCCTCGTTAATCCTCGGACGGTCGCCGTTGCCCCCCCAACGCACCCTCCCCATGCCCCCTCAACCTGTCTATTGTACGTCCTGGGTGTCTCACTGTTGCCCCACTAGCTTATCCCAGACACGTCCGTGTCCTTCATAATTGCATTTTTTTTTCACCGTCCACTCCATTTTTTTGTTTGAGCCACACTTCTCTCCCTGACACGCTGCGTGGTAATTGGCTGGCTGGGCGATAACCCCCTGAGTTCTGGCCGTCCTCCCGTGACATCCCAAAGCCACACCATTCTTTATCCTCACTTTTCTTTTTTTTCCACCAAAGCGGAAATGTAACCGAGTGTTTCTGCAGTGCTTCTCACACAAACACATGAGATGAAGATTATTCAAGACAACCGTTTAGAGGGAGGCTAATTAATCTGGCAGCGACGAACCTTTAGTTCCTATAAAGAGGATCAGAGGAGGGTTTTTTTCAAGCAGGAAAGGATTATTTCATGAATTCACCTCAGAGACATGAATGAAACCCCGACCTGGCAGTCCTGTTTCGCAATCGCATCCAAAAAGAAAATTCCAATTCACTCGTGTGAACCTGCGACGAGGCCGAGCTCGGATGTGAATCTCAGAAGACTGCAGAGAGAAGGAGTGAGAGAGAGAGAGAGAGAGAGAGTGAGAGAGAGTCTGGGACGGGGGAGAAAGAAAAAAACCCTCTCTGAATAATCGGTCACTATCTGAAAAGCCGCCGACTCGAATCGAAAATCTTGCGACGGAACGCCGTTAATCCTGACGGCAGAAAAAAAAATTCAAATGGGCCACCGCTGCCGAGGCTGATAGCCGACCGTCTGTGGCAGGCGAGCCCGCCGAGGCCGCACCTCCGGCCCGCCTGCGGCTTCGCTATCTGATTATGACATTATTCAAAGCCGCTCTTTTCCCCAGGACCAATCAGGCTTTGCATCTGCCTGCCCGTCTGTTTGCCTTTTAAAACATTTAACCTCACATGTCAGCACCAGCCCGAGGCGTTCCTCCTCCAGCCATCCTCTCAGCTGTCTCTGTGAACGGAGGCGGCAGGCCGCATTCCACTTTTGAAGTTTTTGACGTATACATTGCCATTAGGGGGATCCAGGGATCAGGGATCTGCAAACTACAGCCCGGGGGCCACATGCGGCCCATTGAGTTTTTTAATCCAGCCCACCGAACTTGAAGAAACTATATTAATAGTACGCAACTTCTGGGAAAAGGTGTATGTTTGTGAATTGGCGATGAACTGGTGACTTGTCCAGGGTGTCACAATGCCTTCGCCCCGTGACAGCTGGGAGAGGTTCCAGCAGACCCCCGAAACCCTGAGTGAAGGAGGAAGCGGGTCTAGAAAATGGATGGATGGACATGAATGAGCAAATACCTAGAAATTTCAAGCCAATTATTCAGAGGTCATGCAGGTCGTGAATGTAAGAGTGTTGTTTGGTGCCAGCTGCCAGTCCCAACAGCAGACGCACTCAAGCCGAAGTCAGCTTGTACTGGAGGCTTGTTGGCGAACACAGCGGTTAATTCACTGCAACGGGGTTTCCTGTCATGTCGGCCGTGTTTCTTTTGTTCCTGGCTACTGAAGACGAAACAGATTGTCAAGGCAGCAGAACAAGTGTCGCTGCACTTGACTGGCATGTACAGAAACAGGCGTCTCTGAGTGCAAAAGGATTTTTTTTTTTTTTTTTTCAAATCGTTGACTTTGTGTCACCTTATTTATTTTGCTATTTTATAAGATCATCCATTTAACTCTTGCTCAACCATTGAACATTCAAAACTGGTGATGAATTTAAGGATAAATTTAAGGCGTTTACAAAGTAATGAGGAGCTGTTATCAGTGACATGTTGACAACATGGCAGGAAAACACACAAAAAACTTTAGAAAGTCTTTTTTTTTAATTGAAACATGGTCAAAAACATGAACAAAAAACATTTATTTGACTGCAGGTGCAGAAAACAATCAAAATCTTCGACACACTGGCAGAGCAATTTGTGCTGTTGGGGCGGAAATTGCAGGTTTAAATGAAAAAACCAACAATAACAACAACCAGCAAACGTGCAGCTTCTGAGAAAAGCAAGAAGCGTGTTGCCAAGCAGCAGGAGATTGTGTTTTTTTAGCCCAATATCGGCCCTCCACTTGATTGTTCCAGCAATTAGCGTAAACGGTCGACCAGGTTGCGTTGGGCCTTTTCAACCGTGCCGACCTGCCGACCCTGTATGATGGGAGACTCAGGTTCAGGAGCTCCATTTGCGTTACAATTTTCTTGTCAGCTTTTAAAGTTCCACCTAATTGCCCGAACTCCCTCCCTCCTGCACCCTGAGTGCGATCAAGCTTTGAGTCGTAAAGTCAACCTCAGGTAGGAGGGGATGAAAAGCACAAGACGAATCAAGCTTGTGACCCTCTGACGGTGGTTTGAATGGGTTCTGCCAGAGCAGCGGGTCACCAGTTATCAAAATGAAATTCTTGAAGCTCGATGGGCTGGAAGATAAAAAAAAATTGACACCTTTACCTTTTCGCTCCCTCGCCTTACTCCATTTTGCACTTGTTACATTTGACTGAAGATAATTCCAAAGGCCTCCCGCCGGTTCGCAACGGGCCGGTCGTGCTGGCGATTGACCTCCTCCCGATCGCCTAGCGGCGAACTGTCAACGGCGCTGAAGAAAATTCCATTTCAGCAGCTGCATAATAGCCATTGATTTATTGAGAAAGGATGACAGCGGCGGCGACGGCGGCGGCCTTTTTAAACAAGTGCAATTAGCACAAACATTGAGGTTTGATTCAAAAGGCACCTACAGTCTGTGGGGGGAAAGGGGGAAGTGGTCCCTCACCCTCCCTGAGATGTAATTTGGCAGTTTTAGACAAGTTATTTTGTCAAGCTGCTCATTCCCGTTAGGTTGGTTAAAGGTGGCTAATCATTTAAAGAGCCGATACGATCCGTTTGCTTTTCATTCTGCGGAAGGTCGAGTTTGTTTGACTGACCTGATGACGGCTGACAGCCGATCATACAGTTAATGTGACCGTGTGTCTGTTTCCGACCTATCAGAGCAAAGCGTCTGCTCTGAGGGCGACGTGACTGCTGGTCCGAGCAGACCCTCCCTCCTGGCTCCCAATCCTGCTGTCCAATGGGCTGTGGCGGCAAGGCGAAGGTGATGGCGCCTGCTGTCTGTCCGAAGTGAAACGGCGATGATGGAGTGAGGCCGGCGCCAACGCCGGCATGCTTTCGGTCTTATTGATACCAGTGGGGTAGAGGAGGAGGAAGGAGGCGGCAAATGAAGTGCTCCTGGCTGAGCTGATGCTGTGCTCTGTTCCGTCCTTGAGGCCGGACAGAAGTGATGAAGATGATGATTGATCCCCTGGCGACTTAATCAATGTTAACCTGGAGCTGGTCAGCAGAGCAACAGCAGGAAAAAACAGGCTCACAAGGGACGAATATCATCAAGAGAGGGAGAGAGCGATCGGAAGAGGGAGAGTGTGTTTGTACTCCCTACACAAATATGGTATTTTATACTTGGAATAAATCTGAAGAAGACAATAGGCAGGAGTCTGTTTCTTTGTTGTTGTTGTGTCAGTTCTGGGTTGCTTCACTTTATAATGGAGAGAATGACGGACTGCTCGGTCTGTGTTTTTATTTTTAGCTGCTGTTGGAAAAAGAGCGAACCCTTCTGACTCAGAGGAGCTGATGAGACGACACATTGTTCCTTTATGCTATATGACTCGAGGATTGACGGCGTCTTTGTTTGTTGTTGTCATTATTATTTTGCTCAACCGTCAATTCTTTTCGCAAATTATACCTTCTTGTTAAATTGACACCGCACGGAAACAAAACAGGGTCACTGCTGACAAAATCAGAATCAACAATGAAACAAGGCTGCTGGTGCACTCGTGCTCGGAGGTCAGAACGTTGTTAAAAAACAAACAAAAAAACAAGTGCAGTGCCGTCCCCGTCCTCAATCATCAGGCCCAGGAAGACCAATAAAAACACCCACCACACAGACCAAGGCGCTGAGCCAACTCCTATTTTCACGCCGTCTCTTTATTTATTTATTTTGGTTCGCTTTCCTCGTAATGTGTGCGCATTACCAGCCGTTGCCACCTGTTTAACTGGATAACAAGGCTTACCTTGATCGCGGCCTCGTGCCCGAGGACACAAACCAGGCAGCAGGTTTCTAATTCAGTCGTTTCCTCTCCAGCGGCAGAAAATGTATTCTAGGATGTTTCTGCGCTTGTTTTTTGTTTTTGGAAAAGGGTAAATGCAAAAAAGAGTGATGACTTGCAGCCAGGAGGTTGGAGCAGAATGTGGATTTGCAGCTCACATTCTGCTCTAAATTACAGTGATAAACGACAGGAAAGTTGACTCCCCAAAAACTTTATTTTGCTGAATGTATCCGTCCTAAAAAAAAAACTGTGCTTATGCTGATTTCCCCAAAAAACAATAAGGATGCGTCTCGTCTGTTGGAGCTGTTGGAGCTCCACCTACTGGTACATCCACACTTCATCGTCAGTCAATTATCACGTGTAGCTCCGTTGCCAAATCCATGTGACATTTACGTCTAAAAGCCAAACATTAACATACAACACGTACGCTGCACAACCTGTTGGCATGCGAATGCGCTGCCTTATTTAGAGACACATATGTTCTGCAGAATACAAAACAAAAATTAATTGGCATAGCATATGGTTGCCTGTTTTCACATCGCACAATGGGAATTGTTCACGGAAATAGCAAGAACTGACGAGAAAAGGTGAAAGGCGACGGCGTTAATAGGTTGTTTACGTTAGTCGGGGAAACATCCTGCAGCCGCCTGCACACACACACACACACACACACACACACACACGCACACACACACACTGCGTCAATTACTTGGTGTTTGTCAATAGTATGAAGCCAATCAAGTGTTGACATTTTTGCCAAAGACGGGCTCGTAAATTGTCACAAATCACCTCCACGGCAGAAAACCTGTATCTCTTCATCCACGCTCTCCAAAGGAGTTGATGTGAAGTGACACCAAGGCCAAACTGCAGTACTTCAACATCAGATACTCACAGATACTCACCGAGTACTCACCGAGTACTCACGTTTCATCTCCATCATCCATAACGTGTGGCCTTGTGAACGGCGAGTAAAGCGGCTGCGCCTTTACGTTGTTTACTGGGGCGGCAGCTGTGACTTATGACTTTAATTGTCTTCATCTTTATTCGTAGAGTTATTATTTTTATAATGCAAAGATGTATGAATGCGTTAGCAAAGACAAAACCCAGGAAAGAAAACTAGAATGTTGTACAAGCACTAAATTCAGGGGGCGGAGATTTAATCGCAAGATGTTGATTATCTTTCCATTCTGTTGCCTTCCTTTGAAATAGTTTCATTCCTGTCAAAAGAGAAACTGAGAAAAAAAAATTGCATGTCACGGTTTAAAGGTTTTATTTTCTTTATCCCTCTAATTTAGTTCTAAATGTAAATTGAATCATTCAGTTTAATGTGCCGTTTAATCTCTGCAGCCTAATTCCCACTCAGCAGCGTGCATCAGCTGGAGAGGTCAGGTCTTCAGCGGGGTCATCAAAACACCCACCTAAATTGAATACATTTATTTTTCTTTTTATCATTTTTTCCCTTGTATTTTTTTTCCAAGTGGGACTCATTCTGCTGGCTGTAATGGCAGCAGGAGACAGTGAGTAATTGCAGGCTGCACAACGGTGTTATCCATTAGAGCAGCGAGCGTAGGGAGGGGGTGGGGTTGGGTGCGGGGGCTCAGCCACAAGTACCGCGCTCCTATTTACATTTAGACAAGTCCGTCTTGGGCTCAAACCTTTTTCCCTTTTCGAGACGGGGTTAACGGTCTCAATCTCCCCGTGATGGGTGAAGTCATGTGACCGATGAGGCCAGCTTGAAAACATTTTTTTTTTGTTCCTTTGTTATTTTCTTCCCATGGTGGCCGAGGTTGTGGCAAAAGCAAATATATGTATTTTTAATTTATCTCTCCTCCTATCTGGACACAGAGCTTTTATTTCATTTTCCAAAGGTGTATTCAAGCGGCTTGCTCCGAGGTCATCCATCACTATCAGTGACCTGTTTTGCATTTTTTTTCCCTCCCAAAGTACAGTTTTGGAGGTCATTCATAATCATTTGTGGTTGCGGTCGATGTATTTCGGGCCTGGTAGAAAATGTTCCTCCTCACCAGCGTGGCTGAACTTTCATGACTCTTTCTGGGGACAAATTCTTCTTTCAGTGAGAAAAGAATTGCAATGCGCAAAAGAAATAAAAGATATCAAGATAAGTGGCTTTGTCAAAACAATGAAATATACCCTGGTTCATTCCACACATGGCAGAGATGCATTTTTCAAAATATCTTGTGTGTCAAAAGTTACAGATTTTTCAATTAAACTTTCAGCTAAATTAAAAACTCTCCTCATGTCACTTGAATGCTGTTGCATTACTGTTCTGGCTCATTCTTATACATAAATTAAATGAAATGGATTTGATTATTTCTCGTCCTCACAATCTTATAGGGAAAAAAATGACCGATTCAGAATAGAAATCTCAGCCGCCAGTCTGGTCAAACCTTTCCCTGATGAGACGCACCTGTGTGTCACTGTCTCCGCCTCACTCAGTGTATATAATCTTCCCTTCTGCAGCAAATAGACAGACGGACAGTCGTCCAGCATTCTTCCCCAGTGACTTTCCTTGTGTATGATCTTGCTTTTGGATTCTTGATTCATTGCGAATGCAGCCGAGCTAAGTCATCTCCAGCGAATCCCTTTAAAATTCCCCAACTTCACCGTCCATCCAGCCGTTTTCTGTCACCGCTTATCCTGCACAGTGGGTGGCAGGGCTGCTGGAGCCTGTCCCAGCAGTCCCGAGCCAAAAGGCAGAGTTACAGTTCGCTTAATGTGCATGTTATTGGACGGTGACAGGAAGCCGAAGCACCACCGAGTTTGCATCTCCAGAGACGCCGAGATTCAAACTCCACACGGAGAGGCTCCCGGGAATGGAACCTGCAACCACTGCAAATCAGTGCTGCGTTCATCGTCGTGCAATTTCGTGAGCGCGACCGTGCAGCTGGGTGTGGGTGAGCTGATGCCGTCTGAGCTCAGCACCTGTCAGCCGCGATTTGCATTGCGCTGACTTTCATTTGCTCATTTGGCACCGATATGAATGTGTTTACCGGCGCCGTAACGCAGCCGCTCCAATCGGCGGCAATGTGCCGGCAAATTACCTCAATTAAAGAACTAGTCTGTTGCGTGGCAGCTGATCCATGTTGTTTGTTGCTTCTCCTTTGCTCCGGTGAGTCTGTCGTTAGTCAGCAGTGCAGCCGCTTGGTCGCTACAATCAGAAGGAATCGTGTGTCGAAAAACAGAGAAAAGGATGTAAATCTGTTGAGTTCAGTATTGAGTTATATATGAGTTTATAAAAATACAGAAATGTCACATACAGTATCAAAACAAAATGGAGAGTTTGGTTCACGCTGAAATGGTTTCAAAAATCTAACTGATTTTCAGGGTCTTTTTTCGACAGGCAGGTTGAATTTCAAGATTTTTTTTTTTTTTTTAAAGTCAATCAATACCTTGCAAAGCTCCGGTCCAGATCAATTTCAACCAGGTTGACATTATGGTTCAGTCTTCAGCTCATCGGTTACATTAGCTTAATGCTCGCTACAGCAGAGTTCATCTGTCAAACCTGATTCAACTTTTACCTCCATTTGCCAAAAAGATAAAAGCCACCTCGAGGGCGAACACACAAACTTTTTCTCCCAATTAGAGCAATTTCTGCTGTTTCCATTACTTTTCTCATACACTATTTCTAATGGGATTAATCACTCTACAATAACTGCTTAAAAATGAGGTCAGTTGAGCTTAAACAGAAGGTTTTAAGTGAAGCAATAATAACAAAAGCAACCAAAATATAGCAACAGCAACCCAAAGGTTATGAATAAAATAGCAAACAGGCTCTGCAGAAACAGAGAGGAAAGTGATGCGTCTTTACTCTGCTGCTGGAGCGCTTTTATCACTGCCCACTGCTGCAGCTGTGTGCCTTTTGTGTCTGGTGAAAGCGCAGTGGGTTTTTTTTTCTAAGAGTGAGGCAGTGCGCTGGTGCGCTGGTGCTGCAATAAATGAAACCAAGCTGAAAGCTGAGCCTTGCAACGGCCAGAGCATCAAGTTCAAACACGTCTCGCCATAAAGCTGCACTTTCTTCAAAGGCGTCTGGTCGGAACGGGCCGCCAGAGCCGACGCCACAAAGTTGGAGGGATTTTAATTGAACTCATTGGGCTCCGTGCGCCCCTGCTGTGCGTTAGCCACCTTCAGCATCTGCGATCTCAAGCCTGCGCCAGTGAGTATACTGAGAAATAAAAGAAAAAGGACATTACTTCTTTATTGAGATTTTTCTCCTACGGATGTTTTTAACCACCTTGAAATCTCTTTTATTCCGTCCACAGGTTATCTCACCACCTCCCAAAGAGTCATAGCTCGCATCAGCACATCCGCTCTTCAACGCTGCTGCTTTTAAAAGCTTTTGATGTGTCTCATTCACATCCACGCGGTCGCGACTTTGCACTCGGCGAGCGGGAACGACCGGTCAAAACCGGCGGGCGGCGTAAACTCTCGCCGTTATTTCACCAGCGCTTTATTTCTGCTCGCTAAACGCTTCATGAAGACAAAATGCTCTGCCGGAGAGGAGAAAAAGGAAAAAAAAAGTTCTCTTCCGTTTTAATTCTGCTTACGATGATGTAACATGGACACAACAAATGTAATGCAGCCGCGTCGCGTCTCAGCTTTGAAAGATGGTTTTCACCAGCGTGTGTGTGTGTGTGTGTGTTGTGTGTGTGTGTGTGTGTGTGTGTGTGTGTGTGCATGTGTGCATGTGTGCATATGTGTAACGTACCCCGTTCTGCTGCTGGAATCATTTACATTCACAAGAGCTCTGCAGCCTCCTTGCAAAGCGACAATTAAAGAAGTGACGTGCCTGACGCTGCCGTTTGAAAACTGGAGAGTTCTTAAATTTAGGGAATGCCCTCCTGGCCTTTTTTTCTCTCTCCGCCGCCCCGGCCAGGCAATTTCCCGCAGAAAAGGGTGGCAGTAAATAAAGTTAATGTGCTGATGTGGCAGCGCTACGCCAACAGGCAGTAAAATAAGACGTGACATAGTGCGGTGATTCTTCCCTCGATTGGAAAAGGGAAATTCTGAGCTATAAAGCAGTCGAGCCCAGGCTGAATGGGGTATGGGGGGGGGGCAGAGAAACGTATTTGCATTGTCTCAATCCAGCACAACTGAATGTGTTTGTGTTTCTGCGACGCTGTATTGTAATGTCTCAAGGAACTTTTTCCAGAACTCGGCCTGCAGACAGCGAGCCGCCGCCGACCTGCGCCGCCCCGCGACGATGCCAGACGGCCGCCGCCGACAGCAGCGATAAGGCGGCTCACAACGTCGGGAGCTTCTCTGCTTTTTCGTGGGAGGAAGTATTTGTGTTTGGGATTAAAAAATTGGAATTTAAATCGGTTAATTAAGGTGAATTCAAACTGCGTGGGCTGCACACTTCTTAATGAATGGGGTTCTCAGGCGTCAGGGGGATGTTTTTCTCGGGGAGGAAATTTCAATCGGTTTTGTGTCAATATGTCATTTATTTAATAAGGTGGTTTATCTGACTAATCCTGGACACAAGCTTGAAAAATAAAAGCTTCAGGGGGGAAATGTAGTGCAGTTTTGGAGCAGAATTCTACATTTTTGTTGTGCAGTTTCACATTTGAAGTGTTGCAAAGGTATTTGTTTGAAGCACAGTTGATGCATTTCCCGTTAAATGTGCAGCCTGACAAAACAGCTATTATTATTATTATACTTTATTCTTATTACTATTATAGTAATTTAGTTATATAGTAATACACTATAGTTATATGTTATGTTTCTATTGTACATGCAGTACTATAGTATCATTATTGGCGGCATCAGCAGCAACCACAGAGGTTTTATTTCACATGACCAAAACCACTGGATGTGAGACGAATGTGAGTGATTTGGTAACACGCGGCGCTTCTTGCAAGTGGTGAGAGACGACGCGTCACCATTTCGTGGTGTTGTGACAGAAAACTGCTGAAGCAGCCGGGCAGCTTCTCAGCACGGCAGTCGACAAGCTCGCAGCAGCTTCCCGTTCTGCCGCTCCCTCTCGCAGCTCTACCTGCTCCGTATCTGCTCCTCAAAAGATGACAGATTCTTTTTTTTTTTTGTCTGAAATGGATCTGCAAGAAGCAGTCCAGCCCACCAGAGGGTGAACCGTCAGCGGCTGGTGGATACGCACAAGGCACGAGGTGTTCTCGTGTAGTAGGCAGCGGAAAGAAAGAAAAAACAGGCAGCGCAGCACACGGCTGTTCTGAACATGGAAAACTAGGCTGTGGAGTTAAATCCTTCGTACATGTTTGTGGAATGCATGTCCAAATTTACTGACACTGATGGATGGATGGATGGATGGACGGATGAGCAAAGTCTTAGATGTCAAATCCTATTCACCGTCACATTTAGTTACGGCATCTTCAATGCCATGAGCGCCTGCTTGTGTAAGTCAAAGATCTCAATGATCAGTGTGTGCAAGTTTTTTTCTGTTTTGCTTTGTTCTTTTACATCTTATGCTATTTTTATAGTGAGAGAGCCAGGTTTTTCTTAATTGAATATTAATCAAGGCTCCAGGGTTCCAGGGTTTAGGATTCTAACAAATCGGGTTTATTACTTCTTTGTGGTAAAGTGTCTCCCGCCCATTGTCGAGGGCACGAGTGCAGCAAATATGTCACGCAGCAAATATATTCTCATTATAATCTTCGGAGGCGTCTGCTGCGCTGGCAGCGTGACTCGAGTCGCCCATTGAGTTTAACAGCATTGGTCACGCATTATCTCTGCCAAGGAACGCTGGCTGCTTATCACCAGGTTGTTATGAGACCTGTTCTGGAGGTCCACTCCAGACTGCTGCCATTTAGCAGCTAATGTTGCGCAGCCGTCAGAAGCCTCTAAAAGGTCTGACCTTTCCTCTCTGAGTGCACGGCACATTGTTCTGAGGGCACAATAATCCTGAGAAGGTGCCGAGTGACAGTGGAGGAAATTGCACAGATGTGTGTCCACCCAAGGCTCGCGGGTTCTCTTGCTCAAAGTCGACTTTCTTGATATCCACGTTTTGCATCAGAGATGTAAAATATTGTCTTGTCCTTGAAAACTCCTCCCCTAACCTCCTCTTACACATGGACTCTCTCCTTCTCTGACACTCGTTTGCAGGCCCACGTCAATATCCGTCCCTCCATTTGCATCGCCACTCAGAGCCAACATAAAGAGGCAAATAACGATCTGTGCACACATTCGCATAAAATTAGCATAAAGTTTACGACCCTGGGCCGTGGGAGGAAGCTGGAGAACGTGGAGGTGAACCCACGCTTGCAAACTCAACACAGAAGTCAGAAGTGAACCCACGCTCAGGGGTCAGTGGGTTGCAATAAAAACTGGAGTGGGTCCAAAACGTAGACCTTTGGGACACCAGAGGTGCCTTTATTCCCCACATAGCTCCCTAAAGGTCAAAGGAGGATCGCGTGGTCAACAGCATCAAAGTCGGTTGCTCAATCTAAAAAGAAAAAAATGTTGGAGCCACGTAGTAGAGTCACGTTACTCAACGGGAAGTTTCTGCACTGTGACAAAGGGCCTAAAACTTTGACTCAAGTGTGTTAAGCAACTCTGGAGAACGCATGTTCAAGTAAGTGGCAGTTGGTTCTCAGCAGGTTACAAACAAAGTGATTTTTTTTTTCAAATCAAACACAGGGGTTTTAATGAAGTAGAGTGGAGATGGCTCAAGTGGAGCTAAGCAGTGTAAGTGGAGGCCTCCCTCCCTCGGACGCACCAGGATGCTGCCCACTGCACTAATGAGCAGTAATAAGCTCCCTCCGTGTGCGCGGAGCAAAGGCGAAACGGTGCACGCCACCACACAAGCGTCTCCAGCGGGGTCTGGCTGGGTGACTCATCAGCAGGTCTCATGCATCTCGGTGACAGCAGACAGATGGGCCGTTTGACACAGGTCACCGGCGTCGCACAATGCCAATCCCCACTCCAACCACGAAAGTTTGCGGCTCGTCACCTTCATTCATTATTCATTAAAAAAAGAGAGGGAAAAAAGAAAAGAAAGAAAGAGTGAAATTGCTGTAATTTACAGCCTACTGAAGCTTAGAGATGATGCAAGTCAGGTCTGGAGACATTGCATTAATGACTCATCAAACCAAGGAAACGCAGGCTGACAACTGGCTAATGTAGGTTCAGACAGTCCATTAAAGAATTGTCATTTCACTCTATTTCGTCAGGAAAATAGCAACATTCATTTAGAAAAGAGAGGGGGGGTTAGGGGGGATGTGTCTTCCTGTTTCCTCAGCAGGGCAGAAACGAGGTATTTCACCTTCTCTTCATTAAACTGTGGAAATCTCCAGCGTCTCGCTCTGAATATTTAGAATATCCTTCACCGCAAATGACCCCGCGGGCGCCGACCACAAGCTAAAAAGAAAGTGGGTTGTTTGGACTGTTTGGGAGTGAAACCGTGTCAAAATCATGGTGAATTATTAAAGGGTCGGAGAAACAGATTAAATCTGCAGCTGCTGGCCGAGGGAGGGACGCGTCAGGCCGATGAACAGGTGTCCGGATCCCCTCAGATCATCACCATCAATCAGCCTATCAATCTGCCTTCAGGCGTTTTTATATCAACTCAACTTGTTCTTTTTTAAATGGTGCGGAACCAACGGCGCCGTTCCTCAGCATAACGACGCCTCGCAGCGTCCGCGGCCATTTTCCAAATGCAAGAGGAAATTTTGAAGGGGGAAAAAATAGCAGTTGAACGCAGATGTGTATCTGGTAATGCCCTGCAAAAGGGTGCAAAAAGCGTGGGGGGGGGGGCGTAAATGAGTGAATGGGAGATGAGAGCCTGAAGCCACCAGAGGAGCTCTCTAACAAGCGCCCCAACGAACGTCAACGACGGATCCTTTTGTTCGCTGCAGCCGCGGCTCCATTTTCTCTCCCTCCGTCTGAGCACCTTTTTTCCCTCCATCAACAGCGGCGATAAGTGCAGGTCCCGCCGAGAGACGAAGGGAGGAACAGATTAGAGGGAAAATTTGATGCACAGACACAGCAGCGACTCCCCCAGGACGGGAGCACTGGTTTAATGTCAGCCGTGCACCTCATCACTCTGACAAAGGAGCCGGCGTCGCCCATTACAATGGAGGAGGAATCTCTCAGACGAGTGCAGCTGTACGACGGGGGAGACATAAAAGCGGTCTGGATGCGGTCGAGGGAGCAGATTTATTGATTCAAAAGGAAGCGGCGGCACGGACCGGAAAAAATGGCAGCGCGACAATATTTTCTCCGCCCCGGGATTGCAAACGGATTGTTTGCGACTGTTGCGACTTTTATACAGAGACAATTGTCATTGTCATCATTGATATGACGTCCCTGTTGTTGTCCGCTTAAAAATGTCCGTCCAGCGTCTAATGGGCAAATGGGCAAAATGTAAAAGAGCTTGGTGGGGGGAGTTAAAGAGTCTAATTAAAAAGGTTGCTTAGAGCTTGACTGCAAGGGTGCAGGACCTACTCAATGTCATTTTATATGATAGTCATTTATAATTTTGGTCCAAAAAAAATGGGTGATCATTGTTGGGGGTTTTGCATCGTCGCCTCACAGCAGAAAATGAATATCTTCCAGGTTGAATCTGGCGGAGAATAATGAAAGTGCTCCACACTTTGAAATGTGGATGGTTTTCTTATGAAGACTTGCACACTGCTAATCAGGAAAAGGCCAGTTTGGAAACGACTGGCTGTGCAAGATGTGGCCGATCAGATTCTAATTAGCCGGAGGAAAACTGGGCTTCGCTAGCGATCATGTGGAGTCCTGAAGATCATGAGACCATAGGAAAATTGCGATCCGGCTTCCAGAAAGTGGCTCTGTCGTTCCACATAAAGCTGCAAAAGCCTGCTACATATTCTCTTTAATTCTTTGCTGTGTGATGCTGAAATAAGACATCAGAGGACAAAACCTTTTCTTCCAAAATGCACCAACAATGTCAGACTGACCCCAAAAAAAGAAAGAAAACTCATTTGCACAGTTCTGCCGCTTAGAAATTGTTTGTATTTTAAATGCAACATTGGGATCTTTTTTCAGCATAAATATGTATCTTTAAAAAAAAAACAATAAGATGTGCAGCAAGGTTTCACAATCCATGACGCCTTGTTGGTTGCTGGAAAGTCACCCTCCTGTTTTTTAAACACCAGTTGCTGAGTGCTTGAACCCCAAAAAGTTTTACAGTTCCAATACTATCAACTCTTTGCACTTTGAGATTCACAGCAAAGGGAATGAGGCTATTAACGCACTGGGGGCACTTCAAAGAGACGCCGAGGTGTCAGCTGACATTTTCACCTCCCGCCGCTGTGCGTCTTCCACCTCCTCAACAATAGAGTCATCAACAAGGCGGAATCTTTCAGGAATTTCCAGCTAATTTACACCTGCTTCGGCTCAGCGTCTACCTGCTTTCACAAAGTGAGCGTGAAGCGTTTCCATTTCGTTTCAAATGTTCCTTATGATGTGACATGATCATTGTGATTATAAAAGCTCTTTAGACTCTATTCGAGACACGAGCTTGTTCTCTTGCATTTGACTCAGAAACAAACGGTGCAACAATCAGCAAGCTAGGATGAAAAATATTGAATAAAGCACTTCAAGCTTGTTACTTGTAACCACCAAAGTTCTCTTCTATTCAATTATAGAGTAAGAGGAAAGAAAAGCGTTAATTACCGAGGCCTTGTCTTACAAAGAAAAAAGCTGTCCCACCTTGACGCTGCTACACTGTCAATAGTTGGAAAAAACATTGAAAGTTGTTTTTTTTTTTGTTTCCCCTCTTCAATCCCAAAAAGTGAGAAAAATGTGAGAATTTCACAGAGAACACTGAGGCACAAACTGCACACAGCCCGGTGATATGAATGCCAATTCATTAGGAGGGGAAGGTCAGTCGTATCCATCACCCTTGTTGAGATAAATGAACAATGGTGCGGCAGCTACAGGATCATCCGTTGATGAAAGACTATCATTGATCCGGGGCGAAGAATCCCGCGGCAGCCCAAACATCAGTGAGGAGGTGCTTTCTTTTCAACTGAATCAGCCTCCCAGGAACGTCCATAAATGCTAAGCCTTTAATTAGCGTCCGCGCTGAGCGCGAGTGCACTGCCACTGTTATACATAATTACCAGGTGTCTCTGAAAAATGCACAGATTACTCACTTGTTTATCGGTATTAATTAGCGCCGGGGTGACCTATAAAGAGTTGTGTTCTTCAACCAGAAAAAACACAAAATCATCATTCAGTGCATCCCGACAGCTTGCCTTCGCAGCAGTTTTTTTTTTGTTTGTTTTTTTTTTTGCCCTCTCCGATTTGATAACACAATTTTCTCCCCGAGAACCCACACAGGATTCCTTCTGAATACCAACTCGCAATAAGAAAGCATAAGGAAAGTAAACCAAGCATATTTTCCCTGCAGGTACGCTGTCCGGTTACAAACAAAGCTAACGCAGACGCGGGCCAAGTGTCGAGTCTCTCGGGGGGGGCGAAGTCCAGCTGGCCGGCGTTGAGTGCTTGCACCGTTCCACGCTTGAATAATGTATGAAGACTGTGGAGACATCGCTTAGAGACGCTGTCAATAGCAGCGAGGACACCGGCCGCCCCTGTGGCTGCTGCCCTTTACCACAACCTTTAGAAGGCAGAGTGCTTGTTGCCCAAAAAACATGAATGATAAGATTTTGTTGACAAAAACAGAAAAAAAAAAATGACAATAAGAAGTCGAGCGGCCGCAATAATCAGAATGAACATGTCCACTGATGTTTCTGATTGACGTTGGTCTCCAACCAAGGTTTTCCTGCAGTTTTCAACAACTTTCCTCCCATTTTACAGTCAGACAATTTCACTGGCTGCTCCAGTGTCGCCTAACAGCGCCGAGAGGAACGGCGTCGGTGGCCAAGAGAAATAAAAAGAATATCAGACCATGTATGGCAAAAGACTGCGGTCGGGATTGAACGTTTTTTTTATTCGCTCGCACGACATCCTTTTAAATCTCTGTGCAGAACTTGAGAAGAGCAGCAACTCAAGTGTTTTTGGATTCTTTGATTCATTTGCTGCTGCAATATAGGAGAGCAGCTTCAGTTGCACAGCCGATTATAGATTCTCTAATCTTGCAGCGAGGAGTTCTACTGAGTGGGAAGGAACGCGGTGAAGGTGTATAAACACAGGCAAAAAATCAGTTTTCCTCAGGTTTCCTTCAGATGCGAGGGGTGACATGATTAGCCAGGCGTCGTTTCCTCACGGTGAGCTGCCGTGCAATGAAGTCTTTAAATAACCTAAGCCGCTAAGAGAATAAAGTGTCTTTCACGGTTTCCTTTGTTGTTCGTTTTATAATAAAATAATTTCAAAAATGCCTGGCGAGTCTGAGACATGACACAAACTCCCACTTTGGCTCAATAATTATAATGTACTGAAGGTGAAAAAGAAAAGAAGGACATCTTTTTTTTTGACTGTTCAGGCTGTTTCATCATTATAAATTTTCCCGTTAAAATAGGCCGTTGTTCTGATGAAAGCGGCTCCGTCCCTCCTGCTTGATTTCCTTCAGTCAGCTCCTCCAATTTCTTAAACCTTTTGAATTATTAATGCCCAGCGGTTTCCATAATCTTCTGCTCTGCTATTTATCCTTTGAATGTCCCTCCCAGCTCTCCCTCCGCTTGCCTGTCCGTCATTGGTCGAGGGGAGTGGCCTGTTCTACCTGTTCTGCCTCCTCATCTGCCGCCAATCAGCTCGTCAGCCTCGCCAGGGGCAGCTGTGTGCATCTCATGTGTGTTTGTCCTGTTTCCTCGTGAGTCACGTTGCTTTTTATACATATTTTTTACTCCCCTTTGTCCTTCTGCTTCCCTCTGCCTCTGTCTCCTCCGCCTGCTCGCCTCCGCCTGCTCGCACCTCCGCCTGCTAGCACCTCCTGACTTCTCCTCTCTGGCAGCAGCCGCTACAGTCTCACTGAAAACTGTTTTGCTCCCGACAGAGGGTCCTGCAGTTCACACCAGTCCAACAGAGATCCTCATCGCCCTGCAGCCCTCTGGCCTCAGATAAGAATATGTTTCCTTAATAATTTTTTATGATTTTTTTTTTTTTTTTTTAAGATGTGCAGGAGACAGAGATGTTTGACACCGTCTTTGTTGCTTTTAGTTTATCAAATCTAATATGACCCTGTTTAAAGATGTGGTTAAAATGACATTATTTGTGGAAATGTATGGCATATTTTCTGATGACAACAAACATATTGTGTGCATTAACTGAAACCCCTGAAAAGGCAGTTTTAGATTTGCTCCCCCCAAGGTCCAACTTATGCCCACTACAAGAAAAAGAAAATGAAAACTTCAGTTTTGGGCTGCGCAGAATTTTGCATTCAGAGTTTGACTTTATCATCTGCTGGTCCAGTAGACACACATCTCCATGTGAGGGTTTAATGAAACGCCAAGACTGCTTCAGGTTCCATCAAAAAGCCCAGCATGCCCTCTGATGTCTGTGGTGGAGTGGAACTACTCTACATTTTGAGAGGAACCTGTGAAGCCCAGGCGCGCGCTGCATTTCATGCGTCTCGTCCAGGATGTTCGAGAGGCCAGGGTGGATGCGAGCGAACACTCCCCACTTGCCTGCTCGGCCCCATTTCTGCCGCTTTCCTGCCAGTCACGAATCAGACTTTTGCACATCGGGGAGTCTTAACACTTTCTATTTTGGTTGAGTCTGGGAGATTAACGGGGCACTGGGGCGATTACACGAAGGATGTCTGGTGAGTCTTATTAGCAGGTCCTCAAATAGCCTCAAGTATCGAGTGATGCTGAACCCAGAGCTTCAGTCTGAAGACTCCCAAAAAATGTTGCAAAGCGGGTCTCCACCTCCTCCGGCGGTGGGTAGAGCGTCCCCATTTAATGGGCCACGATGTGCTTCTTGCAGGATGGCAAACTTTGAAAACAAAAGAAAATGCCAAATAACTTGTCATTTCTTCGTGAATGATGAGGAAAAAGTCATTACGGAAACAATATCCACAGCTTCAGCTCCCTCTAATGCAGCGGTTCTCCAACTTTTTTTGCCCAAGGCACCCACATAAATATCTTTTTCATCCGCGGCACCCCTTAATTTTCATTCTCCTCCGCTTATATTTATCGAACATCTTTTACTATCACATTTAGCTTTTTTTGTATAACCCTTCCCTCTGTAACTATTGATTGACTATATGAATGAGCGTGAGCCTTGGGGTGGGAGTTATAAGGCCGCGCTAGAGGTTGTGCCTGCCTTCTGAAGTCACAGAAACTAGCGCTTCTCCATTACAAGTAACTTCAACCGTAGAATAGATGCAGATTTGCTGGATCAATGTATTTTCCCTGAGGCGAGTATCAAGGAAAACTGAGGATAATCCGACTTGCTTGGGTAAACGAATTTCCGAACACGACTTTGCACTTCAGCGTTAATAATCCAAAAATCATACCATTTTAGATTTGACTTGGGGAAATTCCAATTATGGTCTAATTGCATTTGCAGCGCCCACTTTGACTTTTCTCTCAGAAAAAAATGTGATTAATAATCTGTGAGTAACTCTTCACTCAGATCAAACTCACTAGGGCATCCGAGTGGACCAGCGGCCCAGAGAGGAAAATGATCCTATTATGAGAAGTTTCGGCCACTTTTAGGGAGGTGAAGGATAAAGTTATGGGAAAACTAAGAGGCGGCACAGTTCAAAGTTTCCTCCAAGTTAAAACCGTGCTGTGTTTTTAAATCCATGCAGAGCAAAGTAACAAGGGAGTCTGAAAACATAGAAAGCCTTGGAGCAGAGTCCCTTACTCTCCTTGACAGGTGCGTGTTTGTTTTCGTCTCCGGGAGGCTCTGTTTATGAGCTCCTTCAAAAAAAAAAAAAAAAAAAGAAAGAAAGAAATGAGTCCCACACTCAACACTTCTTGCCGCGTGCAACGCTTACGAATCAAATATTCCCATCGCTGCCATTCTCATATTGTTTTATTTATCACCGCGCCATTCGGCGGAGGATTTGCTCACAGGCTGTTTTCCGTCTCTGAGCGGTGACAATTTAAGCGCCTAGTGTGTCCAAATTGGTCCGGCAGACAGATTGTGTGACAGCTGTTGTACTTGTTGCTGTGCTGGGCTTCCTATCCATTGGCTGCAAGTCGCAGCCTCAACTTGACGCCCCAGAAAACCTGCGACCGTAGCAGCCGGGTAAAATGCGAAAGTCCTAAAATGAAAACTTGCAAGTACTATTACCACTTTTTATAATTTTGTTTTATTCTATTTTATGTAAATGGCAGAAAAGCTGGAAGACCTGACAGTTAAATATTTCCCTTGCTGGCCAACAGTTTTCTCAGACTTAATTCTGCATGCTGAGCTTTAATAAATATGCCATTTTTCTTACAAGTGTGAGGTCTGAGCCAAGGGAGGCAGATCTATCAGAGTCGCTGCCTGTATAGATGTGGCAGTGGAACGGAGAGAGAGGGAGGGAGTCAGAGGAGGACGAGGAGGAGGAGGAGGAATTGAAGTGGGGGGGGGGGGTCATTATTTCCTAATTACGCACGATAGAGCAGAGGAATTATTGAGCTGGAGCAGGAAAACACCTGCAGACTTGCAGCACGTCTCCCCAGACTTTCCAAGCTGAGTCTGGGAGGGGGGGTTGCTGCTCACAAAACCAAAGGATTAGGGCGAGCAAATGAGAAGCTAAAACCTGGAGGAAATGGGGGCTTGGTGATGGATGTCATCAGTTTGGACTGCTCTGCCTCTCCAGTAAGTAATTGCTCTCCGCTGCCTCTCAGCCACGATGCGGCACAATCGACCATTCTCTGGCCAGGAGGAATCTTCTGCTGCTCCTCCTCCTCCTCCTCCGCTGCCACTGGCAGCAGCAGCAGCAGCAGCAGCAGCAGCAGCAGCAATCCACTCCTGATCTTTGAGAAAGTGTTCCGACCCATTTGACACACGCAAAAAAAAAAAATAGCCGCAGGACGCAATGCACACTCGCAGCTTGACTTTGGATGTCGTGCCGCATTTCTAACAAGGAGAAGCTTCCGGTTTTCTAGGCCTGCCGGTGCGGCGGCGGCGGCGGCGGCGGGGTGCAAACTTCCATTACAGAGTCGTTCCTTTTGTTGCCGCCTGACACAGTTATAAGCCCTCAAATCGTCTAATGACGCTCGAAAATCCTGAGAATTCATCCTCTGCTGCATGGTGGAAGGCGACTCACTTCCCTTGCTGTGTGAATTTCCTCCTCCTCCCACTCCTCCCACTCCTCCTCCTCCTCTTCCTCCTCCTCTGTGTGCTCGCTGGGCTTCAAAAAAATGGAGGGGGGGGGGGTTAAAGCTCTCTACACAATCCTCGAGAAAGGGAGAGCGAGCGTCTCCGTGCGTGCGAACGTCCTGAAACAAACTGTCGCATCAGCCGTCCACTGCAACAAAGGTCAAGCTCCATCTTCCGTTTTTTTTTTTTTCCCCCACATTTGATTGCGAAAGAGACGGCAGGGTGACAGAAAGATTCCTCATCCGCGGCCGAGATTGGAGGAACCACGTTAGGTGAACACAAAAGGCTTCAAATTGGATCTCGGCGTCTCATGTGGATACAGTCACCGAATTGAGAGCAGCCCCAGGCCCCCCCCCCCCCCCCCGACCCCACCCCCATCTCTCCCCCTCAGCCTCCCCTCCTTCTTCCACCGCCACATCTGCCTCTTGCTGCATAATGAGAAGATGCTCTGCCATCTAGTGGTCGGCCGGAGGACGACGCCCGCTGCAGCAGAGCCGTTCCCGGCGTGAGCGTGCAGAAGCGTGGCATTTACAAAAGGGCCGCCGCTCCAAAACAAATCAGTCTGCACAAACAAGACTTAATGATACAGCCGACTGGCGTAATGAGGCGGCGCGGTGCGCAGATTCCTGCCGATGTCTTATTGCTCTCGTCTGCAGGCTCTCATGGCGGAGAGGAGACGCCTCCTCCTCCTCTACCCCCGCCCCCCACGCCTCCCTTCGACGTTGAAGGTTCGAGGCCGCCACAGACTAAATCACGTGACAGAGCGCCGCTCTTGCAACACTCTCCGCTGCCCTGCAGCACTTCCTCCATGCAGAACGCAGGATTAAAAAAAACAACTTTAGGTCAGACGGCAAAGTGCTGCCCTCAGAAGCCTCACATTCACTGGTTGGAATCAGAGCTCACCTGGCTCAATTACTGTCAGAGGAGTAGAAAAACCTGCAAGTTGTCCTGATGCCCTTGTGCCTTGAACCTCGCTCGGTTCAGTCCACAAGAAACACAGCGAGTAAAGTGTTCGGCGATAAACTGAGAAAACGGCTGTGTTCAGGTGTGCAACCCTCTTCCTCCTCCTCCTCCTCGTCCTCTTCCTCCCTCAGGAGGGAGGACTTCACGCGGGGAAAGACTAATGGGAGACAGCAGATGGGGCTTCTGGGGTCACAGCGAGCGACGCAGGCGGAACACCGGCCCCGCTCCGTGCATCGAATTAGCAATCGCAGATAACTCTCAGACAGAGGCTAATGGAAATGTAGATATCAAATTAGTTGGCGGGGATTTAATAAAGAGGTCCGCAGATGGAGAGCGGGAGCCTGGAGATGCTATCGAGCAGACGGCCCGCACTTGTGCTGCTGACTGAGCAAGCGGCCGCGGCCCAACAGAGCCACCGGGGCGAGCGAGACAGACAGACAGGGAGAGAGAGGGAAGGAGATACATAATTAAGTCAAATAATAATGGATTGCACTGGCACCAGTTCAGAGGCTTGTAGATGGCATTCGTCAGCACATCGCTGGCTTTGTACGCCTTCCAATTTGGAGTCGTGCTCAGCCGTGGCACTGAAGGAATCCTCTCCTCCTCAAGCACTCCGCTCTTTAGTATTATTTATTATTTTAAAAAAAAATGAATTTAATTTTTTATCATTTATTTTTTTGCAGAGGAACCCAGAATAGTGTGTAAAGGGGCTGACCTGGGGGTGTGCGATACAGCTCCCCGTCCATCACAGTGTCAGAATTACAGACTCGGAAGTTGACGCTTTGTTGGAAGTTTTTTCTTTTTTCTTTCTTTTTTGGACAGCATGCAAATTTCATGTTGGCCGGCTGCTTTCCTAATTGTATCAGTGAGCAGTTGGAGTGGAGGGGCGTGGAGCGGAGAGGGGAGGTGTGGAGGTTGCTCCAGGGCAGCTGCCGTGACTAGAGGGCAGGAGTTTAAACATGCAGCGTGTGTGTGCTAAGCCACAGCCAATTGAGGCTGACTGACTGACTGACTGACTGACCGACTGAGCGACCGGGCGTAATAAAGCTGCAGAACTTGTAGGTGAGATGTCACCACGGCAGAGAGAGTGTGGGAGTGTGAGTGCAGCCGTGGATCAGAGTCTGCCTGCATCTGTCCGTGACGACGGCCTCTCCTCCTCCTCTGTGTTTAATCACCACAAGTTATCAGCGGTGGCTTCTCTCCTGCTTGTAAGAATTGATTTCCTCCACCCTACTTTATTGCAAAGGTTGTTTTGTTTTGTTTTTTGTTTTTTTTTTTGCTCTGGATTCCGGAAGAGTTTGTTGTCCTCCAAGTGTTGATTCAGACAGAAAGAAAAAAAACAGCCTCACTGCTGATTCTAATCCAAAATCTGACAGTCATCATCAAACCACAATGTTAGCTGTGCACTGTTTGGGAAGTCGGCGCCTCAGACTAATGAGCCTCTATATATTGCATTTAAGAGAACAACTTTTTTTTTTCTCCCCCCTTTTTTGTTTCGCTGGGATAAGCTGCAAAGCAAACGTGCCAAATCTACGAGAGCTAGCGCGGTGCTCAAGTAATTAATCTAATGAAACGAAATTAATTAAGCTTCGGAGGCAAACAGCTAATTACCTTAACTCCGGCGTCTGTGAGATAAAGCAAAGTTGCTTCATCACAGCAGCTGAGGTGAGGTGGAAAGCCAATTTCTCTGGTTTGATGAAGCCAGCATATTCGGCGCTCGGCAGCTGGCTGCCTTATAATTAGGGAACATCACAGGGAAGACGTGGCTAAGGCAGATATTTACCTCAAGCAGCTTCTCATTTAGCCATGTCTGAGCTTCATTCAAATCTTTTTCTTTTTTCTCCACTCCCCCCCAGACTCTTTGTTGCCAAGCAACATGAACCAAAGGTACTTCATGACATTCTTGTTATAGACTTTTTCCCCCCTTCAGGCTTTGACCATTTTTATCTGTGATGTACAGCTTCGCGTCCGCCTTCTGACCTCAGCAAAGTCGATCCTCAAATTTTACAATCCCACTTTGTGCTGTGCCACCAATATCAACTGTCTGCTGACAAAAAGGTTGACCTCATGGCCATCTCCAGGAATTTCCCCCGGCCCATTCTCTTCTCTTACAAAGAGGTGATAGTTTCATCTTTCACAAACAAAGGGTTGCCTGCAGTGTAATTACATTTGAAAACTGCCCAGATTTAAAAAATAAATAAATAAATAAAAACTCTCTTTATCCTGGCAGGCAATATGAAATGTATCTTCCATGTATCCATCTGGGAAAGAGTTGCTAAAGTTTTTAATTTGGAGTTGGTCAATTTTATTCAAATGGATCAATCAGGATTGTTTCTGCCGGATTTAGTGAAGTTTACACTGCCCTGGGCTTCCTGTTGCCGCACAAATCACAGGAGTGTTGTTTAAAAAGGAATGAGTGAAAACATATTGCCTTCAGCACTGTTTTGTTTAGTTTTTTAATATGAAAATGCTTTACAACTTCAAAACTACAGCAGCATCCACACCAAACACCAAAGTGCATAGCTGCCAGCAACGAGAAGGTTCCTCTTCCTAACAGCCATCGCTGCTTGCAGGGGAAGCTGATTGGTTACGGAACTGATGGAAAGAGGGCCACTTTAAAACGCAGTCAATAGGAGACTGGCAAAACGGACGAGTGAGTTGAGGTTCAAGACGTCTAAAAATGAAGGCGAGGGTTCCCATCTGACAAAGTGTTGACCAGAGTGCAATATAATGTGATTGCAGCTGAAATATTTTCCAGCAGCTCTTACAAATGTTATGGGATTGGCCGGGGATGGGGGTGGGGGCTGTCTCCTACCTACATACGGGATAATTTTGCTGACGTGAGCAGGGTCAGACAGAAGGAAGTGAGGGTCTTCGGCCCAGGCTGGCTGGCTCTCCCAGGAGCCTGAGTGGGAACTGGAGCGGCGTCTCCGCACCGTTGGAAGGCGTCCAGATTAATTAGACGATACTGGAGAGTGGCGAGAGCCGAGCTTCTCCTCCTCCATCTGACAGGGGGATGCCATCGCCCGTATGTATCTATCCTTGGGGAGGGTGTGGGGGGGTGTCGGGAGCCGGACAGCTGCGTGATTCATCAGGGATGATTCTGCAGCGTGCTGTGCAGAATGTGTAGACAACACTGATCAATCTGCCGCCGCCACCTCGACGTTACAAATGCCTGCAGTTCCCAAAGATGACAGATCATTACTACACAGGTGCAAGGGCCACGGGTGGGTTGCTAATATGGATCATCGCCTGGAGATGAGCGGAGATAGATTCCAGTCAGTGACTGGGAAGACATCAGGACGACCAAGAGCACGACTCAGCAGCTAGTAAAGAGAATGAAAGGAGATGGGGAAGATCTCCCGGAACAAAACCGGAGCAGCTGCTGAAACCGCCGCAGAAACTTTTTCTTCTTTTTTTTGCTATCGAGCAGAAAAGTGTTTCACTTGTGCTTCTGTTGAATCCACTTCTCTGCATATCAACTCCTTCATCTTTGATTGTGGCATTTTAATACAGCTCGCTGTTCAAGCGTTTGAGCTCGCAGCGCCGGCTGCCGAGATACAAAGGCGGATATTTTGGTGCGTGTCCTTTCATCTCGGAAAGATCATTTGCTGCAGAAACGCGCTTTTTTTTTTTTTTTCTTTTAGTCATTTGACTGAGCACAAACGAGAGGAACAGAGAAATGGACAAACATGTGGAATACATTTTTTAGTTATTATTTCAAAAAAGAAAATGGAGGGGAACAACCTTCTTTTGACGACAGTTCCAACACAAATGTGTGCTCAACCTTCCTTGTAGCTGAAGAGGCTGAGAAGTAGGGCAGCGCCGCGTGCTTTGCATGCAGCCAAATCGACTGTAAACGCCTGGGGAGCCGGGAAATCAGTCTCGCGGCTGGAGAGAGGGAGGCGAGGCTCATTCAAGCCCCTCTGATCGGCGCTTGTGACTGGCAGGTCATTGTTAACCGTTCCGAAAAACAAACTGCTCCGCCACAAAGAGGCTCGCTGCTCAACAAGGCCGACAAACAATGAGCCGGCCGTCACCGGGGACCCGTGATTTAATCGCGTAGGAGGAACTGAAAGATTTAAAACTATTTCCAATGGAAATTGTTTGGGCACATCTTTAGAGACAAAAGAGGAGGATATGAATTTACATGGTGGGGGATCAGAGGTGCAGAACAGGATATTGTGTCGTTTATGGTGCACAAGTGGGTCAAAGACATGTTAAAAGAATCGCTTAGTGATGCTGCAATTTCGTCATTTTTTCGGATTTACCCCTGTTTTTAACACAACAGCCTTTTAACCACCACCTGGTCTCCTGTCATGATGACAAGTGATTACCGCCGACGGTCGTCACAGTGGCATCTGTCAGCAGCTCCAATGTCAGAGGCAGCAGGGCAATCAGATGTTCTGAGCTCAGAGAACGTGCATGTGCTAAAACATGCAGCTCTGCTGGGTTGTTCTAGCAGCCTGCATGCTTTGGCAGCCTTCTGTGACGTCACAAGATCAGTGAGAACTGCTTGATGGATGTCCGACCCATGAACAGCCGTTTTGGAATGACGTCCTGACCGATGCCAGATTTGCCAGGCTTTCAGAGAGAATGTGGAGTAGAACTAAACAAGAACTCTAAGTGGTCCTGTGTACACGAACGAAAACGTGTGCATGGCACAACAAAACACCATTTTTAACAGGTTAGCAGTTTTTTGTGGGTGACTGTAAATAAACTAAGGCAAAGAAATGCGTTTCCTGGAAACACACTTCACTACTACAACTATAGATGAGGTTTTTGTTGGTGGCGGTGATGTTGTTGTTATTTTAAAATCCAGACTACTTACAGATTGCTCCACTTCGCTCTACAATTTAAACATTTATAAATAAAAAAGACTTAATAGGCAACCTTTTAACCCAACATGTTATTCGATCCAACAGAATAAGAAAACTGCATTGAAATTGCGAAATATGCTGATCATAATCCAGACACACTAGCAGCAAAATGCACACTTCAGCCCAGTTCAGCCATTTATGCCGATGTTATCATGAACAGACACAAGGTATTTGAGGCCCACAGGGGTCGATCACAGACTAATTACCCCACCCCACCCCAACCCCCCCCCGGCTGTTGCCTCCTTTTGCAGGATGAGACACGGCACCCTCAGACTGAAAGATGCCCATTTAACACAACATGTTCAAGGTTTTGAAATGACCTTCAAAGCCGCCTTCAAAGCTTCGACTGAAGGTCTCTGCCATGGGCTTTGCAACCTGTGTGCTGCATTTAGGCCTGATATTGCCAGAGTGGGAACAGCGAAACAGTGAAAACTATCGCTTTTTGAAAACTATATATAAAATTGATGTATTGGACGCAGTGCGTCAACGTTGCTTGATCCAGACTTTTGTGGGAACATTCAGCCTGGTCTCTGCAGGAACTATGATGAGTTCTGAATGTAACATTCAACTCAACTGACTCTCAGCCTTGAGAGTCATTGGCTTTTAGTTGCTCTTTATAGTGAAACGCCTCCATCATCGTTCTAAATGGCACAAACACATTTAGTTTGAAAAGGAAGTGATTACATTGTTAGAACATTTAGTGTACCTGAGAAACTTATGAAAATTCTCAGTAGCCTTGTTTGTCCTTACGAGTGTCTGTCAATAGATTACAGAATCTAGAGTCTGGCCGACGACTCGTCCTCACCCGCACCAATTCAATGAACAATCGATTCCAATACATCAAAGTCCTGCATCAGGGTCAAGTAGAAAGCTCTCTGCTTGGCTAGGTTTGTAGATGCCTTTTTCAAAATGTTTTAATACATGTTGGTGAAGCCACTATCTCTCCTGCACCAGTTGACCTGGTGGAGGGAAAGTCGAGCGCATCCCGCCATGAGTTTCACTCAGCGACGGCGTGTGTAGGAAGCACCGACATTTCGATCATTTGGCTTCACACGGCACACCTACGGAGCCTAAACTGTGGTCACAGGAGCTCCGTCTTCAGATTTAAAATTAAAAAATCGACTGCATATTTCAGAAGACTTTTTTCACTGCATAACGTGGGAGTTAATATTTACAATAATCCTTGGCTGTTGCTGCTTATTAGCTCTTCCTTTCTTTTTAAATAATGGCACAATAATGAAGATAATTATAACAATTAAAAACTCATCCATCCCAATATTCTGGATTTAGTTTCCACTCCGCCCGCTGAGCTTCGCCCTCTGACAGCAGCTCCATCACGCCGGGTTCCCCGCCTCCCGCCCACGGAGGCAAACTTGGCTCCTCTGTCTCGCTGCAGCCTGAGTGTAGAGACAAATGGCTTCTGTAAATTACCTAAGCCCACCCTGCCAATAATGGCAGTGTAAGCACTGCAAGAATGATTCACTGTAGGCTAAATCAATCTTAAAAAAAAAAAAAGTAAAAGTGCTGCTAGTGTTGCAAACCCCTCTACAGCGGGCAATCTACATTTCCCCTCAGCGTTTCTCATTCATTACCAGCCTGCACGGCTGCCTAGCAGTGCAAATACATCAACTCTGTTTGTTTGAATTGTCAGGTGCATACATCCAATATTTTGCCTTTTTTTTCCTTTAACTTTGTGATGCCCTGAGATCATATTGCTCAGGGTTTAGGATTGGTAGCAGTGGATTCGTGGTGTTAATGCAAAGGCCCAAAGGCAGGTTATCCAGTTGCCTTTTGAAATGAAGGAAGAAAGAAGTGTGTGAGAAGAGTGTCAGACAAAATAAGATTTGGAAAATCCGCCTGTGTTTGCTTCTCTCCAATCAAACTCGGATTTATAGCCGTCCGGCCTGAAAATCTGCACTGGCTTCCAAAAAGGGAGTAATAACCAGAAGAATGATTTGTGAAAGTCCGATAACTAAAATCCACTGAGCGACTTCGCATTAAAAATTGAACATATGTTGAGTTATTAATGCTCCACAGCAATTACCAGCCGTTTATATTTCCGTGCACGGAATTAAAATGTCACTTTTAGGAGCCGCTGCCGCCGTCACCACCACCCATTGATTGTCTGGCGGAGGTGGTGGTCGCTCAAAGAAGAAGAGTGTAGTTTCCCTCCCAGGGGACCTCATCGCGTTTCAGGATGTCCTCTGGAATCAGCCGGCACCTCCCTCACATTCTCATCTTCTCCCGGATAAATTGGCTGCCAGCCAGCCAACCATCCAGCCACCCAGCCAGTCGGCCACTCGCAACCGTTCGGGGCTCCAAAATGAAGACGGAGACAGAATGGACGACCTTGTCAATTTGTTCCCGATGCCTCGGCTGGCGGTGTTCCCCAAACATGCCCGCTTCAATCCTCCCTGTGCTATTAGGAGCGGCGGGCGCCGCCGGAAAAAAATCAAAAACACGGGGAGTGCGGCTGTTGCAGACACTCAGCTTTGATTGTGAGCACGTGAAAGTTAAAAACCCTCAAAATGCAGGGACGGTGAAGTCGGCCGAGGGTCGTTCATTAAATACGGTGATGCTGCCTGGTTGGCTGCACACCTGTCGGGAGGTGCTCTCCTGCTCATTCAGACAGATGCTGCTGCTCAACCCCCCCACCCACACACACACACACACACACACACTCCTCGACGCCTCGCTCGCAAATGGAGACGGCGTCTGGACCAAGGGGGGGGTGCGGAGGGTTAGGAGCGCCGAGCGAGAGCAATGAGAGCCATTTCGCCAAACGACAACTGATGGAAGCGCCGCCCCTGGTAATTTAAAGGCTGGTGTAACCTTTGACAAAGCAGTTTGCCGAGATTACTGGCCGGCCAAATAGTTCTGCTGACACAGGGGGAAAACAATCTGCATTTACCTTGATTTGTGTAAGCCCATTCCCACGGACAAATCGCCCGTGGCGGGAGATTAATGAGTTAATCCGGGCCATTCTCTTGTCCTTGCCGCGAAGGAAAGAGGCAAATAATCATGGATGGCGGGCAGGGTGTCATTATGTGCGCGAGGTCTTTAGTCCTGCTGCACGCCGAGTAAAATGAGGCAACTTTATCTCAATTGTCGCCTGTAAGCATGGAACTGTTTGTAGAAACAAGAAGAAATGCCTCGACGACACGGGCCCGAGAGTGCACAGGGGCCGGGAGGACGAGGAGCAGTAGGAGGAGGAGCTCTTCATCATAATACGCTGTGAGAAAGAAACAAAGAAACAAATACAACAAGACGCATTGTCTGTGTATCATCCTTTGCAGGATTATTAGTGCGTTCCCAAACAGTAAATGCATTGCAGTGATTACATTTCGTTCCCGTGGGATGAACTCTATACAGTGCAGCAGTGGTCATGTTATTATACACAGTAATACAATAAAAGTGAGAATATAATGTAGTATATTGGTATAAAGTAGTTCCATTCAGTGACTGGCTGAAGTAGTTTTTATACTGTGTCGTGAATGATGGAAGAGAAACAAATGTTCTGATAATGTTCAGATGATCCTCTTAAGAACATTCAAAAATGTCTTTGAAGTGCAACTGTGCTTTTATAGTCTCACAGTGAAATGATGACACAAAGTGCTGGAGCCCAGCAGGCCAGTTGGTGTCTAACTGGCCATTTTTTTCGGTTTCACAAAAGTGTTTCGCAAATCTAATTTAGCACCCATTGTTATGAATGTTTTTGTGTGGCTGTTGATTTGCTCTGCTAGCATGCAGGCACCAATGAAATTCCTTTGCCGCCTTTTTTTAAAAAGGCGTAGGCGAGCGCGGAAAGAAAAGGGTGATTTTGGTTTATCCGTGTCAGCTCAGCCAGGGAGGATCGATGTGTGCTGATGCAACAGCGGGCGACAAGAAGGGACAGAAAGAGGAGCGCGGGGCAGCATTCACCCTGACATCCTGACTGTTGGATTCAGTGTCGCCTCAGGATCGCAGCAAACATCAAGACGCAGGACGTCTGTGTTTCGACAAATCCACTCAGCGTCGTTCAGTGAATTTGCTCGTGGTGGCTTGGAGTGAAACCAGTACAACAGGACAATAACATGTAATAATAATAATTGGGTCACTGCCATGAGGTTCTCTGGCTTTTCCAAAGGCATAGATGTGTGATTATGTGAAGATGTGTGATGTGTGAAACTCACATCTGTTACATTTATTCC
Source organism: Thamnaconus septentrionalis (assembly GCA_009823395.1). Lineage (NCBI taxonomy): Eukaryota > Metazoa > Chordata > Actinopteri > Tetraodontiformes > Monacanthidae > Thamnaconus > Thamnaconus septentrionalis. Next base: position 17,677,120 of record CM020514.1, on the reverse strand, counting down.
GCATATGCAACCTGGAAAGAGCCTTTGTAAAGTCCCATTAAAGAAGTTGTTCAAATGCTGACAGGACAATATCCTGTCTGCCACATTCAAACAGTTAAAGGGACGCTTGTTGTTGTTTGTTGTTCTTTCAACATGTCAAGACAGTATCTCAACATTTCTTCAGAACGATTTCCCTTTTATATTAATATAAAATGCATGTGTCCTCTGGCGATGGAATTCAAACATCGAGCGCTGTTTTATTCAGAGGCCGGCCCGCCGCCGGGCAACATGCACAAATCAATGAATGAAGGCTTTTGCTATTTAGTGCATGGTTCAACATAGACATTTTTTTTTTAGATTTCATAAATGGTAAATTACGCAGCATAACTGTCAGTAGCAGTGCGACCACGCTGGCGGTTTTACATTTTTCATTGTGTGGCTGCTCCATCCCTGACACTCTGATCCATGAATCATGTTGTGTGTTCAGATTAAGCGCCTGTGATCCCCCATGCAATGACGTATGTTTCCACTAGATGGCCCTTGCACCCAGCGGTGATGCCTCCTTTGGAGGGCTGAGTTTCATTAACTCACACCGTGCTAATTGCTGCTGCTTGGTTCTGGTTCTGGTTCCGGCGGGGTGAAAACCTGATAACTCCTCCATGGTGCCGCCCTGAACTCCATGTTAACCATCAAAAAAAAAACTTTTATACATTTGGATCCATTTCACTTCAAGTTTTGGATGAACTCCATGTGCAGCATTATCACACATCAGTCACAGCGTGGCCTGTTGCATAACATAGAGGTGAGAGGTTTTTGTTGTTGTTGTTTTTTTTAAGTTGCCTCACCCGTGCAGATGCGTCACAGACAGAAGTCAGAGAAAGTCATGTTCAGTGAAAAACAACCTCGGTCCGGGTACAGTGTGTTCTACCCCCTTTTTGAGGAAGTGGTTTGCTCAGCAGGCTGCTTTGCACGCCACCCTCTGCTGTTTGACGCACACAACATATTTAGATCATTTCGCTCCGCCGTCCCACCGCCACTTGCGGGCGAAAATAATCAGCCGCTCGCATCCGCCCCCCTGGTGAACAATGAACGGCCCCAACGCAAGGGCCCGAGAGAAGTCCCTTTATGGGTCGGGACCCGTCCGTCACAATCGCGTGTCGGACATAAATTGCTTTCTCCGCCATGATGGATTTCCCTCCCAAGGCCTCTCATAAACGTCTCTGCCTCCCCACCGCCACCGGTCAGCCTGTGGCCTCTCACTCACCGTACTACAAGGTCTCCTTTGTTCCTCGCCGGCAGCGCGGCGGTACCTTGGGATCCATCCACACGGGCCCTCGTGGGGGGATGCTGGGAGTGAGAGTGCCGCGCTCGCTCGGCCCCCCGAGGTCTGCTAATAGCAGAGCTAGCACCTATGATTTATGCCTAGTGATGGTGAGAGGAGAACGTCAAGGACCTGAGTTCCTCTGGAGGGAAACACAAGACAACAAAGTGAGTTAGAGGGATGAGGGTGTTTGGGTGAGGGGCGTGGGGTTTTTTGTCCAAAGCCTAAAGAGCCAACGCAGCCTGAGGGCAGGGTGTGAGTGCTGGTGCTGGTGGTGCAGGTGGTGCATAAAGGACCGTCCAGCCGTCAGACTGGCCGGCTCAGTTTACCCCTCCGTCTTCACACACTGACCCTTTAACATGAGCTCTGCCTCCTTCCCTTTCACCCCGGCTTTTACGGCCCCGTGTAAATCTCCCGGCGGTAACACAAGCTTGTCAGCCCCCCTTTTATTTTTTCTTTCTTTCTTTTCAACGCATTTGTCCTCGCGGAAGATTCAAAGCGGGAAGAAGGACGGGGAGGGAGGGTGGAGTGGGGGGGTTGTGTTTGTCGGCCAGCGGACCTCCAGACTGGAAATTGATTGAAACAGGCCGAGGGATGATCAAAAAGGGAGAAAGTCCGGAGCGAAACCTTAGACATGGGAACAGGCTGGACACTCGAGCGGGCAAGAAAAGAAGGCCCCTCTCAGATGAAAGGCGCTCGTCCATCAATAAGTCATTAAAGGCAGCAGAAGTGTAGAGCGAGAGGGAGCGAGAGAGCGCCGACCGTGAGCGTCGCCTGCCCCGGCCGATGTGACGCTCGCGAAGAAAATGAATGAGAGATTATGGTTTTAATCAGAGGAAATCTAACCAGGTAGTAATGAGGACCATCTGGTGGATTTCTTTTTTATGGCATCAACTGACTTTTACTTACGATGTGGGTTATCAGGGTGGGGTGGGTGGAATGGTGCACGCTGCAGGGCCTTCCTTGTTTGCTCTCAGGCTGAACAGCAGCGGAGGTCAGCGAGCGCTCAGGCTGAGCTCTTCCTTTTTTATAGCATAACACCCGGCAATAAAATACCACCCCGGAGCACTCGCTCAGGTTTACATCTTCAGGGCTGCCTGTGCTGCGCTTCTTGAACAGTGAGAGCTACATCGATGGACGAGCGCCGCAGCGTTTTCGGTCCCGCTGGCGGAGGTTGGGGGTGATGATGATGATGCGTCTGAGGCAGCGACCGCTTGCACAGGTGGTCTGAAGCAGCCCGCAGCTGTCTGGCTGGCTGTGATCAATCCTGGTTAGAGATGAGCTAATGTCACATGACCAAAAACAGGAGCCCTCCAGGGAGGGAGACGCGCCTAATGAAATTGGACGGAAATGGATTTTTTGGATTTATCGCCGTTTACCAAAGAGCCAATTGAACGCGTCGGATGGATGAACTTTATATATCTGTCACATTGAAGCGGAAAAATCTGATTTGTCACCGTGTGCCGCTGTGTTTAAAGAAACTGCTCGCCAAAATCAGCTGAGAATAAAGTTAAACAGCAGCTGTGTTTGGAGTAAAGTCCTGGCCACAGTAAATACACTGTGTATGAACGCCAGGAATCGCATCATGGCGGTCGGGCTTTGATTTAACTTACTCATCAAGCATAGAGAACTCTGAAGGACCATTTTTTACACAGTAGATAAATAGATATTAAAGTCCCTCAGGGTCCATTAAAACCAGTCTGACCCTGGTTGTGATTGTTTAGGGTGTTTAAGTCACAATGTGGGATTATCGCACTCTGCATGCCTTGTTAGTGTTATTATCAAGCTTTAAAAAAAAAAAAAAAAGCCTTTTGTTGAGCCTCTCAGATTGGGAATGGCCTCCTTCAGTAACGGCACTTTGGTGGAAACTCATCATCATCTGACTGACTTTCACTCTGAGCCCAGTAACGATTTGCAACACCTTTGTTCCAGCAACTGCGCGGCAAAAAAACAAAGTCTTTGTACGAACGTCGTCTCCTTTTAGCCGCCAGCTCGGGGTCAATTTAACCCCTGACTGCCGGAACCTCTTTATGGCTCCTGCGCTTGTTAAGGGCTTTTAATGACTTGAAGTTCCCTGAACAAATAGAGAGAGAGAGAGAGAGAGAGAGAGAGAGAGAGAGGGAGAGGAGGTCACATGGTTTCCCCCTTAGCTCTTTCACTGAAGGCTCAGTTTTGTTTGTTTGTTTGGAGGGTTACTTGACCCACAGAGCACGACCTAATTGTGGATTAGCGACCTCGACTGACCAACGACCCTCAAAAGTAGTGAAATCTTTCCCCAATTAGATACATTCACAGCTGACTTTTGTGTGTGTTACTCTGTCGATAGTTTTGCTTTTGTTTTTGTCTCCTCAGGAAAGGTTTACAGAATGCCGAGATAAACAGGAGTCAGATTCCTTGTTTGTGTGTAAAAATTTAGTCAGTAAAGTTAGTTCTGATTGTGATTGATTGGTGTTTGAGTTGTGGTTTTGTGTGTGTATCAGGTCTTTGTGAATTCTGTCAGTTAACTGCTACTGCTGTCCCTCCAAAATGCATCAAACAAACAAAATTTTTAGTATCTTTTATTTTATAAATTGTAATCGGAATGTTGGCACGTTTACTCTTATCTCTGGCCATCCTACGTATGTAGCAAAAGATGATAATATCAACACATAATCCAAAAGCATGGAAAGTGGAACGAGTCGGAAGGTTTGGGGGTTTCTTTTTTCAGGTGGCTGGTGATGCAACTTCATTCTGCAATTTCCGCTTTTGAAGCCGCAGCTCCATCGAGCCCCCTGAAACGCTGGATGTGGGCAGGAGTCATTCATCCATCCCCGGTGGATGTGAGCTTGCTGCGCTAAAGCGATGCATCATAAATAAGTGGCGGTAGGAGAGCGCTGTTAGCGGCTCTTTTCCTGCCTTGTGAGCAGCTAATGGTGCAGAGAGCACATCCCGGTGGGGGGAGGCAAACACGCTGTGGCCTCGCCGCCGCAGCGCCAGATGTGCTGTCAGCTCCGCATTGTCAGCGGCAACAAAGCACACATACCAAGCCGGCCGGGTTGGTATTCAAATTCGGTATGAGACGAGTCTGCCGCTCCTGTATGACGCTCCTGCTGCTCGCCTCCCGCCCGCCTACTCCTGAGCGCGACAAAACTCTCCTCTTGTTCTACGTTTTCAGGGTTTTATTTGTGAAAAAAAACATCTGTCAGCAGACGACATAATGCACCCATCAAATGCCGCTCATTTTGGGAAATTTACAAGCGAGCGCAGCACCAGCCTCGACAGGAAGTGGCAGATGGGTGCAATGGTCATGGAGAAAACAGGTGAATTTAAGTGAGAGAAAAAAAACTTCATTAGAAACTTTTCATTTTACATTCAGTGAGAGTACAGCAGAGGCCATCTGTCCTCAGTGGCGGCAACAATGACCAGATCAGAGACTCCCTGCTAATGAGGCTCCTCTGCTGTGAAGATCCCTCTTGCTGCTGTCAAACAGCCTCTTCAGCCACTCCACTCATTATCTTACACACTCCAGCCTAAAAACCCTCCCGGACCACTTTTCACAAGCGGCGTAGCGCCGATGACCTAATCACCTGTGGCCCATTTGAGCAACTCGCTGCCGCCACGGCTGTGCACGTGTGCGCCTGCTGGGACTTGACGGCATCCATTGCTCAAGCGGCTATGACTAAGCGCTCCGAGTGTTTTTTTTCAGTCTGACGCAAGGGCCTCGGCGGCACGAGGCGAGGAGACGCAAACAAAGTCTATGCGCAACATCTTTTTTCGATGGTTTGTCTTTTATATTTCCTTTTTTTTAATCTGTCACACAAGTCTGCATTTAGGGAAGTGCAAGCGGAGGGAAAGTGCGCCTCGTGATTCCTCCTCATGGGGTCGTGGGTGTGTGCGCGAGGGCGCGTTTCAGCTTATTGATCTTGGCTGTGGACTTCAGCGGGCGTCTACCTGGGGGGCCGTCAGTCATCGGCGGCGAGGGGGTAGTGACGCTTTGCTGTGCGTGCGCAGAGCAGACGGCGGCGCGTGGGTTCACAGCGAGTTCGCCCTGTTTTGTTCCCGTCGACAAAACAAAGCCGACTTGTTTTTCTTCCTCTCGGTTCTCGCCGTCTCTCGTGCTGTCTGTCTCCAGATCAGCCTCCCGTCCCGCCGTCTCCATGAGCAGAAAAACCTTTTCACTTCCATTCAAGGCATTCACAAGACAAGGCGGTTAATAATTAACACGTTACAAAATCTGACTTGCCCAGATGAGAAATCATCAGCCCAGCCAATAAAAGACTGCTGTTTGAGAGGGGGGCTGTTGGTGTCAAAGGCAGTTCAGTATTTTTTTTTGTTTGAATATTCCAGGACACCGTTGCACACAAATATACACGCAATAATTCTCGCCTCAGCGGTGCAAAAGTTTGGATTAGGTTTTGAGTCGAGACGAGAGCATCTGTTATGGAGCCACGCCGCGCGTTGTGTTATTAAAGGGAAAGAAGAAGAAAAAAAACGGAGACAGCCCGGAGATGGATCGAAGCAGCGACGTGCGTGATAGAAAGTTGATTTATGGCACCTCGCTGCGCCGCCTGCGCACCACAAAGCCGCCGTGCTCTTATTATCTCCGCGGGCGAAGCGGAGAGACGGTTCAGGAGCTCGATGACAGGTCGCTGTGGACGGGGAGAGGTGGGGGCCTGGCACTCACAGTGGGAATGATGAGCCTTCACCTGGAGCTCTGTTGGAGTGATCAGCTGACAGGCGCAGGACCAACCTGTGGCTCCTGCCTCTGGCCAATGGTTGTCACCGCTACCGTCTGACCGCACGCGCACCAAGGTGAAAAGGTGAAAGTGGGCCGCATATTGAGGGCCAGTGCAGCTTTTTGTGACCTGATAACCAGGCGGCAGGCGTGTGCGTCTCTTTGCGTGTGCTGTCTGTGCTCAGTGAATTCTCTCTGTGTCTGGATTGTACATCCTGTGTGGTAAGATGAGACACAATGTTACTTTCCGGCTTTTCATTTTTGCAGTTTCGTTTAGATCTTTTAGTCTAGATGGGGGTAACGAAAAAAGGTTCCATCACACAATGATCAGATTTTTTGACACATTTTCTCTCTGGGTCCACAGATTTATGTTCCCAACAAATCCGGAATATTTTCTCTCTCTTTCTCTCTCTCTCACTCTCTCTCTATCGGTATGTGTGTATGTGTGTGTGTTTTAAAAGCTTACACGGCATCGCACACAAGCATAGTGAAAGTGAGCATTATTACTATTATAATTAAAATAAGGGAAGCAGGTGCATGTGCTGACAGATACGTTGGCGAGTATGAGTCACGTCTCCTCGCTGATGGACCCCACCCCTCCACCTTCCACCCCCACCAAGACAACTTTCCCTTCTCTTTTCTAACATGGTCATATTACTGATCTCTTATCTTGTGACAAATGATGTGCGCAAATGTTGTCACCGGGTTATTTGTTCCCACCATATTAACAGATTTCACAAGCTGTGAAGTGACATTTGTGCTCATTGGGAAACTTTCCTCCAACCTTTTGGGGGAAGTAACCCGTCGTCTCTTTATAGCGGCCAAACCGTTTCATGGCATTCACTAGTCAGGTGCCGACTTTATTTTTGATGTTTTTATTTCGTCTCTGAAAAGGTAAAAGCGAAGACACTGCTCGACAACAGCGGCGACGGTAAGAATGAGAAAAGAGCCCGAGGGGAGCTGGTGGACGGAGGCAGCAGATGTGAGCAGTGATTCACAACAGGTTTGCCACTTTTGTGTTATGGGCTCGTATAGAACAAACAGAGGAGGTGGAAGTCTTCTGTAACTGAGTGGGTTGCCATGGCAATAGACGATGAAATACAGAGATAACATAGACCTTGGAGGAAACTCTTTGATTCTCGAACACACTTTTGAGGATTTGGAGAAGAAAAAAATAAAGGGGAATACACAATTTCTTTGTATTTTTTTTAAATGTTTAGATTTTTGCGTTTTTATCGCGAGGAAACACAAACTAAACCTCAGCCCTCAGCTGTTTGTGCAGATTCTCCACTCTTTGTGATCTGGCAGATATTGACGTTGTTTCTCTTCCCTCAGATGTCTTTGAAGAAATGGAAAAAGTGCATGTATATCAGTAAACACGTGGACGGCCGCGCGTCACATGCCCCTTTTTATCTCTGACCCTTTTTTCGGTCGAACAAACAGTGGTCACCGGCAGCGGTCATGATGGGAAACAGGAACTCTTGTTTGTATTTGTTTGGGTCAGGATGGTTCAGCGCCCGACGAGACTGAAGTGCCGTCAGCAGTTTTTCTTTCCAAAATGCTTTAGTCCCAATGGCATCAAGAGACCCGCAGTCACCAGACCTGAAGACTTTTCCAAGACGCTGCCACTTCATCTCCAATCGGTGCGGCTGTATTACTAGTTTCACAGCCTCGGATGACACGTGTCCGCCCCCTAATGTGCTCGGGGTGCTTGAAGTGGAGCCGCCTCCTGCGCTTCCTGTCTTAGCATCTGCCGATATATATTTCAAAGCCCCCCCTAATTTTGTCAGATTACATATAAAACCAGATGGAACGCTCCCGTGGGGGGGACAGATCGGGGACCCCCTCCTTAATTCTATTACTCTGTGTTCACTCACTCGGCCGCGTGCACACAAACACAAGAGGACAGGACACGAGCAGCCGCAGCACAGAGGCGGGTCCTTGTCCAGTCCCCCACCAGTTTCCCCAGCCTCCCCGAGGGCAAGAGGCCCATGATGGATCAGACATTGATTTGATTTGAAGTGAGCGTGAAAGCTGCCGCCCCGTGCCCTCTGCCACAGGGGTGGACGCTGATTGAGGAATGGCTGTCTGGAGGGTTGGTGCAGGAAACTGTAAGTGGACAGGCCGGAATCCCGTCGCAAAACAATCACCTTTTGTACAGAAATCGGCCCCGCGAAAATGGATTGTTGATTCACGAGGTGGAAGTGAGAGGCGACCAGCTGCCAGTCACAGCGCCAACTCTTCCCTGTGACCAGTTGGCAGAACTGCCGTCGACTTCATCTGCTTTCTGCGCTGTTGTTGGTCTTTTTGGTTTGTTTGTTTGTTTGTTTGTTTTTCAAATGCTGATTAAAGATTTAAAGAGTCACAGGGGTTTTGTTTGTCCCTCTGGGGGCAGTTAAAACAGAACAGCTTGTACGTCGCGACATTGAGGTACAATAAAGAGAACAAAGAGTTTGCAGAGGACAGACTTTTTCCAACTACTGACACATGAGCAAAGTGCATCATGGAAAAAGTTAGAATTCAGTGCCAGAATTCATTGATGATGAAGCATTGTGATAAAAAAAAAAAAAAAAAAAAGTCTGCATTTACGTATTTGGACCGTTGAACAAACTTTTGGGTTGAATATTTTCAACACCTTACTGTGGTTGGCAGCAAAATAAAAGGTCATGAGGGCTGGAAATTCCACATAAACAGCTATGAGAGTGGATGTAATCACACAGGTATGTTGCAGATGCAGACTGCACATGGTACTATCAAATGCCGACATCTCCGTGCAGCCAATGATGAATCAGCTTGTTTAAAAGACATTAATGATATGTTCTGGACCTTAATATGGCCTCCCATTGTATTGGCTCTGACAACTTCTTGATAACCAGCTTCACAATGCAGCCATTAGCTTTGTTTACAACACATAGACAGCTACCAAGGCGACTGAGAGGAAGTGTGTGTGTGTGTGTGTGTGTGTGTGTGTGTGTGTGTGTGTGTGTGTGTGTGTGTGTGTGTGTGTGTGTGTGTGTGTGTGTGTGTGTGTGTGTGTGTGTTGCACCTGCAAAAAAAAACCCACAGCCAAACATTAGGCTAGACTTTGATCAAGAAAAGTCAAACCCACGAAACAACCTGGTCAAAGGGCCCAAGTTCAGCTCGGCACAATCACCACAGGGAACTTTCAGGGCCCAGAGGTATGTCAGTGAATGTGCAGGTGCCTTCTGAACAGCATTTTTTCCACCTTGTGGAAAAACAAAGTAAAACATAGCCCTGGTCTCAGTTTCGATTCAGAAAAACTGCATCGAAAGTCCCTAAGCAACAAGGTGGGAAAGCAAATGCAAACAAATGAACCTCAGGGCAACTGTGAGGCATGTCGCCTCTGGCTTGTTGTGCAAAAGCACTTGAAAATACACAAAAAAAAAAACCCTTTATCTGGATGGTAGTCAAAGGTAAACAGTGAATCACAGCGTAGCGCTCTGCTCTGCTCTCACCAGCCACCTCATGTTATTGATGATAACCCAGCGCCTTTGTTGACACTCCTGATAATGACACCTTCTGCCCGCTACCCTGGGGGTCGGGGGGGTCCTCTCAGGCTAAGACAGCTCAAAGCAAATATCCAAGTGTCTCTGCACTGCGCGCCAGATAATGATCAGTCCGGACAAGACGAGTTCACAGACGCCGGCTCCCACCTGAGGCCTGAGACTCAGTCTGTCCCCAGAGAGCCCAAAACTGCGTGAGAACGGCCGGCCGGCCGCTCGGCTGTCTGAGCCGCTGCAGGATGAAACCCACCGCCGCACTCGGCTGCTGTTAATAACCATTTTAATGGATTGTTCCTTGGTGTTATTTTTGGAAGCCGGCGGTGTTTTGATGGACCCGGCTGAGGTCGAGTGGATAGCACGCAACAACTTCCTGTGCGTCTAATGAGAACAGACAGACTCTTCCGGCAGACGCAGGATCGGAAAATAAACATGGAAGCAAACAGCACCTGTCAAATCCTGATCAATGGACTTCCTGTGGGAATATACAGCGCTATTGGCATGCACACTGAGTGACCCATCCTATTTCCTGTCATAAACACCTCTCACCACCGGCCTAATGAATAAGGCAAAAAAAAAATAAAAAAGAGTCAGAGGACCGGATACTGGTCCAGCCTCAGCAAAGCCAGAAGTATTATTTACTCCACATCTTTGTTTACATGAAAACACAATAATCCTCACAGATTTGGGGCAGTGGAGGCAGGGGGGCCGAGGTCTGTATCTGTGGAGGGATCTCCAGTGTTTGCGGTCTAAAGAAGAAGGAGGAGAGGGGAAAAAAAAGAAAGGAATTCAATTGTGCCAAGGAAAATAAAGCCAAAGGCAGTGGAGTGCAAGGGCCTGCAGCTCCCGTGCGGGCGCTTTTAGGATTCAAGCGAAGAGCTGGCTGAAGGACGAAACTCTATCATCCAGCCAAGGGAGCGCAGGGGCCTCGGTTTGTTGAGCAACAAATCGGGTATCTTTATATTTATTTATTTTTGGGAAATTCACAGTAGTCCCTCCCTGTCGCCTTCAATGCAGACAGCAGAGGAGTGAAACCCGGCACTTTTTCCCTGCGCGTTATGTTTTCCTCCCTTCAGAAGAGTAACACACGTCTGGGAGACAAAGAGAGCCGCGTTTCTTTCCACATTCTCGGCGTAAGCTGCAAATCTCTGCGCCAATAGAAAAAAAGACACTTGGCAAAGCACCTTTATTTACCCCAGGTACGGCAGAAAAGTTGGCAGTGAGTTTGATTGCCTTCACGACGGGCTCCAGCGCGATGAGCAGACAGTGATTAACTCGTGTGACTCATCATTACTGAAATGAAAAACAAGTCTATTTTTTTCTTTTGCAACTTTACCTTAATGCATCACAATTTTTGCGTGCGAGTGGTTCGGAGACGGCTGGGGAGACGCCGGTCTCTCCGGTAGGAAGGAAGGGGGAAAAAAACTGTAAAACAACAGTTTGTTTTCTGCTGGCTTCAGGCGCTCCACCGCAGACGGGTGTCATCTTTCAGACGAGGGAGGGGCGGCCGGAGCGGCGCGGCGCTGTGCTGCGTCCCTCTGGCTGCCGCTGATCGATGCTCCTCCAGCAGCAACGCTTCATTCTGGGGCTCCGGCTCGCGGACAGCAGGCCGTGTCACCCCAGACCGCCGCCTTATGTCACCCGTCACCAGGAGCTGTGTCCACCAATGGGAAGGCTTGTCGACAAAACTCCAGCTTGTCAGTTAGCTTTTTTTTTTTTCAGGGTCTGAATAATGAATGGAAGTTTGCCTCCTTGTGCCGAGAGGTCCCATAAATCAGCGGTAAAAGCAAAAGTGCCAAAGGCTACAGAGGTTTTTTTTTTAATGTGCGGGGCCTCTGGGGAAAGGCTCAAATGTCAGGTTGTACTTGAATAATGTGACGCTGAGAGATAACGCTCAAAGGGACAGTCACCAAGATTAAAAATACATATTTTCCCGCCTTGCTCACAGGGTTTTGGTTTTTTTTCCATCCATTTAGACGGTCTTTCAGAGGAACACAAGATGTGTGCCTGTACTGGAATGGAACTAGATCCACACTTAGCAACTTTTATTTACCTAATTTTGACCATTCACTCATCCACCGGTGTTTACCTGCTGCACAATATCGACCCTGTCGCTTCCATGGCAACAGAACAATTGCACGCTGGCTAATGACGCCTCGTTAGCCAGTGTGGCGTCAGGTGTGTGGCGTCAGGTATGTGCGTCAGGCGTGGGTTCAGGTGCTCAGCGGCAGCGCAGTTGGCTTGTGTGTGGAGACAATGAACAGGTGTAGCAGACAAATTAGCATAGCTTGTTGAGTTAAAAAAAAATATATATGCACAATTTACCTGAAGCTGGGTACCTGCAGCTGTATTTTCTTTTCATATTTCATCACTAAAGCCAATGGAACACTAATCCCATATATCACTTACATAATCTTTTGCTAACATAAAGAAGAAATGGGTCTTCTGTTATTTATAATGACTGTGAAAGTGGGGGAATTCCAAAGCGGAATTCAACAAAAACTGAAATTGGTCTGCAAATGGAAATTGCATAAAACACTCAAGGTGTGATTTTCTTAATTCAGAGTGTTTGTAAAAATCTATCTTAAAAAAAAACTTCTGTGTGTGGAACTAGTAGTATTATGATGTTTACACTAGAAAGTGATGTCACACAGCATTTGTGTGCGTTGCTGTCTGGTGTCTAATTCACTGGCTGTTGTGTATGCTAATCTCCCTACCCTCCCCCCTTCCATCCTGTGTGGAACCATTTGCACACACACATGCTTGACATGGTGTCAGTCAATGTCATATAGCGGTAGATGGATGGATTAAATCAATGCTAACGATAACGTAGCCCTTTGCAATCGGCGCCTAAATTTAATTAACAGGAAAGACAGAAATAAAGAGGGCCGTCCTCTCCCATGCAATGTTGCGGACTTACTCTCTCATTTATTGTTGCTCAAAACAGTGATTAAATCCTGTGCAGGGGATGCACAGGCTAGTTTGCCTTGGGGTGTTCATGCAGTGCCCAGCTATGACATACTGCAGCTGCACAATTTTTCCCATGACCCAAGGTAATTCGGCTCAACATTGCTGCAGAAAAAAAGGCCTAGAAAGAAACAATGAAGGACTAAAGCATCAAGTACAATCCTGATGGTTCAAACACTGTAGTGAAATACTTTTATTTGTCTTGTTTCCAGTAACGGGGAAAAATACCTTGTGTGTACGTGCATGAAAAAAAAAAAAAAATATTTATCCGCTGGTCAGATAAAGTGCTGTGATATTTTCTCAGGACATTTGACAGGAGGACTAAGGAGGCGGTTCAGTTCACCAGCAGGTCCCCGGTCACCCGACTCTGCAGAGCTTATCTGCTCTGATCTTGGCCCATTGTCCTCGTTATCTGAGCTGATCAGGGCTGAGCTGAGCCTCAGCGCTCGTTCTGGGGCTCCTCCACCTTCCACTGGGGCCAGATGTCGAGGACCTCCACCTGCAGAGAGCCTGAAAGAACACTTGCTGTGATCTTCTGTCACATACAAATGCGTCGTGGGGCCCACAGGCTGTCGAGGTAACAAAAAAGTGAAGGAGTGCTTGAAAAAAAGAGCATTCAAAATGTGGTGACATTAACAGAGCAGTCTTTTTTTATTTTGGCTAATGAGCTGCAGGACTGAAGGCTTCTCTGCTCTGCTTTTATGTATTAAAAATGATACAAGTGACAAACAGGGGTTGTAACGATGCTGGAGCGCTTTTCCTCTATCAGCAACCAAAAAACCACAGTGGAGACGTTGGTGTAAAAAGGAAGAAGGGAACTCCGGCTGCATTTATCTACTACTCATACAACACAGCCTTCCTATGCAACGGGCCACATCGGGACTTTGCTTTGGGCCACTGCCACGTGACAATTTATAGTTTTTGGCTCCGACAGCTCGACGGCTCTGTCACCCGTTTCTTTCTTTCTCTCTTTCTTTCTCTTGCTAACTGGAAACGCTCTTGGATAAATGTAAAAATAAACCAGTCGATGCCCACCGACGGCGTCAGACTCGCAGAGGAGAGGATGAGCAATGTGTTCCAGGGAAAGAACAAAATGAATCCAAGAAAGATAAAAAAAAAAAAAAAAAAGGTCACATTTAGAATTTTTTTTTTTTTTTACATGAGGTTGCTCATACTAGCAGTTTAACAAATAGATTCTAAACTATTTTGCCAAAGCGCTGTTGTGAAGTGTGTTGAGATGAGTGGGGGAGCCATGTGCAGGGGCTGGTCAGTTCAGTGTGTAATGGAATTTTTTGCACTACTGTCAACATTGAAGTTCTGTTCACTCCGGGAAAGTAGACCCGAACCCAAGCCAGCCAACCGACGATACAGCCGAGGCAATAAAACCATTTAACTCGTCTGTGTAAATAAAATTGCTGTGATTTAATTGGACCCAAATTTACTGAGAAAGTGGTGGTGTGCCCTCAACGAGGGTCAAGATAAAAAAAAAATCTCTCTCTTTTTTTCCTAAGTGAGCCAACAAAGCTCGCAGCAATGCAGAGTTCCAGTAGGAAGTTTAAGAGGGTGCCGTCCAAAGATAAGGGCAAAGCTTTTGTCTTAAAAGTGCTTCTATTGTTCCAATGCAAGACCTTTCTTCAAACACAAACATTTAGGCAAACAAGCCCAAAGCGGATGCTTTTACTCTTTTTTTTTCTTTTGGGAAACGGCATCGTTAATATTAGCTTGTGCCAACTTTGTGCGGCAGAGGCACTTTCCGCCCACTCTGGCAGCTCCAGCACGTCTCCCACATTACAGTTTTATATCTCAATATCACTCCTTCTGCTGTTTTCCTTGCCGAGGCGGCGCGGCACTGTGTCTTGAAGGGCAGCAGACAAAACCAAAGTGAAGGATGGGAGAGAAGGAGGAATGAAGGTTCTTGGCTGAGGACAGCAGACATCCCCTCCCCCACCCTCACCTCCACCCCAGACTCTCACACCGCCGATGATGTGATGGAAAAACACGAGCACCCCGATGGAGCCTTGGCTGATAGATAGATAAAGAAGTTGTGCATTCCTGCGCGAATAATGAACATAACTCTGCACATAAACATGCAGGCGCATTCAGATCAAGTTGAGTCCTAGAAAAACAATATAAAAAAAGTTCCCTAAATCCAATGCATACTACAAAGTTGTTGGACCTAAACGGCAAGGATGACAGTGTGTGGGCTGTAATGAGAGACGGGACGGCGGTGTGGTTGAGCAGGGAGTGCTTTAAAAACTTACACAAACACGACCCTCTCGTCTCCGACAAACACCGGGAGTCTGCGTGTATTGACAAGCGCGTGGCTCATACGCACTGAGCTGAGAGACGCGCGGCACTTTCCAAAGCTCAGACAGGAGATTACAGGTATTAAAGATAACCTTAGACGTTTGGCTCATTTACGGGGCTACACCCAGGGCTCATCTGCAATAACAATGGGCTGGATGTTATTTTCAATGTGTTGTAAAAGACGAAGGAGGAGAGAGAGAAGAAAAAAAGAAAAGGCAAGTGAAGGTTATATTTGAACAACGGCGGGTATCATTATGAGAAATGATCCCGTGCCGACTTGCTGAGGCGGCCAGGATGAGTTGGAACTGGAGGCCTGGGGAGCGCTGCTGCTGCTGCTCATTCTTCTTTTTTTTATCTCTGCGCCATTCTCCCAACTCATTTCAATAGCCATTCTTCGCTGCAGAGGCCCCTCCGCTGCAATTCACACTTGTTGTGATTTGTATTCTAAGTAGCTCACAGATCCTTTGTATTCCGGAACGATAGCAATCTGAATCCTTGCACCGACTGTGGAGGCGGCATATATCCTGCTGAAGCCAGAGGAGGCAAGGAGGGGTGGGGGGGTTTAATTAATCATGAGGAGTAATATCTCTTCTGCTAGAATCCTACAAAACTTTAAGCTCCATGTACACACACAGACCCCCTGCGGATGATGGAGGATCAATCTGCGAAAACAGATCAATCGCCCCCAAAAGCTCCAAGACACAGCACAAAAGTTTGCAAAGAGCTTAAAAATCATGCATGTGGGGATGATTTTATAATAAATCATAATGTCAGCCGCTGAACGCGAGATGAGAGAGAAAATTTCCATGCAAAAAATGTACAAGAATTCCAAAAAAAGAAGCAGAAGAAGAAGAACCAAGACATGGAACTTTTCCTTTGGGGTTTTATCATATTCGAGTTGACTCTAACTTTTAACTGCATTATCTCATGCTTTTGAATTTAAATTAATTGTCAAATCAGTCATGATAAATGACCGATTAACAGTCTTAGTCATTTATGGATTTGTTGATTTTTATTTTTTTTTTACGGTGGTGATCAACCCTCTCACCATGGCCAGCGAATTATTTTTAAACCAAGAATCGACCTGTGTAAATATCTGGTTTTATGCAAAGAAATTATGAAATGAAAAAAGAAGTCCAAAAATGTACCAAAAAATATCAAGAAAAATGAGTCAGCGGGAATCCCCCCACACACACACACACACACACACACCTTCCCCCGTTCCTGTGAAGCGAAAGTGATTTATAGGATGGTGAGACGAAAAATTGCATTACTGTATGCATTCCAGCACGCAGATGAAAACCAAGTTGTGTGTGCCGCCTGATAAAAAAGAACAACCGTCTGCGGCTGAGGAACGTTGATAACAGCGTCATACCAATACAGTGGCCTTTCTCCAGGCTGCACAGTCCTCCTGTTCCTCTCCTCAGGAGCCCGAGTGCAGGATTAGTCTACTGCCGCTGTGATAACGCCTTCATTCAAAGCCCAGTCACCTTTTTTTATGGATATGTGTGTGTGGACACCAGAGCGGCTCTCCCTATAACGCAGTCCATCTCGTTATCATCACTGAGCCCCAGCTGTGAATTAAATCCCTTCATCCCCTGCAGACACACATTGATCTTATTCTAAACTTAATAAATCATGTTCCCCCCCTTCTCATATCAGGAGATTGAGTTTGTGTCAGGTGCTTGGAAAGAACATTATGCAAATGTTCATTTTAAAACACACACAAAAAAAAAAAATCAACAACCCTCAGATTCATTTCAAACGCTTAACCAGAGTATTTTCCAGGACAATGCAATGAGTCATTGTTGGAGCCGCACACTGAGCCACAAGAGACTGCTTGTCGTTTCTTTCTTTCTTTCTTTTTAAATACTCGTCTGTGTTCCTTTTTTTTCTGAGTCACCCCATGAGAGCAATCGATGAACTTCCTCATCGTTGCTCTGCTCAACTGTCTTTTCATCAGAACAAGAGAGTGATGTTTTTCAGCCCGACTCTGGGAGGTTTGGGGGACTTTTTTCAAGCTGTGAGGTACGGTAAATGACTTTTTAGCTCTGCTCCTCTGGAATCATCAAAAAAAAACAAAACGAAAGGCACAACAATGAATGTCTTTTTGAGTTAACAAACACTGCAGGGTTTACTTTGGCCCCTGTCCATGAAGTAGCAGTGATCCTTCGTGGACACGTGTCGCCTTGTGAGTCATTTTGAGACGTCCCTAAACGCCAGGCAACCGACTCACTGAATCGATCACTGCTCATATATCAAAGGCATGAGGCTGCACTCGCACGCCACACAGAGCATATTCAGTTTCAAGCAGACGTCAGCGCCGAGCAAAGGCGGGGACTGTGGTGCGTCTCGGGATCACTCGGCGCCTACACTGAAATCAGAGAGTTCCAAGAAGTCGCGTCGAGGCTTAGAAAGCCATTTGATAGAAATCCCACTTTTATTGGGTGTTTTGGGGCCTTCTTCCTAGATCCACTGGGGGTCATTGAGCAGCGCAGACGTAGCGGCACTCGAGAAGTGACAAGAGTGTGTTTAAAAGCGAGAACAGATTTGGTCCCGGCTGATTAAAACTGTCATCAGGCGCAGTCAAAGGGTGATTTGTAAGGAGAAAAACGAGGCCGGAAGGAGACACTCAGTGGCCAATTTAAACGTCATTTAGAATGAATGAGCGGGGAGGTGTGAGTGTTGGGCGGCTGAGCTTCTATCAAAATGTATGATGCTCAGATTGCTCTGACTTTTCAAGGATAAATAGGCGATGATCAAACGCAGGTGATTTACTGAACTTCACATCACATAATTTATTTGCTGTGATAAAAAGTCTTCAGATTTTGCTGACTAAATGACTGCACAGTTCGTTTGATGTGACCCTAATGTGACTTGAGGCATTATTAAATTTGTTCAAGAAAAGCAGCAGCCTTGAGCTGGTGCATTACAGTTCCTGAAACTCTTTGAGAGCTTTTTTGTCTAATAGCAATCATTTACTTTTAGCAAAGAGGACCCCAAAGCATCCAGGAGTCAACATCATATCTAACAATTCAGATCCATGTGGATCTCACCTTGACGTTATGAAATACCACATCAAAGTTGGGGATGGATAAAAGCTCTTTTCCTGTCTTGTTAACCTTTATAATGCCATTTGGGTCTCTCTCTCTCTCTCTCTCTCTCTCTCTCTCTCTCTCTCTCTCTCTCTCTCCTCTCTCTTCTTTTAAAACTTGTAAACAAAATCCCCTAGTTTTCAAACAGGTTCTTGCGAACACAGAGTTTCACAAAAGTAACGCCCCATCGTGTCTTCGCAGGGGAGAGTCGTTAGTTTTTATAGCGCTGCCGTTTTGGGAGGCGATCGCAGCTCTTCGTCTTGTGGGCGGGGTCACAAACCCATTTATGTAGTGGACGACCCGCGTGCAGTTCCACCGACTCACACACACGCGAGCGCACACACAGATAACGTCGCTCACACACGCATAGTGGTGCCGAACTTACGTAAGCCGATCATGGAGTCCGTGGAAGTGAGTTTATGTTTCTCATTTTGTCTAAAAACTGTTCTCTTTTTGTGTTTTGTTTTCTGTGCGAACTTTATTTCTGCTTTTTACAGTTTTCATCATTCATCTGTTATCATTATTTTGAGCAATTTCAATACTCTGTATGTGTTAAACATACTGCATGACTGACAGTTAAACTGCCCTTTACCTTGAAAGCAAACAGTAATATAAGATAGAAAGGTGTGCAAACGCAAGGTTTTGTTTTTTGTTTTTTTGTTTTTTTCGTTTTAAGACTTGTGTTTTTTTTTTTAACTTTGCATTTAAACTTGCACAAGTTTTGTGAGTTATTGCAATTGGCTCAGAGTTCATTGTTTAACTTTTTTTTTTCCATTTTTCTTTTAGTACAAGATTACATTTGACATGTACGACAATGACACTGAGGATTTTGAGGAGCTGTCCGACATGGCCAACGACTCCTTTGAGGAGCGATGTTACACGGATTCCAGCCGAGACTTCAACAAGATTTTCCTGCCCACGGTTTACGGATTAATATTCATCCTGGGGATCATCGGCAACGGGCTGGTGATTGTGGTCATGGGCTACCAGAAGAAGGTCAAGACGATGACCGACAAGTACCGCCTGCATCTCTCGGTGGCCGACCTGCTGTTTGTGCTCACGCTGCCCTTCTGGGCCGTGGACGCGGCCAGCAGCTGGTATTTTGGAGGTTTCATGTGCGTGTCCGTGAACATGATCTACACCATCAACCTGTACAGCAGCGTTTTCATCCTGGCCTTCATCAGCCTGGACAGGTACCTCGCGGTGATGCGACCCACCGACAGCCACGTGACCAGGCAGACCCTGGCCAACAAGGTCATCTATCTGGCCGTCTGGCTCCCTGCCGCCGCTCTCACCGTGCCCGACCTGGTCTTTGCAAGGACACAGAGCAAAGAGGTGTTTGTCATAGGCAAAGACGAGCAGACCAAAGACTCCAGGGTCATCTGTCAGCGCTTCTACCCGGAAAATAGCAACGTATGGACCGCTGTGTTTCACCTCCAGCACGTTCTGGTCGGCTTCATGCTTCCCGGTCTGGTCATCCTCGTCTGCTACTGCATCATCATCAGCCGGCTGTCGCAAGGCGTCAGGGTCCACCAGCTGAAGAAGAAGGTGCTGAAGACTACGATCATCCTCATTGTGTGTTTCTTCTCGTGCTGGCTGCCCTACTGCCTCGGCCTGTTCGTGGACACCCTCGTGATGCTGAACGTGGTCTCACCCTCCTGTGAAATGGTACAAGTGCTGGAGAAGTGGATTTCTATCACCGAGGCTCTGGCCTATTTCCACTGCTGCCTGAATCCTATTCTGTATGCCTTCTTGGGAGTTAAGTTCAAGAAGTCTGCCAAGAGTGCGCTGACCATCAGCAGCAAATCCAGTCAGAAAGCGACTCTCATGTCTAAAAAGCGAGGGCCAATTTCGTCCGTGTCCACCGAGTCCGAGTCCTCAAGTGCTTTGCACAGTTAACAGCCATGCTGAGAATCTGGAACTGCTTTTTTTTTTTCATTTCAAAGGACTTAAGATGTACAAATGTAAAAAAAGAGTTTATACACTTTTATTTGTATGCCTTGTTTACTGCAATTGTGTGTTTTTATATTTTTGCCGTTAATGCCTTTTTTTTTTTACGTTTTACTTGTCAAAAGCTGTTTTCAGGCAGTGCCGTGTTTCTATCCATTCAGCCTAACAATCGACATCTGTTTTTTTCCCTTCATCTAAACCCTCTGCCTTTTCAAATCAAAGATGGGCACAAACTAAAGCCTTTTTTCTATTTTCAGGGATGGTAGCTACTCTCGTAAATTTGTACATATTTTGTAGCATTTCTTGTGTGCGCACTTAAGCTGAATGCCAATGTTGTAGCTGTTATTTATTAATGTCTTTAAACACTGGAGGTTTAATAAAAATAAGAAACCAAAAAGCTAGAAACTGCATGCTGCTTGTTTTTTTATTGTGTAAAATGTTGGTTTTGTAAGGTAGTAAATAAAGAAATTGAATGAATCTCATGATGACTGTGTTGGTTGCATTTTCAGCAGCTCCTCCTCTAATCTAAAGGTGGGGGAGGATGAGGTGTTTGTGTGTCTGTGTGTGTTGGAGAGAAGAAAGGCGGGGGTTGTCTTTAAACACAAATGTCTCCACCTGATCCGACTAAAAAGCAGAAGGAGAAGAGAGCAGACCGGCCCTGTAATTGCAGGAACATCTGTGCACTTTTACATCTTAAGCAGCCGCAGCACAAAAGCTAAAATCTTTGGACATAATTAGCGCCCATATGGCTGCTTAATAAGGAAAATGACACGTTAAGTTCCCCTTTGACCAGTTGTCTTTCTTTTCAATTTACCAGAAATACTGCCTTCATTGTGTTGGACTTGTAAACAAGCATTATCCTCCCTCGCTTCACAGGGCTGGTCAATAGGTCAAGTTGCAAGACAAAAATAGTTGAATGCAGTTTATGTGTTCCATCAATGCAAATCAATTGGCTTGTCTCTGTTGAGCACTAATGCAGTAAATCTTTGACAATAAATCTGTAAGAAGGTCAATGACAAGACAAAACATGGAATTTTTTAACTTTTGTTGACATGAACATAGTTGCATCAGTCATTCCACAAGCTCAAGCTTCATCTGCTGTAGATTTAATCAGGGCTACGCTGGTGGCTGAGGGACACTCAAGTTGTAGGCCAAAGGAAGCTAGTAACAATGTCACAAAGAAAGAAGGAGGTCGTCAGGTGACCGCTGTGCAGCGTGCTGCTTCCATTCATTCAAGAGCTCCAATGGAGATGCATTTCCATTACTTTACTTGCTGAAAAGGTGCGAAGTCCCCTCTTCCGACGACAAGCTTGATGGGTAATTCAAGGTCTGGTGACCAGCAGTGGAGCCGGGATAAAACAATAGGTGCTTTTTTTCAATTGGAAATGATCCCAGACAATTCGGGATTAGCATAGGGGCTTCACTGACCCGGTTTAAACTGGGATGAATCTGCAGTCAGTGGATCGAGATGTTCAGATAAATCTTGTTTGCTTTTTTTGCTGTCATGACTGTAAACACTTAGAATTTAAGTTAAAACACTGTTGAGAATTTTTAATTGTTTCTTTAATTGTTTCTTTCATCTAAGTGTTGTTTCGAGGAATGCATTAAAAATTCAGGTTATATATATTTTTTTCTTATCTTTAAAAAATTCAGTGTCTTCTTAAAACAGGGCAGTTCTGGGTTATCAATGCAATTTTATGTTGTTTCACTCGTTTTAGTGAGTGCTATGGCTTTAAAAGGTGCATACCACCATAAAAAGAAATGGACATTTCTGTTTCCCAAATTGTCCATTTGAGCAAACAAAAAGTATTTATATGCCCCTTGAGATTTAACCCTTGAGTGCACAATGGCTCCCTGTCATTAATATTTAAAGGTTTTCATTTCCAAAATACCCGCTTCCCCGAAAAAAACCCTAATGCCATAAAGCTCAACACTGACCCGCCTGAGATCAAAGTGTTTATTTTCCTCTGGACAAACAGTTAATAATCTCACAGTACTGACGCCGTGCCTTTGCAGAGCAGAATCCCATCTTCCTGTGCAGTGTTGTTAGTAATTCAACCGCTCTGGCTGATGATATATTAGTGAAAACAAACTTGTGTGTGTATGTTACAGATGTGAAGTGTTTCTTGTTTGCTTTTTGGGTGAAAGGGCAAAGCTGTTCAAGTGGACAGGAAATAGCTCCCACCATCGATTCTTGACCAGCCGACACATTGTGACTGGTCCAATCATCTTGTATCCCAACTGCAGTTGGTGCCGAGTTGAGCAAAGTTTGGTAGCGACACCAATTACATGTAATGTAAATTGAGAAACGTATGGAATATTGTTGACAATTTAACGGAGGCAGTAGTGTCAAACAGCACAGGTTCCTTTTGGGGGCAGTGACCTGCTCCACTAACATCCACTTACATTGTTTTGTTTGAAAAGTGAGCAGCAGGAAGGCTGCTTCCTGCCATGGGTGCGCCTGTGACCAACAGCCTGAGAAAAGCTTTGATGACCCCCCGCTGCATTCCAACCAGCACCATTCACTTTGCATGGCCGTTTCTGCATAGGTCACCGAATACCTGGACGCACACAGTGTGACCAACCAAAGGTGCTAGAGCAATTTCATGGTGTGTTATATGAGCGCTCATGTGTGAGCCTGACAAAAGCCCACACAGACAGCAGTCTTGCCATGATCCTGGAGAAAAGCCTTTAGACAAAGTTGTTATAAAGTATAAACAAACCTTTTTTAAGTGTGTCTGTCATCTTGTTTAGTCTTTCAAACAAATAAATAGTCAAACATTTCCTTGTGCATCAAGTTGACCACATTATTTAATAGATATTCCGTTTAATAGATACAGTTTTTGTCCTAGCGTAATTAAACGTCTTTATTTTTTAAATGTATTTTTGCAAATATTTCTTTCTTTGCAAATATTCATCGCATTGCGCGATGGAGGTGTACTGTATTTCTGTAATTTATTTTCCGGCTGAAATAATCGTGAATATATGTGACCATGCACTTCCCATGCAGCGGTTTTCCGCCACCTGGATGTGTCAAGAAGTGATCCGGAACTCCTTTTCAACGGTTTGTTTCTGCCGGAACCTTTAAGCGTCCTCTGATGTGTGCCCCGGAAAAACAGGTCCTTCCTTCCGGTGCTCTCGCACGCTGTGAACAGCTGATGTTGTGGTGCATCTCTGCGTGACAGCCGAGAAACGTATTGTCCTCCCTCTCCAAGAAAACAACTCGACATGACTAAAGAGGAAGTTAAAGGGTAAGAATGGCGCGCAGACCCGCTTTGTCGTGACTGACTTCTCACACAGTCGCCGTCGCGCAACGTTTTGAAGCAGGCGTGTGTGAGCAGCGCTGGTTAGCAGCTAGCTGGCTAGCGTTAACCCAACTTGGTAACATATTGCATCATCTGACAGCAGAGTTTAAGACATATCAAGTTTGACACTTGTGAACGAAATGTGTAAATGACGGCGGTGCAAGTTGCGATGTGAGTGTATTTACTCAAATGTGACCCCCACTTGGCTTTCAACATTCAAATTAATGGAGTGTACGTTTTCAAACGGCTTTACGAAAGTCAGTGATTAATTTGCGAGAAAAAAAACAATTGCATCAGGTTTATTATTTTTTGTCAACCCATAAAATAGGCATTGTTTGCATGTATCTACTCATAACGCAATGGAACATTAAGATCTGAATTTCAAAAGCTAAATTTAATATTGCAATAAACGTTGTTGGATTGTAAACATAATTTCCAAATTAACTCATCATATGCGTGACACATGATTTACGAATCTTGGAGAGTTAGGGAAACGCAAAACCTTGGTCGAGGTCGAGTTTTAGCAAACTCCACTTGGCTCCCGGAAGATTTTCCTCAGGCACGTTTTTTTAGTAAGGGGAGGAAGAAGCCAATGCTTGAAGGTATGAACATTTATTTGTAGTTTACGTCGGTTTGTTTTATTTATTTATTTTAATTCAACAATGTTAGAGACTTGCTGTCTTGATGTACTTGATGACACTGTCGCACAAGGACTTATCATATTTTATGTGAGCACTTGCAATATAGATTTATTGCCCCCTTCATTTGAGTACCACTCCTTTTGGAATAGTTCCAATATGTCGTCTGTTAGAAAACCCTGACAAACACTTTCATATTCAAACATCTGCGCATTACTAGTCAGAATTCACATTGTAAAAGATGATTGAAGGCAACACATTTTGTTTGCAAATGGAACTAATAGCAGATTGTGCATGTTTGAGGATAGCTGTTCCACACAGTTGAAATTGAGCACCTGTGCCTTGGGGGAAGCTGATCCAGTTTTTACACGTTGGACTGGTCGGTCTGCCTCTTCATCAACCGACTTCATTTTTGGTGCGACAGTAATCAAGGTTCACAACAGGGCATCAAAATTGTTTAGCAGTTAACCACCTGCAGTATAAACCTGTCTTAGGATTTCCAACTTGTGTGCAACCAAATTGTTACTGGAAAAATTAGTCTTATTTGTTTCCAAGTACAGGAAATATTGTTAAAACATGTATAACTACCTACTTTTCTTCTGAAGCAAGGTTTTAGAATTTTGTGCATGTTTAGACTTTATTGCTATTTAAAGTTGCCCCTCTGGCCCTTGTTATTTCCTGCGGCAGCTGGCATGTTGCTCATCGACTTCCGTCAGGTCTCGACACCTGGTCGTTGAAACAAGACAAACAGCAGCACTCTCCTTCAGCTGCCGGCTACGTTATCCTTTAATGAATGCAACACTGAATCATATCATAAAACTCAAGAGTTTCCCCTTTTTTAAAAAGATAAATAATAAATAAATAAAACTTTTTTATTTAATGGTTTGGTGTCTATAACTAGGCTGCAGAAATTCTGATTTAATGAGAATCAATCAGGAGAATAATGGAGACAATTAAAACAGAAATTGCTGTTATCTAATTGTAACAAATAACTGACCTCCTATCTACAGATACATACACGCAGCAACACTTTATTATTCAACATTATTTAATAAGACCAAATAAACTTCATTGTATAGAGTTTGAGCTCCAAAATGTAGTGGTGCACTGTAAGCACATCAAAAAATAGATGTACATAAAAATTGTCCAGTTATCCTACATATTTATATAAAGCAGCGTCATTATGAACCACTTCCATTGTCCTCGTCCATTTTTTTTTGTACCCAAATCAAGATATATGAATCAGTATTACACGGTCTTGCTAGCTGTGAGGTTTGATCCTGACTGTTTTATTCTCGAGTGCAGAGTCGTATATTTCACCAGACTATTAGGGTTAGTGTTACTGCAGAACAATCCTGCTTCATAGACAAAAGTCACAGGCTTATCAGCATTGTTGTCGGTGTCGAGTTGCAGTCAGATTTAGCAAATAAAGGCATCTTAACTTTCAGATAAGACTTTAATGTTATCATAATCGGATAATCTTTAGCCTTCACAAATTTTAAACAGGATTAGAGTGTCGCTGAGACGGCAGTCCTCCTAAACTACAGTTGTGCCTGGACTTAATCTCGCTTGGCAGCGTCTCCGCTTTCAGCTACATTCCATCACCCATCTTTCTATTCACACGGGCGACTGTTTCCCTATTCTTTTCCGTGAGGGGCCAACAATGGGATTAAAAGGTAGCTTCGACTTGAAAGCTGGAGGTGATGACGGCTCGGGATAAATTTTCCCAGGCGGTCAACAACAACTCCCTCCCAGGACGCAGGAGGAATAGAAGGTGGAAGTTGACTTTGGTGTTTATGTTGTGTGCCTCTTCCTGCTGCAGAGCGGCGACGGCTACGGAGGAGGAGCAGGCCCAGTCAAAGAAAGGCCTGAAGAAACAGCAGAAGGAAGCGGAGAAAGCAGCAAAGAAGGCTGAGAAACAGGCTAAACTGGTCAGTGTGTGTCTGCGTGTGAGTGCGTGCGTGCGTGCGTGTGTGTCCATACATCCGACGCCCCCTCTTCCAGCTGTTAGGGGTAAATGCACTGCTGTGTGGGCATTGTGAGTCCAGAAGGGACGTGGAGCCACAGGAGGGCCAAGAGTGTCCATTGTTTAAGTATTCCTGCAATTTTTGACTTTGTTTATGTCTCTTGCCAAACAAAGTTGTATTTTTTTTTTCTATTTTCTCGCTTCCACATTCGCTGCACGCCATGTTTTGCGGGTGTGTGAGCTGCTTGTTTATGTCAGTCACCTTTAATGTGATTAGATTGACACGGAGACAAGCGACAAGTGTAGTTTGAGAGAATATCCTAAACTAACACTTTTCTCAAATTGCTCAGTATTAAATTTAGACTCAAAAATGTGCCTTATATGGTGAGTATGAGGCTGAGATTGCTTAAATGCTTAGTCTAGAATATATGTAGGCATTACATAAGTTGTGTTGCTGTCGTGGATCCAGAACTAGTCCAATGTGGTCATGCAAGTTACCCTGTTCTTTGTAATACACAGCCACCGCTGGTTAAAATCTATTTAATGTGCCTCCCTGCTCAAGTCATGTTTTACAGATGTACTAATGTTTGGTCGCGTCGTCTTAGTCGTGTTCCTGAAAGTTACGGCCCGGGGGTGAGAAGTAATTAAACAAAGTTGCAGCGAGTTAAAAACGCAGTGTCATGTTTGAACTGTGTGTACTCAGCATTTGGGATAATCTTTCAGACGCTGTTCAACAGAATTAACAGTTTGGATATTTGATCATATTCATTGAGGAGATAAAGGCAAAGCCTTGAGATTTTTATTGGGAATTGTGTCATCTCACTGAACCTTTTATCTAATGCTAGGCTAATTAGCACAAGCGTATGTTGCCGTGGCCTAGTTTAAGTCCTTTTTTTTATTGCTGAAACAAAGTTCTTCCCGCTGATTTCATCCAGTCAGCGTGTTTTGCTGAGTGCAGCAGGTGTGTCAGTGTTTCATTGAGCCGGCCGCGGCCGCCTTTATCAGTTTTGCCCTGCGGGTATCTCGATGGAGAAGAGACCTTAAAAAGTGATACGAAAGAGGTGATTGTAAGGTGTGCGTGCATGTGCACTTTTCCTCATAAGGCTCTTCTGCACTGGTTGGCTGCGTTGCCACTTCCCCTGGTCTCCATTCACTCGGTCACGAGCGGCGCTATCATCCATCATGCGACTGGCTTATCATATCCAGGTTGGCTGATTTCAATTCTCTTTGCTGCCACCAGCCATTCCCCACACACACCAATATCAATTTGCATAGGAAATAGGGAAAAGTTAGTTTGCCCGAGACGGCATCTCATCTCGGCCCGGCAAGTCGTTTTGCGCAGGAGTCTGCGCAGAGATGAAGAATCTGTCCACTTACAGGGTTTCTATTTGAAAGCAATATCTCCTCCTGCCATTACTCATTGTCTGTGATGTGCTGGAGCAACGTGTCGCGGCGCTCGGCTCTCCACCGCATCTCAGGTTTGGCTCCAGGACTCAGCTGAGATGTATTAATTTCACCCCAATTCGCCAACACCGTCACATAAAAACACCATTTGCACGACTTTTAAATGCAACCCCCCCCAATTATTTTAATGTATAATCCCGTCTTTAGCTGCTCTTCACTGACTCTTTGCCTCTTTGCGTTTCAGGCTGCTGAACAACAAAGCTCAGAGGAAGATGTAAGTGTCATCTCCAGATCACAGCACTCATCCTCCGGCCCCGCTGCGCTTGATGCCCATTGTACCTTGACACCTTTGCCGCAGTTTGTATGCAAATACCTGCAGTTCCATCCAAAGATTGCGATACACCTCATTATCTGTTTTGTCGATCTGCTATCTCTAATGTAGCAGACAGACTGACGCTAAGGAAATCAAAATAACAGGCGTCGGAGCGCCGGGAGCGGTGCGATGATTTTGGTTGCTTTTGATTGAAAAACTGCTCCGTGCGGCTAAGATGTGATTTTGTTTTCTCAGGACTTTGCCAAGGACCAATATGGTGTCTCAGCGATGGTCCAGTCCCAAGAAAAACTGGGTTAGTATGAGAGCTTCAGTCAGTGCAGTCTTCCTGTCCTCCACTTATGTTATTCTAGTGGCCATGGTGTTTTCCTCTCTTAGATGTCTCTTTTTAATTACAGTGTGACCTAGACAATTTTGCCTGTTATATATTTTTTTCTTGTTTTTTTTTTGTTTTTTTTGCTTGGAAACTTTTATATAATTTATTTCACATTATATAACAATTTACTGGTGTTTAGAGTTTTTCTGCTGATTAATTGTGTTCCTCTGATGGACTGGAATCCCGGGCTCACAAATAAAGATCTCTAAGAGACTACTGTATAATTTGTGGCCTCTTAATTTGAGGTTGCCACTTTCTTCACGTATCGCGTTCACTGCAAAGAAGGAATCAACCGGTGCAGTCACCAGTCGACAGTGAGAAACGGCTGCTTTGCTCGTGAGAAGGTCCTTGCAGCTCCTTTATAGAATAAAACAATGTTCACCGTCAAGATGATGCGTGAACCTGCAGTTACAGATTATGCAAGTGCGAGCGTTGAAACATCGCACGGGATGATTGCGGCGGCGATAACGGCGGTCGTTCCCGGTGCCGTTTGTGCAATTGCTCCTGGTCGGACCTGTCGAGGTCGTCCGTCTGTCTGGGTGCTCTTTCGGCTCCAGTTGCAGCGAACAAAGTGGTGCCTCGCTCACCTGCATGCCAAACTGAACTCAGCCTCCGGGACCCGGGAGGTGGTGGGGGGGTTGTATTAGAGGGCTGAGGGCTTTCATGTGGGTTTGACGCGGCTGCCTTTTCTGGGCTGTAGCCTCAGAGTCTGGCCCTCTGCTCACCGCAGGTAGCGAGGAGAAGTCATACCTCTGAGTGACACTGGTGAAACAAGAGCCAATTTGTCATATTACCTGCAGAGAATGGACGAGTTGGACAGCTCTTCAGCAGGGCCTCCTAGTGTCTTATTTATTAGGGCACGTCTGTAATTTGAGCGTTTTATTGTAAGTACGTCTCCGCACGCACATGCTTGCTTATTCACGTCTTTCTTTCTTTTCCTTGCCCCGTGGGTATCGGCAGGGGTGAAGAGGTGGGGATGAGAGGGCCTTTTGAAGTAACACTGTGTGTTTGTGCGCATGTGTGTGTGTGTCTGTGTGAGACAGAAAGGACCTTGGTGCGTGTCCAGGACCTCACCCCGGAGAAAGCCGACCAGCTGATCTGGTTGCGTGCCCGAGTCCACACCAGCAGGGCCAAAGGTGAGTTCATGTCCCTTTCTCTCTCTCTCTCCCCTTTTCTTCCCCTTTTATTCAGCAAAAAAGCAAGAGTCTTTTGTGCCAGACACACAAACAGCCGCGATATGATGACCCCCTGCGCCACGCCGTGATGCACCGTATGAAATGTCTGAAAGTTTCTCCCCCCGGGCATCGCTCCCTTTTTTCCCCCTGAACAGAGCAAATCAAAGCAGTGCCGGTGTGTCTGACTTGCTTTCGTGTTCCCCGTGAACCCTCCATGACTGACACTACCCTCTGGTCATTGAAGTCTTCGGCTTTTATCACATTTACTAAAAATTCTGTTACGTACAGCTGCACGGACGGCGGCTTGCGCCGACGCTTCCTCTTCCTTCAGACGGTGCAGACACTGAACAGTTTCTTTCTTTCCACTCCCTCAACGTCAGCCGAGTGAAGTCTTGACAACTGGAGGGTGTTTCTGATAGCGTTGCCAGACTTGCATGTTGCTGCCAGTCTGTAGAAAACCTCTGGATTTGTGGGGTTCCTGGGTTTACAGAACGCCTGAAGCTCGACTGTAAAAAGAAATATGTATAAATCCACTCGTGCCAAGCGAGTTGTTCAGTTTCTGTGTGAAACACGAAGGTCTTGATTGGTTCCCTGGTCGTTTCCTTTTGGAGATAACCTTCCGAGTTACTTCCCCTCCACTCGTGTCTGCCTTCCCTCTGCTCTCTGTAAGGATGTCCGTGTGAGCAGAATAACATCCTGATTTGCTCCAGAATGAGCTGCATCTGTTGGTGGGATTTTGGCATGACTGGACCCCCCCCTCCCCAAACCATCATCAAAGTACCTGACCTGGGTGGTCTGACTATCTATTGCCCAGGGTTTTAGTTAGTTGGCTAATGTTTGCACACTTCCAAGGTGTGCGTGTGTGTGTGTGTGTGTGACTGTGTCTGTTAGGAAGGTAGCAATCACCCTTTTTCCACACCATTCTCTTCAAAGAGAGAGCTCACTTCACAAATGTTTAACACTTTAACCTCGGCTGACAAGAGAAAATCGCTGCAGCTAAGTGAGATGGAGACTCTTGGCTCGACCGAAACGCTCTCTGCTTCAAAGAGAGCGGCTGAGCTTTTAATGCGACACGTGCAAAAAGGGGCTCCGCTCAACCTGTCGCCAACGCCGTTGTTTTTGTTTTTATTTTTCAGGGAAGCAGTGCTTCTTGGTCCTTCGTCAACAGCAGTTCAACGTGCAGGCGCTGGTGGCCGTGGGGGACCGTGCCAGCAAGCAGATGGTCAAGTTTGCCGCAAAGTGAGTGCCTAGACTGCCCTTCCTGTCCGGTGGGAGGGGGTTGGAAACAATGGTGGGAAAATCCTGCGCTCCCCGTAGTCCCACCGATCCATTTTCACACATTCGGAGCAAGGTGGAGGGAGGGCGGAGCTATCAATCATTTCTCACTCTGCGAAACAAAAAGCGCTGGCTGTTAATGGGGTGGGATACAGCAGCGTTTTAATGGAGCGGTTCCTGTCGAGATGGCAGATACAGCAGCCCGGATTGCGGTGGGAAGAAATGAAGAGCCAAGCGCTATTAGTCATGCAGACAGGCTGCAGCCAAGTTGCTGCCCACTGCTGGTAGATGAGGAGTGAACGTGACTATTAGCAGACATGCATTTACATTTTATTTAATGGGGCTCCATGCGAAAGACTTGAACTGAATTAAATGAACTAAATTAAAACTATATAAAAAATAACTGTCTTAAAAGTAAATCACTACTCTTTAAATGTTTGAAAATGCCTTAACTTGTGCCCTTGTGCAGTCCATGTTGCGTCACTTTGATTGCACACAATGACGCATCTAAATTATGCAAAAGGGCAACTGTCGTATCTGCAATCTGCAAGATCAAAATAGCAACAACTGTGTCTTCACGTAGTGAAGAACTTTAATGACACATGTTGCATCTGTGTTTTCACAAACCTCTCAATAGCAGCAGCGACCGGGCTCAGCGTGAGTTGTAGGCAAGGGGGAAAAACACCACACAAAGCACAGCTTTTCAAATGTGAGTGATCTTTCCATTAGCACCGGTGAGGAGTAACCATTTCCCCACTTTTTGCCACGTGTTGTAGAAATGTCACAGGATGTTGTGTGGGTGACAGTGTTTCATTATATCAGAGTGCAGCAATGTTGAGGTCGGGCAGTTGGATTGTTGCGTGTCGCAAACCCCAGCAGGGCGAGTGAAAGTGATGGCACGGTTGCTAAGGAAAGGTCGTGTGACATCAACAACGCAACAATAGCTGTGTTGCAGCTGCAAAACACATTCAACCACCTCTGCTCTGGACTTTAAAAGTGTCTGGAAACAGGTGGGCGACACGGCGTCCGAGCCATTTGGGCCCAAATTCCTCCTGCGCCACACTTTTGCGATGATTGACAAGCTGAGTCAGTGCAGGGATTACAAGAAAATCCCCTCCATAATCATCCGGAGGGCAAGTGTCCTCGCACGCATCCGACGTCCAAGTCCTCTTCTTACTCACACATTTTAATTAAGTGATCTCGAGGCTGTGGAGCTTTTCTTTGACTCGAGTGTGCCAAGTGTGAAGCCGAAGGAAAACTCTCTGACTACTTGTTGTGCGCCGGAAGTTTGAGGGAAGGATTGAATAATGGACCGACTGGCTGACTCATTCAGGAAGTTTCATTAATCAACCATGCACATCAACAAACACAATCAGTGCATATGAACAAGTGGGGAATTTCTCATCTTCTTCTCACTCTGAGAAATGTGTTGAAGTCTCTATTTATCTATTGATATGATAAAGAAACAGCAATGCAGGTCTTGCCATCTCATCAAACACGTCATCCAATTTTTCTTCGCTAATTCTCAGTCAGCACAGGTTTCTACACAAGGGGTGCAATGTACACTACATTGCATTTCATTACATTACAATTCTGAGCTTTTCATTTTTTGTTGAAAGTTTTGAGTTTTACAGCTGCACTGAGGCCCTGTCCACACGGGAATGTTGCCTTTTTTTTTTTCTTTCCCGGGGTCGAAAAAAGTCGCGTCCACACGCTGACAGATGGAAACGGAACGGTGGGTGAAAACGATGTAATGCGTATGCCACACCGAAACGTGGCGCTGTTAACAAGGCGCTGACACAGCCACTGGACCCACGATTTAGAACGAGGGCATTTCCGCTACACACTAAACACACAGAAAACAAAAATGGCGAGTAGCGGAAAAAAAGTGAGTCTGAGGTTTTGTGAGGTTTTGTAGTAATATTGCCAACAAATCTTGAAGCGCCTGCGATACAAAGACAACTCCGCTGGCCGCTATCGTTGTTGTTTGTGCCGCTGCATGCCTTGTTTTTTCCGGTCACATGACAGTGACGGTGCAATGACGTCATCATTTTACAAGGAAAAGCCGTTTTCACTGTCCAGACGGCAACGATGTAACAACGGCGAAACAGCGTTGTCAGATTTTCCCACTCTGGGACCCGTTTTCAAAAAATGCCGTTTCGGGGGAGCCAAAACGCCGTTGCCATATGGACGAAACGCCGTAACGGTTAAATACTATACCGTTTCCACCAAAGAACGTTTCCGTGTGGACAGGACCTGAGTGAACAAGACAGTTTAAGATTGTATGTTGATGTTTGGACACAAAAAGGCACAATTTTGCCTTTTTCAACGTGTGCCAAGCTTTAGTGAAATACATTCACTGAGTTTTATCAGTTGAAACGTAGGGCTGGGCGATGTTGGACAAAAATAAAATCCTGATTTTTTTTTTTCTTCTCAATTTTGATTTTTTTGGTAAAACTACAAAAGACAATGAAATAAATTATTTCAAATATTTTATCTTTATCTTTAAAGAAAAATAGCAAACCAATTTCCCTATTGGAGATGAAGTTCAACTGAAAGATGTAATAAAAGTGTAATAATCCTCCTTGGGTTTCGTAAAGCGACATTTTTAGTCTTCTTACTAAACTAAGATGAATCCCTTGGAATTAATGAAGTGAGAGCCTCACTTGCACCAAATTTCACTTGAATATGAGCAGGTTCTTCATAAACAAAGATGAACTTCCCTTATTTGGGAACGAAGTGAAAACTTAAGAACCAAACACAAATGAATGCCAATGGGATAAAGTGACAACCTTAACTGCCTTTCACCAAACATCACTTTAAAAATTAAAGCTTTTTCTATCATCTTGAACAACGATGAATAAATAAATTGCAAAACTTTCACATTTTGTAAATTGAAGGCGCACAGCCCGGAAGCATGCGAGAGGAAAATCGATTTTAAAATTGTCCTTTTTTTAACACCGTCTTGACTAATAAATCTGATTTTGATTTCAAATCGATTAATCGCACAGCCCTTTCGAAACGAGAGGTTTTCTGGGGTTTTCTCAGCGATCACAACAAAATATTGAGTTTGGCGTGCAAGCAGAGCTGCCGCTGCCGCTGCCGCTGCCACCCCTACCCCCCGCTCCACCCGCCGCCACCACCACAAACTCTTCATTTCCTTTTAGGGGTAGAAGTTTCCATCTCTTGCCGTGTCGCCCACCCCCAGTGTTGAGCTGCTCGGCCGGGCTGTGGCGCCCCCTGCCCTCCGCTCCCCAGGGACCCTCAGCAGAGCTTATTAATGCTGCCATTTATTTATCCAGCTGATGTGCGAGCAGGGGGGAGGGAGCGCTGCAGCAGCTGTCGCCGAACCCACGGGACATTTGAAGACGTGCCCCAGTGTTCGGCCCTTCCTTTACTGATTATTTTTTTTTAATGAGGATGAGTGAAGGGCTGAGGCAGGTTTCCCATCTGGCCGCACGCTGCACGGCTCTGCAGTCGTCCGCCAGCTTTCTCGGTTTTGACGGCTGCCCCTGTTGTTTGACGTGGGAACCTGCGCTGCTAGTCGGCGGATAGTTTCGGTACCTTCCAGTAACCGGGTGAAAAAAAGAGAAAGAAGGGTAGCGCTCTCTTCACACGTTGCGCTTGACTTTCAGAGAAGTTTAATTGGGAGGTGTAGCAGGGGGGATTCCTGCCGCTGCTCAATATTGCAGCTTCTCTGTTGTGTTCCCACACGTTGCCAAAACAGCGTTTGCTGCGACTTTTTGTTGTCGAAGCAAACTTTGCTCTCTAGTTCACCTCCCTCTGCACTCTGTATTTTCTTGTGTTTTTTAAAAAAAAACACACAAAGCTGACGAAGGCCCTTTGCCATTCTGTACATTTAAGTAGCGAAGCCACAAAAATCCAGATGAGACATTTATGAACCAAGTGGAGTCTTTTCACGCAGAGAAGCGAGCGTTGAGATCATTAGCAGTGAGCTGTTGTTGCATTGTCTTGCAGTGGTGTTTTTTTCAGAACTGTGAACATTAAGTGTGATGCTGACCCCCCCCCCCCCTGCAGTGATCATGTCATCGGTCTCGCCCCGTCCTCAGCCTGGCTCCCAGCCACTGTTTGTCAACACACTCCCCCAGCGTTTGGCACTCAGTAATATTATTTTACTGCCCAAACTTCCAGCCTCCCTCATCTCAAATCGTAAATGCCAGACATGCTGGTTATTTATGGCATGGTGGCGTGTCGGGGCTTCCTCTGTCCCAGTGAGGGAGAGCACCAGCAGCCGCCTGCTGGATGCCTTCATGGTCCACTTTTTTTTTGTGCCCCTTACCCCCATATGCCTTTTCCCATTTTTCTATTCATCATTGTTTTTGTTTTTTTTGTCCATTGAACTCTTTCTTTTGTTTTTTATCCGTGAGATCCTGTTTGTTTGCGGGTGCCTCTGTGGAATCCTCACCACTAACAGCAGGTGTGCAGTCTTCTCTTCTGGATGTGTTGTCCAGTGTGTGTATTTAAATGATTACAGTGTTAAGAATGGCTCTGACATTGCCTCTTATATCTGCAGTCTCCCACATTTTATTGAGGATCTGAGCACCAATGAAGCTGCTGCATGACAGTCAAACAAACATGTCCACCGTCTAGTGTTTGAAAGGAGACGGCTTCTCTGTTATCTGACCCCTGCCCACGTCTGCCTTGCCTGTGTCTCCGAACGGATGTGCAGTTATTGAGGGAAAGAAAGGTGTAAATGAAAGCTCTTTGTTTTCCCTCCACCGCCCAAATCAGAGCAGCCGCCCAGGCTGGGCCTCGTACCTGCCAGCGGCAGCTCGCGGCTGAATGGAAATATTATTCTCACGCCGCTGCCTTCCCACGCAGATAAGTCTGTTTGACTTGAGCGCAATCTGTTTACACTCCCTTCCTCACGACTCTCTCTCTCTCTCTCTCTTCTCTCTCTCTCTCCCTCTCTCGCACTGCAGCATCAACAAGGAGAGCATCGTCGACGTGGAGGCGGCGGTGAGGAAAGTGGAGCAGAAGATCGAGAGCTGCTCTCAGCAGGACGTGGAGCTCCACATCGAGAGGGTGGGCGCGGTTTGCTCATACACACACACACACACACACACAGAACTGGACTCACAGGATAAATGCAGATATTTACATATTTACATAAAGATGGAAAGATGTCGATTCTGCCTGAAACTACATTTAACACAAACACATCCATGATTCATGGCACAGAGACAGTTTGGAAAACAGCTTGCCAACCCCGGCATTGCACAGTGGGTCAAGCGAGTATGCAAAGACTTCCCCAACCCACACACACACACACACACACACTCTGTAATGCACTCAGAATTGAAGTTTTCAGCTCTCTTGTCTGTTCAAGATCATTAGTCTGCCCAAAACTTTACTTGTAGTTAGGAAGTTATTCTGAACTCTAGAGGCTGTTAATGTGTGTGGGGAATACACAAAATGTGAGTTGGTGGACGACAATGACGACAACAACAACACGCACTACAGCCACATCTTAATTGGAGCGACACACAGTCAAGCCCAGGACTCAAACAGAATCACGGTCTTGTTTA
Source organism: Thamnaconus septentrionalis (assembly GCA_009823395.1). Taxonomy (NCBI): domain Eukaryota; kingdom Metazoa; phylum Chordata; class Actinopteri; order Tetraodontiformes; family Monacanthidae; genus Thamnaconus; species Thamnaconus septentrionalis. The sequence goes on along the minus strand of CM020514.1, from coordinate 17,641,247 downwards.
TGTTCCCGTCCTGTTGGCGCTGCACAAAGCCATCCGCTTTAAAACACGCCCTCACCTTCAGGTCTGTGCGCATGTCCCCAGCTACCCCCCCCACCTCCCACCCAACACACACACACACAAAGATTTTCCATCATCCCTGCTGGATTTTAATGCCCTTCTTTTTTCCTCCTCCTTCCGCCTCAGATCTTCGTCATCAGCCAGGCGGAGCCTCGGCTGCCCCTGCAGCTGGACGACGCCGTCAGGCCTGATGGAGATGGCGAGGAGGTGAGTGAGGACGAGTGCAGAGATGGATAGAGGGAGGCGGACGGTGCCCTTTCTGCCTGGTACGTGATGTACTGCTGACATCCAAAGGCTGATGGCGCCCAGACGTTTTCAGTGAAGCTTTTCAATGATGGCCCCACTGCTTGTAGGACACCTCGGTGACCTTTTTCTTTCTTTCCATTTTCCTTTGGTGAGGTGAGGGAGACACTCTTAAATGTGTTGGTTTGAACTGCAAAGACGTCGGTCTCAGACTTCTATTGTCTAGTGATGAGTCTAATTCAGACTGACACTTCAATTTAAACTTATAATCAGTTTCAAAAACACAAGTGTAGCGTTTATTTTAACAAACTAGAGCAATTTTTAAGAACATATCTGTCAGTGAGACAAAATCCCAGCCTGTATACAGGCCTTTCTGGTCACTTTAAGGAGGTCTCAGCATTTGGTTGCAGGAGAGAAAGTGTTTTTTTTGTTGTTGTTTTTTACAAAATAGACTAATGAGTGTTTTGAGTGTCACATGACACTGGCAATTTGTGTAGAGGAACCATCAACGCTGATCTTTTGGATTCAGACCAAATAACTCAAGCAAATGTCTCCCATTGCCAGACATTGACAGCATGGTTGGTGTTTCTGACAGACTGTGGGATTGGGCTAATCAAAGCGAGGCCAAGCACAGTGTGGCTCCTCCTGATTAATGGCACCTTCAGCGAGGAGCATCACCTCGTGTGATTAGGCCCTCTACACGCAAACTGTCATTTTTATCCCATTGTGTTCAAGCCATCAGCCACAGTTTATACAACACCCCGAGTTCCAATTAAGTTTTTTTTGTTTTTTTTTCCCTTCATCGTCACCGAATCATTTAGCAGGAATCGTGTCCATTTAATGGCTAATTATTTTTCCCACCTATAGTTGAGGTGCAGGCAACGGCTGTTCAGCTTGGAGGGACTTTGCTTGTTGAGTTTGGTGAAGCGGAGTGCTTTTTCACTTTTCAGTCGAACTTTCAACGTTCAAAAATTGAGAGAGTGCCTGAACTAAAGGCCTTTCTGTCAACACAATTCATAACCGACGCAGCAAATAAGCTGAACGGCCGAGTTCTCTTTGATCAGTCACACATTGATTCGGAGCAAATAAAGAACCAACGGCCGAATAGCTGCCAGTGTTTACCCAGAGAGCCAATCTGTGCGGCAGCGGCTGCGGCAGCATCCCAGGTGTTTTCTGAGGGGATTCGACATGTCAGTCACACCCTGGCAGCGACACCTGCTCTCCCCAGAGACGCCGGCCCTAACAGCCTCATCCATCTCACTGTCTGCCAGTCTAACCTTTTGTACCTCTGCGTGGGGCTGTTTGCAGCAGGATGTGGCCACACAGGCTATTAGCTCGGCACTCCCTGAGGGCCCTCTGAGGAAGCGCCACACCGCTGATCCTGGAAACAGCGGTTCATCCTGTGATGAAACATTTACTTTTCCATTTGATTTTTTTTTTTTCATATTGTCAGCCCTCCCCTCCCCCAGAGAAAGAGTCGTTATTTTCTGCTTGCTGTACTTTTTTTTTTTTCCTCATGAAATCCAAACTGGGAAATAATTGTTGCGTCTGTTTTTAAATTTTAGGTCATTTAAAAAAAAAAAAAAAGTAAAAAAACAAAAAGCAACATGATTTGGCTGTCAATTTTCATTTACATTTGTCGCCACAGTCGGCGAGTGAATGAAATTCAGACGGCGCCTCTTCGCTCAGAAAGCAACAAAGGAGATGGAGTGTGAAAAGGGGCCGGCGTCGGTGTCTCGTGCATTTGAATTGTGTGTTCGGGGGCCGAGGGAGCTAATGGCGCCCGTGTTGTCTCGCCAGTGTGCGGACCATTTCTCTCCGCCGGGGGAAAATTGCTTCCCTCTCTCTCTTTTTTTTTAATCTCCTGCCTCTCGCAAAGGCATGTTGACAAAACGTTGAAAGGCCCTGTCCGGCCTCGCCAGCCACCTTCCTTTTGTACAGACTTCAATTAAGTGCTGTCACCGTCTCGGCAGGCCGAGGGGCCGGTCGGTCAACGCTGACCCGCACATTACACCTTTTGTGTAAACGGCTGCGCTGATACAGAGAAACAGGCGTCGGTGAAAATGGAGATAACAATTGTCGCTGTCTGCCCACAGCCATTGATGCCACACACTCTCAGAGGGCTACTGCACTTTCATAACCAGCAGTAAGTGATTATTTAGACCCCACCACCACCACCACCACCGTCAAGTGGATAAATTGTTTTCTAAGAAAGTGTTTCTTGTGGAAATGCGTTTTTAAGTTGTGTGGGCTGCCACCACCCCTTGCAGGAACTTGGATTCCTTCACAGACTGTCCAGTATTTAATGTTGTCTTTTTTTTTTTTTTTTTTTTTTTTTTTTCCATCTTGGGCTCTTCTTCTTTTCTGCCCTGGAAGCTAAACAGGCGGCGCCCCACTGTTGAATATTTCTTAGACGAAGGACAAGGCTGATGTGATGTATTTTTGTTTTCCCTCAGGAGGGCAGAGCCACCGTCAACCAGGACACCCGGCTGGACAACAGGGTGATCGATCTCAGGGTAAGCCCCAACACACACACACACACACACACACACACTCACACTCACACACCCCAGCCCATGTGTACGTGTGTGTTACACTTGTGTATTTATTCCACAAGCAACACAAGCAGCAGGTGGGTGTCAATATCCTGACATCTGCAATGTAATAAATACGATCCATGGTGTTTTACATCTAGCTGGTACAGTTTAAATATTAACCTCAAAAAATGTTGCCACCACAGTTGGACACAACATATCTTACATTTTACCGTTAGATCCAGTGGGGGGGTAAAGTTCCTTTCACCACCAGTGAAAGTCCGACAGCCCTGAAGCGTCAAGTATTTTTTTTGTGTGTTTATTTATTTTTTTGGGGTTTTTTTTGCAAGCTTTTACGTGTTGCAAGCTGCTGCAGGAGGCTGTGATTTAATGCAACACCTCTCGGAGCTTTGCGCAGCACAGAAGATGAGCTAAACCTACGGCAGCAGTCAGTGCCGAGCCACAAAGTGTCTCATTGTTTTGATGTGTGCCTCCCACGTGTATTGTGCCGCAGGCGGCGAGGCAGCAACACCACCACAGCACCGAGACCCCATGACTACACCTGCTTTATTTTTTTTTTTTTTTTTTAAAAACAAACTTTCTCTTCTTTTTTTTTATCACTGCGCACTTAAAGATCATATATGTTTGGCAGGGGAGGGGGGTCTGTCATCAGTTCTGTACTTTAGAGAGCATTGGAGCTATAAAGTGGATACCACACTAGCAGGCAGATGCTCCTGAAAGAACCCGTAAAGCACCACATGCCCCCACTCCCCTCCATAACCCCCAAACCTATCATCTTTTAAAGTTTTTTTTTAAGTTTTTATGGACGTCCCCTTGTAGCTGGATGACCTCCAATCTAAAATGTCACACAGCGGAGGGAAATTGAAAAGTTTAATGGTGATTAGTTTCCTGAAGTTTGGAAGTCACGGCTTCCTCTCAGCGTCGTCGTCTCCGCTAATTAGACGGCGTCAACCAGAGTCGACGCAGATCAGCCAAAAACTGCGGCGCCTGCTCTTGACCCATTTTGCCCGCCACGGAGGGATCGTTTCATTATTTATTCATCTGAAAATTGTCGCGATGAGCCAACGTCGAGCTGCTGGCTCCGTCGGCCAGCGAGGGGATTGTAAAAAAAGAAGTTAAAAAAGGCTCATCAGTTGCGTTACAGTGGACAGATGTAATATCTGTTTCCACTCAAAGGTGGAAACATTGTAGGCGGCACACAGGATGGCGGTGGCGGCGGTGGTGCGTTCAGGCCCTCATGGCCCTCTCTCGGCACATTAAAGCGCCGAGGCAGCGTTTAACCCGACCGTTGGAACAGTCGACGCCCCACTGAAGTTCAGACGGCGTGGTCGACTGCTACTCAGAAGCAGCCCGGCGGTGAGGCCAGACGTGAACTTTGATGTCGGGTTTTTAAAAACCCGACTTGCCGCCGATTGCTACCGCTCTCAGCCGCAGCGCTGTGGCAGAGGTCCATTGTTCCCCACTACCCGCAGACACGCTGGAGGAAGCGCCGGCGCAAAGACGCTCAAGTGCAGCCTGCCAGCCGCCACTGCTCCAGCAGCTCTCAGGAGGCACTGCTGTAAACAGGAAGGCCTTTTTTCTGTGCGTTTCCTGGGTACTCGGTTTAACACTTTTTCAACAGGCGTCACGTGTGACATCACAGGACACAAACCACTCTCAACACTTCCCTTTTTGTTTTGTTTACTGCCTTTTGAGAGACTTTGCAGTTCAAAACATCAGAAAGATAATGAGTTTTGTTTGTTTTGTTTTTTGGGGTTTTTAATCCCAGAATCCCTTGATTGTAAAGTTTCCCAAATTCCCCTGACAGGTTTGGGAAACTTTCATTTGGGGAGACGAGCCTGCAGCGACGTCTGCAAATTAACAAGCTGGCCTGTATATTTTTGATACCATGGCACTTTCCGTTTTGCCAGCTGTTGGTCAGGACTGAACAGGTACAGGAGGTGAGGGTGCAGAACAGGAACCTTCTAATTAAGGCAGACCCGGGTGTCCTGAAATATAAAGGCGTGCCTTGATGTGCAGAGTGGAGCTGAAAGCCACAAAGCTGAACTGTTAATAAAAAAAAAAAACCCTGCCGTGATGTATGGTTGCACTCCCTGAAATTTACCAACCACCAAAAAAAGTTTTGGGGGGTTTTCAGGGGCTTTACGGTAATCCGCCAAATTCCTTCCGCCTTGATTGCACTGTGCATCGCAGCAGGTTTTAGTGCTGGCAGTGCTGGTCTTGCAAGTCAATGAGAGAAGAGACAGAAAACTTGGCTGCCTTGTTTTGAACACGTCTGTAACGATTGTGTAACTAATCCAATAAATCATGCCCCCCCCCCCCAGACGACGACCAGCCAGGCCATCTTCCGCCTGCAGTCGGGGGTGTGCCAGCTCTTCAGGGACACCCTCACCAGGAAGGGCTTTGTGGAGATCCAGACCCCGAAAATCATATCAGGTACTCGACACCACTGCCTGTCGCTCTCAAGCCCAGCCGCCAGGTGGTGGGTGGGTGGAAGCCAACGTGTGATGAATGAATGAATCATGATGGATTTCACGTTGCCACCTGTGGGGCGCCCACAGTTGGTCCCTGTGAGTCACGGAGCCTCTTTTTCTTCTTCTTCTTCTTCTTTCCAAGGGTGTAAATTCAAATCAAGAGTCGAGGTTCGGTTGAAGTTTCAGTGATTGAGAAAAGGAGTTTCTAAACGCCGGTGAAGTCACGCAGGCTTGTGTTTGAGCAAACACGCTCACGGTTGCTAAAGGCGGCCTTATTGTCTCAGACAGGAATCTGTGATGCATCAAACCAACTGTCACTTAATCTGCTCCTCTCTCTCACACCACACCCTTGTCATTTTAACAGGAGAGCAAAAATGACCACGAGCCTCACACTCAATGTGGAAGTCACGTGTGTGTGCGTGTGCGTGTGTGGAAACGTGTTTGCCCGCCACCCAACTTGTGCTCAGGGTGCCTGCTGACCTCTTTCAGGTTCAAGACTAGATTCGGATATTCTTGTCTCATCCTTTCATATTTACTGGGCAGCACCATTATTGTGACATCACAAGGGGCCGGTTGCTGTTCCTAGGTGTTTTCGTGAAGCAGTAGATAGTAAATATTAAAGTAAAGGAAGTAAAGGGGTGGACATTTCTTATTTCTGGGGAGTTTATTAACAGTTGAAAGACACACATCGTTGTGAAACATTGAAATTGAATCAGCAGAACCTTTTCAAATTCATTTTTTTTAATCCTTGGCCCGTGTGTTTCCTTGGAGACCTTACGTAATCCAGCCCAAAGGGACTGAAGCCCTTCGCATCAGTGCTCTAACCACTGATTTTTTATTTTTTTTAGGCCTGTTCCTTTTAAATTGGTAACTTTCCATTACAGTGCCTTGTGAAAGGCGATTCTGTATAATCTACCTTGTGAAATAACCTCTTCAGAGTGAAGAAAAAATATGCGTTTTGGCAAATATAGAGCATTAATAATGGTCAGTTTTACTAAGAACCCTATTCACACTCTTGTTTTTCACTTTAGGGGTCCAATGTGAGGCCATTATGCCAAAACTTGTCCTCAACCTGCCACAAAATGTGAACTTTGCAGTGACTCCAGAAGAGCTCTCACTTCCTCTTGCATCAAGAGCCAATGATCTCGCACGACACGCTTACACAACCTCGTTCAAAATTGCCGCTCTTTTGTTTTGGCGGGCACTCGTATTTACCCGTGTGTCTTTTTTTTTCTGTTGGAACTGACTCCTCCTTCCGGCCAACACCCAAGTGTACCCACAGTGAGTGGCGTGTTCTGTGTGAACCGCAAACCCTCCACCCTGCCTACTACAGTGACACGTGAAAGTGAGATGTGGCCTGTGACGCCTGTTAGGAACCACAGATGAGGTTACATAAGAGTGTCTGTTTATCACTCTGAAACAGGCCTAGCAACGGCCAATAGAATTTGCTTTATTGTGAGAAAGGTTTCTTACTTTGGAATTTTTTTTTTTTCGCATTTTGTTTTCGTGGCTGTTACTTGTCCCTTGAATTCTCCTGATGACCAATAAAGTCGTCTCTGATTTTTGTATATTGAGAGCGCCGTTGTTTCACAATTTTTTTTTTTTTTTTTGGTTTGTTTTTCTCTTCAAGTAAAACACTTCATGTCCTTGTCCACTTGCAGCTGCCAGCGAGGGAGGGGCCAACGTCTTCACCGTGTCTTACTTTAAAACCAGCGCCTACCTGGCCCAGTCCCCACAGCTCTACAAGCAGATGTGCATCTGCGCTGACTTTGACAAGGTCTTCTGTGTGGGTCCAGGTGAGACCGCCGACCATCTGTCCCTTTGCTCGCCTCACCTGTGCACCTGAGAAACAAGCGGCGGCGCTGTGTAAACTGTGGGACCCCATTAACTGAGATAACGGCCTTCTAATGGACCCAAATCCATTTATGCTATTAAACAGACCTCCCTCTGTCGCTGCCGCTGCAGGCTGAGCAGCTGCAGAGCTGTGTGCGTTAGTGACACACTGGGACCTGTAAAAGAATTTATGGCGCCGTGTTGAGTTTGAGAGAACCTGCGGCCGCGTAAACAGGTTCACACTGCCACACGTGGTCACCGGCTGTAACAACACCTCACCTAGTCTGGACTAAGTGGAAACCTCCCTTAGGAAATGTTACAATAACATTAGTAGTCTCCCCTCTTGTGTGTAGTGGGGCCTGTGTACACTAGCAGTCAAAAGTTTGTACACACCTTCTCAGGCAATTTTTGTTTTTAGCTTTACAACATTCTACACTGCAGATAGATACTGAAGACAGCAAATATATGAGCAAGATATATGTAATTATGCCGCATAGAGATGCACATTCAATAACTCTAAATATGCTTTTTATGAGAGCTTTTTATGAGTGGCTTTTTTGAAGAATTTAAATATAAAACGTGTTTGAATTATTTCACACCTTTATTGTTTCCTACATAATTCCATGTGTGTTCAATGTGAATAGTCATGAGAATGAAAGAAAAGACATTCAATTTGTAGGCTGTGTCCAAACTTTTGACTGCTAGTGTACGTAAATGTCCGTTTGAATGAGGCAAACTACAACGAGAGAGTTAATATTAATCAAGATGACCAAAAAAAAACTGTGCAAATCAAACATAATTCATTTGTGCCTCTGTGAAAAGAATTTATTTTAATCATTTTAAATAAAAATGATATAACTTCTCAGCCTTATTAAGTATTAAACTTTCTTTCTGGTCCGGCGTCCTCATCTGCGAAGTAATCTTCAACAAACAATGTAAAGCCATTTCCATTTATTTAAGAATCCTGACAAATAAGGACTTTGTATTTTATTGCATCTGCTGCATGTTAAATACTTGCAGGCTAGTTAATTCTGCTGGATGAGGAATTTCCTTTTGCCTCAACAACTGTTTCAGTTTGTCTGTCTTTTCCGCAGCAACGGATGCAGTCACAGTTGAGCCACTCAAAAGAAAAACAAGAAGTACTTTGTTTACCGCAGGTGCAAATTTGGTGCCAGTTACTCACCAGGGAGCACCTGGATCTTAAAGCAGGGCAGGAGGTGAACGTCAATGTTCATTAACCCCCGGCGCTCTCACTTCAATGTCTGGGTCACTCGAGCACAAAAAGTGTACATTTTGCCAAGTTGATGTGTGAATAATACAGAGACGGGAAACTGCGTGGAAAGAACTAATCCAAGCAAAGTCACGCACGCTCTTTTCCTGCGACCAGCCGAAGGCGCTGTGAGTCGTTGATTTCCTTCTTTTTTTAATGCAGTCATGCAGATGTGACACGCCTTTAATCACCTGCGAGCGTTCATGTGTAAAGACTGCTGCACCTGTCAATTACAGCAGCGGAGGAGAGTGGCTTTCAGATAAGAAGGGCCCAGGGCAGTCATTCATCACTCCTACCACAGCACACGTCTCGGGCTGTTTCTTGTTTTTTTAAGTATCCGCATTATGTTGCTAATTCATCTTGACGCAGGTTCTTGTAAACCCCACCGGCCGCTCGCATTGCAGCAACAGCAGCAGCAGACAGAAACAGAAGCAGTTGATTCAGGTGGAATGTTGCACCAGTGACGCTGGGATCCGTCTCATCTGTATTGAATTTGCGTGCCTCCAGTTTTCAGGGCCGAGGATTCCAACACCCACCGTCACCTGACTGAGTTCGTGGGTCTGGATATTGAAATGGCCTTCAACTACCACTACCACGAGGTCATCGACTCCATCACTGACACCATGGTGCAGATCTTCAAGGGTCTGAGAGACAAGTAAGATGGGTGTTTTTATCTGCCAAGCTCAAAGCTGATAGACTGACAGTCGCCACTAAATTTGTTGATGTCAATTCCCTCGACAATTTTGACTGTTTTAATTTAATTGTAAAATGGTGTGAAACGATCAGATTTAGGAGTTACCGGTTCTCGGGGAAGAAAATAATGTAATGTAGCGTTACTGCCACCTAGTGTTGTGAATCAAAGCAGCAGGTGGAGACGTTTAAGGCAGGGGTCGCACTGCTCACTGTTGAGCAGAATCAACACGAGGCAAGAAAAGTGCTGTCAGCTCTCAGACATGATGTTTAAATGACGAGTTTAAGGGTATCAACCCACTTCAACAAAACTTGTGGCCACCGTTTCTTTTTTCCACAGCGACCTTGTGTGCTTTGTGTGACCTCAGCAGTCATCCGTTTGACCGCCGCGTGGGTTGAAACAGTCTCTCTCTTCCCGTCTAATTTCCCCTCGTGCGCCCTCAGTTTCCAGACGGAGATCCAGACCGTCAACAAGCAGTATCCCAGTGAGCCCTTCAAGTTTCTGGAGCCCACCCTGAGGCTGGAGTACACCGAGGGCGTGGCCATGCTGCGCGAGGCCGGGGTGGAGATGGGCGACGAGGAAGACCTCAGGTCAGGACACGGCCTGGCCGCCACGTCCCACTCTCTCTGGCGCAGGGCTTCATGTAATAAGAGCAGATGTGGAAGTTAAAGGGAGGATGTGAAACGCTGCAGCGGCATGTGATCAGTGCGAAAGTGAATAGTGAAGAGCCATTGTCTGTCGTAATATGTTGAGCTCATGACATTCAAATGATTTTTTGTTGTGTCCTCCTGCAGTACGCCCAATGAGAAGCTGCTTGGCCGCCTTGTCAAGGAGAAGGTTTGTATTTGACTGTGTTTGTTTGAAAAAAAAAAAAAAAAAGTGAAGGTGTGTTAAGATAGCAAGAGTATCTAATTAATAAACTTCAGCAGTAATATAAAAAAAATCTCTCTCACATGAGGGGCCATGGTGGAAAATCATCTGACTGCTTTGTGAGTCATCGAGCTTTGAAATCAGGACACTACAAAAAAAAAAAAGCCGCTGACGGAGGAAAGAAAATTAGTTGTTAGTTAGAAAATGAATTATGAAATTATCCATTATCCATCATAAGCAACATGTAACTCGTCTGGAAAACACCTTTTGTAACGTCGTCGTGTGAAATGAACATTCATCAGCGGTCCTGTGCGGCAGCCTGGGAGTCTCTCTTAAAAAGACGAGTATAAATCGTTTCCTTCTCTTCTCAGTATGACACCGACTTCTACGTGCTGGATAAATACCCGCTGGCTGTGAGACCCTTCTACACCATGCCTGACCCCAACAACATCGTAAGTCTTTCCCACACACACTCTCAGTGCTGCTGCTTTTCTACCATTTGTATTCACACTTGGTACATTGCAGAGGGCAGAAATTCTTTTTCAAGCTTCTCGACCCTCTCAGTGGTAAAGTTTTACGGTGCACTGTGGTGTATTTGTAAAGTTGTCTGCAGCATCGTGACCATCCTGCCTCATGCTCACGTTGGCTCCTTACATCTGGGGAGATGTCCCTCAGTCTCCTCAGACTTCGCCTCTACTGTTGTCTTTTTTGTGTTTTTTCATTCTTTCCTTTTAACTTTAACTTTTTACTTAGCGGCTGACGCGTCACCTTTCTTTTCACCGTCGAGCAGAAATATTCCAACTCCTACGACATGTTCATGCGAGGGGAGGAGATCCTGTCTGGAGCTCAGAGAGTCCACGATGCTCAGATGCTGACTGAGAGGGCGACACATCACCAGATCGGTGAGGAAACGCAGCAGCCCACATTATACAGTGCATGTGATTTGTCTCCCTCTGCTGGCGATCAGTGTGAATTACAATTCTACAATGCCTCAGGCATTTTCCAAGCAAATTTTGATTTATTTTTTTCTGTCTCCTCACGCAGATCTGGAGAAGATCAAGTCCTACATCGACTCCTTCCGTTATGGAGCGCCCCCACATGGCGGTGGAGGAATTGGTAAGTACAGACAAAACTGCAGTGTGGAAGTTCTGAATGACAATCAGCAGATGTGGCTTCTAATCTCTAATCTGTCTTCCAGGCCTGGAGAGAGTGTGCATGTTGTACCTGGGCCTCCACAACGTGCGCCAGACCTCCATGTACCCACGTGACCCCAAGCGTCTGACACCTTGAACCCCTCCGCTGCGCCCGCTTAACGGGTCTTCAGCAGCCTGAGGCAGATTTTTGGTTTATGGGGAACAATGCGATTGACAAAGTCATGGAGGGTTTAAAAACTAGTGCCGGCTGAAGACTCTTAATGCGCCAACACGTGAAACATGAAGACTACCGTATGGAGTTCCAACAGGGCTTCATCGATTCGTAATTGTTCTTACAATAATCAACTGATGAATTACAAAGAATCAGAAGGTGGCTGGAGGAAGATGCTGCCAAGCTGCACGCGCTAACTAAAGTCCACTTTTAATCATGACACAGTGAAATTTGTCAAGTATTTCTTTTCTATGGAGATGGTGAAAAACCACTTAAATGGAGTTGTTAGTCCTAATACCAGCACTTACTGAGGACCTTAACATCATGTCATTTCTAACTGTACTCAGTGTATTTTGTATGGGATTATAGGGTCTGAAGACAATTAAAAAGACTAAAGAAAGTATTCATAACTGGTCTCTGTTTGCAGTTCCTTGCCTGCAGCTCATTTGAGTTCTTCCATGTGTAAGTTTTGTAAAGTTCATAGGGTTGATGCTAAACGAAGGCGAATTAAAAAATGTGAAGTGCAAACTGAAAATGAGGTATTGCTTTATTGTCTTTTCTTTCTTTGACGGGCAAATTAAAGGTTTAGAAAAAAAATAAAGTGCTGTAACGTTAGTTTTACCAGGCTTAAAACGCAAAAGTGCAGCTTCATGCTTGATGAGACAAAACCAGTGTCCTGTTTTTGTTTTCTTTTAAAGAAATCCTCCCAGTCCAACCTCGCTGCGCGGTTCACTCTGTGGCAGCTCCGCTGATTTGAAGGATGAAGAGGAAGATGTGAACAATATCGACGTAGAGGGACAGAGCAGCGTAGATGTATTCCTCTGGGCTGATCGCCAACTCCCGATTCCCGATGAGGAGCTGAGTGTTGTACACTAAAAACTTAAGACAAACAATACAACAAGAGTCTTGAAGTATGGAAGGTTGGGCAAAGTTACAGTAAAAGTCTGGATAAAGTGCTCCAAATACATTGAAAATATAGTGTCCAATATAGTGACCAACAACACAATTTCTTAGTCCTGTGAGTGTGAACCCACCAGAGTGTAAACGACAGCTCCAATGCTGGCAAAGAGCATATGTAGCCAGGGGACCTGTCGAGTTGCAAACAAAGAGGCCTCAGAATTTAAAATCAGTCAGCCAGTGACAAAATGTAGGAACAGAACCGGATCAAGGGGCGCTCACGTATTGGAAGGAAAGGACGATGGCTGTGACAATGCCGATGATCAGGAGCAAAATGGCAGCGATGGAGAGAAATCCCCCGCAGGAGGTGAAGTCCACCTGTGATGAGCAACCAGTTGTTAACAGGATGAAAGTGAAAAGTGTGGATGGTTGGAGGGGGATGGTGGTTAGAAGTGGGTAGATGTGTTGTGCCCGGCCGAAAAAAATGCAACCGCTCCGTCTCCAGTTGCATCAGGCGGCGAAGTCGGATTCACATCTTATCTCAAATGTCCTAAATATTTAAAGGAACTCAGTGGCCCATTGTAATGTGAGACAAAAGAGTTCTTTTACGCTGACAACAAAGACATTCACTGACAAGCCACAGGCTGCTGAGCTACACACACAGACACACAACGTCTCCCTCTACCTTGGTTTGGAAGCAGAAGATTGTGACCGACACACACACCACTACTGTTATTCCCATGGCCAGAAACACTGCTTTAGTTTCATAGTAGCTGCAAAAGAGACATACGGTGGTTAAAATGTTGAAATGAAAATGAAAAAGTCAAAACTTGCAGCATTTCTTGTCATGGGGAGATAACGAAAGACAAACCTGGAAATTGTTCCGCACATATAGGAGAGGGCGAGAGTCTGTTGGATAAGACAGAATAGAGACACGCTGATTTAGGCTTTAACTTTGAAATGTCTTTACTTTTGCACAGGTTGCCAAGCTGTTTGTCTCTGACAAAGATGACTTACAAAAACCCCCAGCAACACAAGATTCCACGGGAAACGCCTCCTAAACACAACCAAGCGACACAAATTTCAAGATGCATCATAAACATAATGACTGCACACTTGTTGGGGCCGGTGCTGCTTATTTGGAAGACGAGGTGGAATAGCTTTGCTGACCTCGGTTCTTTGCAGCAGATGAGAATGCAGTAAACCACAAAGTACACCACACTAGGGAGAAGTACGTTAGTATTTGAAGTGCGCACATCATGAAGTAGCCATCATCCTAACGTTATGATGTTCCTAAGTGAGGGTTATAGTGATTTATTTATTTATTTTTTTTAATATTTGTCATCATGCTTTCTTATTATGTTGCAACTCACAAAGAAGCCCAGTAGATGCCGGGGTATCTGAGGACAAACTGTCTCACTGGGTCTCTGTGAAAGGACACACATGAGGGATCACATCTGACATCTGCCCCTCCTGAGTCATCAGAGACACAACAGAATGCTGCACAATAGAAACTTCTTTGCAAGAACACTTACACGAACGTAAATACGGCGACAACTGAGAAAGTGACTGCAAGCTGCGCAGCCAAAATCATATAAACCTGCAGACAAAACAGAACAACAGGAGGCTATAACTGATTTCACACAAGAACGCTGCAGATGTTGTCTGGGTGGAACTGAAAGAAATGTTTTCCGGGGGGTTTGAGAATTCTGCAACAGGACAGAAAACACAATTGAGCAAGTGCGTGGAAGGCTGAGGGAGGAAAATCTTTACCTTTCGGATGAAGGCGTGGCGAACAGACGTGCTCTCCCACCGGCTGCGCAGAACATCCTCCATGTCTCCTGCACAGTTGGGAAATACCAATAAGCTCAAACATGGGACTTATTTGTGAAGAGATCGAGTCTTGGCGCTTTTCCTCACAACCTGTGTTGGCTGCAGGCACTCCAGCGGACAGAGTCGGTACTGTGGCGGGGACCCCAGAGGGAGAGAAGGCAGGGCCTGCCCACGTCCCTTCCTGGCCCCAGTAGCCAGGCGGGCTGGGGAAGGTGCCAGGAATGACACTGTAGGATGGAGGTGGCGGTTGTGACTGCTGGGGGCAGTTGTCATACTTGGGGTGGTGCAGCGCATCCTCGTAAGGTGGGGGATTGTCAGGTTTAGAGGTCATGCTCTTGTTGGACCACCTTAAGGGAAATGTAAGTTGTAGATATGTTTTTAAAATGGTCAAGAAAATCTTTGAAAAATGTGCGTAAAATACATAGGATTAGGATTAGAGTATAAGGATAAAAGCTCTTTTCTGGGGAGCAGCTCATATACTGTAGGTTAGAAAAGGTAACTTTATTTCAACCATGGTTCACCTTGAAGCAGGTAACCCATGAAAACAAAAATAAACAATAAAAAAAATCAACGCCAAATCTCATAAATAAGTATGCTGAACACTGTTTATTTTGTGTAAAATATTCACGTCAGTCACTAGCTACTTATATGGGAAAAGAAACAGCACTAATAATAAGACTGAAAGTTTATTCTACTTAATTCCAAATCCACACATTGAAATAAATACATTTTTAGAAATCTTTGAAAAACAACAATTTGACTTGCCTTCGGGCTTCAGCCAAAGATGTGGGCACCTTGTCCAACAGTCCTTTCTCTCGTTTGGCCTTTGTTGGAGTGCAGAGCAAGAAGAGAGAGCGTCATCAGTGTAATGGGATATGCGCACTGAAACTTACACTGTCTCAGAGAGTCCGGGGGACTCCTGTTTCCTGGGTGCCTGTTCAGCTTTGGACTGTTCAGTTTACCAGTCATAGAAAGACCATTGGTTACATCAGATGTTTTCTTTAAAAAACAAACAAAACAAAAAAAAACTTCTGAGAATGTTACTTTATAAATAAATAAATAAATAAAAGTCAAACTGAAACATTAACTTTTCCTGGCCTACTTTTTGACATTACTAACATGTATGTCTTTATTCTGACACTATCATCTATCTGCAGCTTTATTCATTTGTTAAATAGTATAGGATACAGTGGCTCACAAGTCAGTCTTTTTCAAACCTATTCCAACCCAAAGTTCCGTTCACAATATTCTTGTTCAATGTATTAAAAATCATATGAATTAAAAAAATAAAAATAAAAATAAAAAAATATATATATATATATATTTCCCTTCAACAATAAAATACGTCAGCTTCCGGGTTTGGTTGACGTAGTTGACGTCATCACGCTCACTCCAAGCCATGGAGCTTCCTGGCTGGATGGTGACGCTGGCTGCCCCTGCATCTTTCCTGTGTATCTTGTGTTTGTGTGTTCGGTACCAGCACACGGGACGGGCGCTTTGGAGGCGACTGAGTCGTAAAATCATGGCCCGTTCCGAAAAGCCTTTGTTCCGAATCG
This sequence comes from Thamnaconus septentrionalis, assembly GCA_009823395.1. NCBI lineage: Eukaryota > Metazoa > Chordata > Actinopteri > Tetraodontiformes > Monacanthidae > Thamnaconus > Thamnaconus septentrionalis. The sequence continues at coordinate 17,625,603 of CM020514.1, read as the reverse complement.
CGTGAGTACACGGCGGCCTCGCTCGCTCACTTCAAAGGCGTCGCTGCTATCGCGGTGCTTGACGTTAGTTAGCGTAGCTTAGCATCACCTCGTCCATATACTCAATAAAGACCGACCCACTTCCGTAAATTCCGTAAAAAGTCAGTGTACCTTCAGTTTTTAATTACTGGATTTATCAGACATTGAGACAAAATAAACGTTTAACATAATGAAAACATCCTTAATGTCTCACAAGTGTCCATTCAAGTCATCTTAGGTAGTGGATCGTGCTATATGTAATATGTTTTTCGTTAAAGTGGGCGTGACCACATGACTGACTGAATACATTTATTTCGATCATTTATACAATATGTAACTATCTGTACATACAAAAAGAGGAAACAACATAACAACACACCGCACATAGTTCGAAAAAGTGGCCGGAAGAAGTAAAAAAAACTTTTTTTTTTTTTTTTTTTTAAATTTCCTAACCCTTTTTAGCTATTATATTATTATTATATTATTATTAATTGTAACAAAATATTGCCAGATATTGCTACACAGATATTATATCATATTATAAGTACATAATATATAAACACCCATATAAATGTATAACATATACACCTACAGAAACTACATAAATATCTATATAAACATAATTATAAATAAAATTATATTACATACATATCCTTATAAATATAACACAATATTACATAACATAACTTAACTATAATATGATATAGTATATATGCATATACTGTGTAGATATCGACATAAATACATATAAAACATATACACATACATACGTACATACAGCATAACTATCCCTGTAAATATATACTAACATGAGTTGACATAAAGTTTTTGTTTTGTTTTGTTTTTCAGGTACGCTCTTTATACTAAGACGAGGCTGGGCTACATGTACTTCAAGAGGGAATTGAGGAAAGCCCGAGAGCAATACCCTGCTGGACACTCCACCGCTCAGCCCATGGAGCTGAATGGTATGCAGCAGCAGCAGCAGCAGCAGCAGCAGCAGCAGCAGCAGCAGCAGCAGTCAACCTCACACACCAGCCAACGGCCACCGCAGGTCGATGGTTGTGTCACTGCCAGAAAAAACGCTTTTGTACGGGTCAGCCGGTGCATGGTGTAATGTGTTGTGCATACTGTCAGCAGTAGTTGTCAATAAGCAACTGCACCATCACACAGTGCAACCGATGCCAATCACCCACTGCACAAAAGCCACCAATGATGAACACTGATTGTTATTCAGTTTACTAGAAAGGCTAAATCGTTGTGTCTATGGAGCTGTTGGTGGACACGCACGCACACACGCACACACACACACACACACACACACACACACCACTCACCACCAACAATGTTATTATTTCTAATAAGTAATCAAGGAGCATATTCCTGTCGGCCAGCACAGGATGAGTAATTCATTTGCTGTTGTCTTTCTGCAGGTATCAAAATCATCCCCATCCCGATGCTCTTTGACAATTACAGCTACCTGGTAGTAGACACAGCCACCAGCGTTGCAGTTGTTGTAGACCCTGCTGACCCTGAAAAAGTTCAGGTGAATGTGTTTTTTACTATCCACCACATGTGTCATGCTGTTTTGTTAATGTTTATCATTATCATTCATCTCTAAGCCTAAAAGATGTGTTGTCTGAGAAAGAAAATGACCTTTCCTCTCCTTCAGCGCTGTACTAGCTGTAGCTGGTAGGCGCTTCACGTCAATTCACTGCGTTGCTCCGGCGCAAAATGCAAATGGAGGGCAGGAAATGACTTTATGCAGCATTCTAACAAATTATTATTGTTCCAGTGTTTTTGCATTGTGTCGTTCAAACTAAGGAACCTAGAAGAATTTTGAATTTTTTTGCGATTGCTGTTCACAAAGTGGAAAATGGATGAAAAGGGAGGTCAGGTCAGTTGGCTGGAACTCCCACAGTGAGCATCCAACGTATGTTGAGATTTTCTGTTTATTTGTTCCTCTGATGTTTGTGTTTAAGCCAGCACTGTTAAATAATGAGCTTCCTCATATCTGCCATGGCTGCTCCATCTTAATTTCACGTCATCTGAATCGCTTGGCTGCTAAAAAGCTGAGGATTTGAAAAATAAAGAATGCATGTGCATTTTCAGCTGCCTTAAAGAAAACATCGACTCCTGCATTACAATCTGCACTAATTTACAGCCCAATGGTGTTTGCAGAAAATGCTGCTGAATGCTGCTTTATATGAAGTGCTGTAACAGCTCTTTATTCCTCAGGCGGCGCTCACGGCAGAAGGAGCAACATTAGAAGCAATACTCTGCACACACAAGCATTGGTGAGTCCTGGGATTGTTTTATGAGGTTAATGCTTGAAAACATTAAGGGATAATTCACCAACAATTGAAATTTCGCCCAGTCACCACAGCACATACTTTTGTTTCCTAAATAAATAGCATACATTACGATAATTATGATGATAAAAAAAAAGGCTGACAAAGTCGTGCATGAAATGACTCAGATTTTCACTATATCTCAGTGCAGTCTAAACAATTAGGAGTGACAAGCCAGCAAAACCAACAGCAATTGGATGTCAGTGGTCCTGTTGTTGTCTCTTCCTGGAGTGGCCACCGTTTGACTTGTGTTCTGTTTGCAGGGATCACAGTGGGGGCAACGAAGGCTTGAAAAAGCTTCACAACTCGTGCAGAGTTTATGGAAACGCAGCTGATAACATTCCTGGCCTGACACAGTAAGTCCTCCCTTGCATGCTGCAGCACAGAGTCGCTGGAACTGAACTGAGTCCCATTTTGTTGCCTTTGTCAGCTTTTGAAACGGCTGACTTCACAGTAGATGATCTGTGTGTGTGTGTGTGTGTGTGTGTGTGTGTGTGTGTGTGTGTGTGTGTGTGTGTGTGTGTGTGTGTGTGTGTGTGTGTGTGTGTGTGTGTGTGTGTGTGTGTGTGTGTGTGTTTGTGTGCGCGCGCGTCGAGAATCGGCGTGAGTTAAATCTGTGGAACATCCGACCGCAGTAACGCGCATTTAGCAAAATTACAATGCTGCCCTTTTGTCTCCAGCCCTCTCTCCCACAGGGACTCCGTTACATTCGGCAGTTTGCACTTCAAGGCTTTCTTCACCCCGGGACACACGGTTGGTCACATGATCTTTCTCCTGGAGGGCAAGCCGGTTGGATCCCCGTCCAGCCTCTTCTCTGGTGACCTGGTGTTCCTTGCGGGATGTGGTAAGTTGGGCCTGAACAAAGTCAAAGAGTATTTTTTATGTTTTTATGGTCTGTTTTTGTTTGGACATTTTGGCGAGAATGTTACGTGGGATGGTTTTTTACTGACCTAGTCAGTCAAAAAGTTGCGACATCCTTCACAGCCCTTTCGCTTCCTCTCGTTCACTGTGGAAATGCTCAGTCGATTTTGACCCTTGTCCTGCTCCTTTGCCCATTGTCCTTGGCTCTGACAGGTTTGGAGAGAAATTGTGAAATAAACCTCCCCGTTTTTCATTATGTCCTCCACTTAAGTCAGACACTAATTATGAACATCTGACTGACTTTGTTGTTTCATCACTATTTATTCTCTATTCTTGTCCCAGCAAAACTTGGGCCATTTTTTCTGCACCTTTAGTCTCAGTCTGTGGGTTTATTTGTTTTTCCAAATTGTTTACCGCCATCATGTTTAAAACAAAATCCTTGCTTTAATGGCTTTAAAGACATCTGGGAAAGGCTTCAGCACCCCAGCGAGCCTGAGTGCAGGATAAGTGGTGATAGAAAAGGATGGACGGATGAGTTTGTGCTTTAGTGTCGAGACGGCACTGTCTCCGTGACAATGAATGTTTTGACTTAAGCCGGTTGTTTTGTTTTCAGGAAGGATGTTTGAGGGCAACGCAACAACTATGCTGTCGTCTCTGGACATGGTCGCCTCCCTGAGCGACGACACTCTTTTATGGCCAGGTAGGAGAATATGTCAGGACGTTACAGACACGTGTATTTGATTTCTTGTGACTTAGCTTTTGAGATAGTTCCCTCTGGGAAATTCCGAGTTATTCCAGAATTATGCTTTGCAGCGGCAAAATAATAACACTGTGCAGTCAAAAACACAATATAAGTTAATTGGAGTGGCGTATGGCAATAAAAACCCTACATGTAAATAAAATTGAGGGAGAGACTCATTGTGGCACACATGTACTCACACTGTTGCCATTATGAAGGATTATTTGGGGACATCTGTTCAGAGTTAACATTAAAGTCTGGCCATACATATTGATTTTTCAATTTGCTTGCGTGTCCACTGGCTTCCACTCAGGTCATGAGTATGCAGAGGAGAATCTGCTGTTTGCTGCCGAGGTGGAGCCACGAAACACTGCCAGGGAAGACAAGTATCAGTGGGTGCTGCAGCAGCGAGGCCAGGAGCTGTGCACGGTGAGAATGATGCTGTGCCCATTGTTATGCTCCTCCTGCAACTCGTCCAAGGCGTCCGGCATCGGGGAAGGGAGGCTTATCACCTGCCTACAGTTTGCCTGTTGTCCTTGGCTCAGGCGCTCTCTCACCTCTTGCTCCATTCTTCTGCAGGCTCTTGGAGTCGAGCCTCATCATTTATACGTTGCACAACAGGGCGAAGATCCAAAATTCAGCTGCTTTGACCGAGACTTCCTCTCTTTTTTCCCTGCTTTTATCTTTTCATCATCTTTCGCACAGTTGCACCTCCTGTAACCAGGAAAACAACACATATAATTTGATCACATGCTTCTGCTTCTGAAAAAATGCCTAGTATGTATGACATTTCTAAGAGAGATAGATACTCTAAGCAGATTGAAGTGTTTGATTTTGTTTTAATTCAGGCAATCTTCAAAGCATTTGTTTAAAAACAAATTATTTGCATAATTATTTCGAGGTAAATGTCATACGATTGAGAACCGGTTGTGGCTATAATCTGATGTTTACCATTCAAAGAATCCTTTCCGATTGTTGCCTTAAGCACATAAACGCCAATACCTGCTCAATCTCCCGCAAAGTAGAATAAGATATTGAAGTAAGATATTTCCTGTGCCCTTTAACCTTGCCTTTGAATTAGCCTTCTGTTAAAGCAAAAGCAGCAGAAATGCCTTTTCAGTGCTGTTGAAATTGCTTCACAAAATTGGAAGCCCCAAGGAGATTGACGGCTTAGATGTGAAGACATTTTGCAGGAACTGATTGAGGCCAGAGATGCAAGTAAAATGAATGCAAGCTGGGGAAGTGGGCATCAGTCATCTGTTACCTGGAACTCTGTTCTCTAAATGAAAGAGTGACATATGAGGCAGCGAAGCCGCCGCAGAGAGACTCATTCACATTTAAGTCAAGCCAGTCCATTTTCTGACATGTTCCCTCTTTTTGTCCCCCTCCACACAGAACCCCTCCACTATCGGGGAAGAGAAGCAGTACAATCCTTTTCTGCGTAGCCACTCTGCGGAGCTCCATCTGGCCCTGGACCTCCAGCAGTTCCACGATGAGGACTGGACCCAGTTCAGGGCACGGGTACTGGTGGAACTAAGGAGGCGTAAAGATCTCTACCTGAGGCGAAAGTAGCAGCAACTAAACTGAGGACAGCGGTACAATTAGCAGATCTGCACTGGGAGAGGAACAATGAGAAGAACTACGACTTCCTGTTTGAAAAGAACCAGTACTGATGCAAAGGGTAAATGTAAAGGGACATTTTAGCTATATACTTACCATATATAGTGAAGTATATACTCAAAGGTCTTGCCATATTTAGATGCCTGCGTGTGCAGCAACCACACGTACTTTCATGAAGATGGTACGGTGCCCTTTTCCCTGCCCATCTGTTTGTTGTACTTAAAAGGCAGGTTGCATGTTTCCACTCATGCTGAATCTTGCTTACCAATTTTTCATTTTGAGAATTGTAACTTGAATGTTATACTGTGAATATAGTTTTCAGCAGTAAAGGTACCGGAAATATAACTAAGCATAAACACTAATTGCTGTTAATTTGTATTGAGAAATTGTGTTTACATGATGCTTTAGATCATTTTGTAGTTGGGTTATTAGCTCAGTGTTTCCCCATTGGCTGGAATCAACTTACCCATGAAGGACCTAAAGGTTGCACCTAGTGGTTTAACACTTTTTTTTTTTTACTGATTAGGTACAGCCGTCCCACCTGGCAAACAATGGTTTAGCTGAGCTAATAAACACGTGGAATTGCCCTGTTTTGCACAGTGTGAAAGTGAATGTCAATACAGGTGAACAATTTTGAATATTAATAAAATATGAAACATTGGAAGGAATGCAGCAGTAGCTTGTAGTAATTCCCAAATAACTAATGATGTCACATACTAACATTGCAACAAAAAGAATTTAACAGCTGCATAATTCTGTTGCATTTTAAAGCTGAAACAAATAATCTGCCTTGATGTCGAACCAAAAGCTGCACACTATTACTCAGGGTTTTGTTTTCCACCGTCGAAAATAAAATGTGGCATTGACCTTAGCCCTCACCTTAACAAGTGCAAAACTTTTTGTTGCTCTTTTTAGTTATGCTCTAAAGGTTACAACATATGAAAATGATGTCCTTATGAAAAACAGTCTTCTTCCTGTGCACATCTGAATTCTGTTTCCCTTTATGTAAACGTGTTTGTGAAGGACGTGTTTTCAGCCTTGGCAACGTTGCAGAGGTCGAAACCTTTAAACTTTCGAAAAGCTACCAACGCGTCTCAGGTTCCTCTGTGGCTGATGCAGATGTGTGCCTACCAAAACACGATCTCCCCTGGTGATTGTCGACTAAAATTGTTGTTGTGTTGGTTTGATGCAGCAACATACCTTATTTGCATATGTTTGTGTCAAGAATACCTCCACATGGGAGACCATTTCACTTCAGGTTATGTTTTAACGAGGCAATATGAAAGTGTTGCGCTTCATTAGAATAGTAGGAATGTGTTAGTTTGTCGTCTTGTGAGATTTCAAACTGACTGCTGGGTTTCTCCTCCCACTGCTATAACTTGCCTCTGCTGAAACAAGGAGCTTAACCTACTTTCTGCTCATTTGTCGAGATGGAGAAATTGACACAAACTCCCACTTAAGATAAAAATGATAATGATTAAAAAAAAAATAAAAAAAAAAAAATGACACAGGGTGCACAATATAGTGTCTTTGCCAACTTCTACATTTTGTCTAAAAATATTTTTTCTGAGAATTTGATATTTGCTCTAGAATGTACATCATGAGAAGAATTGAAGTTTTACAAAACTATGACCACAAAACAATCATCGTAATTTCAGGTTCTTTTGTGATTATTGTTGAGAGGATATAGCTGTCATTTCATAAAAGTTTGAATGCTTCCTTTATTTCCCGAAGCCGTTCACAGCATGTCAATAGAGAAGCTGCCCAGTCAGGTTTTGAGATCCACATCCGGGCTCCGTTGCGTGGTTTTGGGCCGATCTCGCTGACGTCACAAGCAGGAAGTGGATGATGTGGAAGTTGTCGGACGGCTGCTAGGTAAACAGCAGGTGCGGCGATCCAGACTGTCACCCGGTAGTTGTCAGGTTTAGGAGAAAAGTCCGAAGCTCTGTGTCAAGATGTTGAAAGCGGTCATTTTAATCGGAGGTCCCCAGAAAGGTGAGAACATTCCCTTGTTAGCGGGCTCTCAAAGTTAGCCCGCCGGTGCTAAATTAAATCGGAGGCTAGCTCGCTCTGCCAGGAGCTGCCACACTTGTTTATATCAATGACGTGGCTCAATGGCCAAACACGATCGCTAACGACACATTTCCCCCCTCCCCCAAAAAAAAAAAAATAAAAATGCGCAAATGAATCATACAGTACATTTAAGAGTTGTGTGTAGTCTGTGTCAATGACATTATCAGTTCGAGGAGATCTGAGCAGACCTGTAAATACTGTAACCCATTGTGTATCGTATCGAGTAAACGTGGTACTCTTTAAAGTCCAATGCTTTGTTTTAAAAACATTAATGACAGTAGCAGTATTGTGATATGTCTTCGTATTTCATTGTCTATTGTGAAACAGGGGCGGGACACCTGAATTTCCCACATAGGGATAAATAAAATATCGATCTATCTATCGATCTATCGATGTGTATACAATCCAGTTAAGGCTCTAATCCAATGTTAAGCCATTGTACCTCGAAAACATTTCCAAATGATTTCCCAAAACCTTCTATAGCGGTAAATAAAACACTAAAATACTAATTACTCACCCGCAGCCTAACCTTGTTGTACATTGTAGTGGTTTTTGTTTGTTTGTTTGTTTTTGTTTTTGAAGAGTTGCTGCTGCTGTAGCACTTGTGCAGATAATCCCTATTCCTGTTCTGCAGGCACAAGGTTCAGGCCGCTGTCGTTCGAGGTTCCCAAACCCTTGTTCCCTGTCGCGGGAGTGCCAATGCTGCAGCACCACATTGAAGCGTGTGCCAAGGTGAAACCCTATGTCTGTTGTCCTTTTGATGCTGCTGTGGAAAAAAGAAAACAAAAAACACACTTGAAGAGAATAGATGTTTGAGTTCAAGGCTATTTGTAGATGACTGGGGGGAAAGGCTTATTTGTGCAATTATCCCAGCTCAATAAAAGCAGTTCAGCAATGAATGGAATTGTTTGTTTTGCAAGGTACCAAACATGAAGGAGATTTTGCTCATTGGCTTCTATCAACCGAATGAAGAACTGTCCAGATTCCTGTGTAATGCACAGCAGGAGTTTAAGATCTCTATAAGGTAACCAATTTGTCTACTCTTGAACATTTTGTACATTTTGACATCATTTGCTGTTTCAAGCTGTATTTTGAAGTTCAACAGTTTCCTTATTAAATTAGTCATTGGCAGTCATTAAGAAATTCTTCAGCATTTTATGCACAAGGACATCTTTTGGCATCAATGTGCTCTCGTTCTGCAGAATAACTGCAAGAATACTGCTCTGTCTCGCCCCCGCAACGCAGGTACCTCCAGGAGTACTCGGCCCTGGGCACCGGAGGGGGCATCTATCACTTCAGAGATCAAATTGTCTCCGGCAGTCCGGAGGCTTTCTTCGTTCTGAATGCCGATGTCTGCTCTGCTTTTCCTCTCAAAGAGATGCTCAGCTTCCAGAAGGAACACGGAGAACCAAATAGTTTCGTCATCCTCGGGACAACAGTGAGATTTTATTCTGGACAAAAATGTAGACAGACTTGTTTGGGATCTCTGTTATTTCCGCCAACCATTTTAATATTTAGACTTGTTACTTTTAATAATAGAACAACTCACTGAAGTTTATTTCAGATCTTCCTCATTCTGGCAACATCCCATATCATGCTTTTTTCTTTTCTAATTTCTTTGTTCTCTTTTGCAGTCAAACAGAAAGCAATCCATGAACTACGGGTGCATTGTTGAAAACGAGGAAACAAACGAGGTATTGAACCCTTTCCTATTCCTTCCCGTCTGCCACTCGTCCCAATTTTCCTTCAATCTACAAAGTTTTCTGCTCACTCAGGTCCTGCATTACGTGGAAAAGCCCAGCACATTTGTGAGCGACATCATAAACTGCGGTATATACCTCTTCAACCCAGACATCTTCCAGCATATCGGCTCAGTCTTTCAGAAGAATCAGCAGGACATGCTGTTGTGAGTTGAAGCTCTTTTCGTGTGTGGGGGGGTCAGCCTCGTGTGTCAGCACCACTCATTTTCTTTCTTTGGTTGTCTTCATTTGTCCTTTTTCCTCCTCCCTCGTGATTTTTGTTTCCTCACACCATCGTCAGATATCCGTATGATGGGTAAGTTGGTATATTTGGGCTGCACGACGTAGTTGGAGAGCACTGAGTGAATGGTGTGAGCTGTAGCTGCTAGGCCACAGGAAGGCTGAGCTCGCTCATGGTGCTTTGTGAATGTTGCCTGTGTCCTTTTCTACTGCCATATTATGCACCTGCCATTTTTTGCAAACTGCGCAGTGTTGTTCATGTATTGCCCTTGCAGACACTGAGGGACTTTGTAAGCTTTTGTTTTGCTTTACATGAAAGACATTTAATGGAAATTTTGAATTGTGCCCAAGATATGACTGGGAATTTGAAACTAATCCATTGATGAGCGACTGACTCTTCGATGAAACAATCTAAAGTAGCAGAACTTTACAAACTTCCTCATGTCTTCCAAGATGTGTGTTCATGTATGTATATATAAACATGTGCACCTGCGTCACTGTTCCAACAATAATAATAACACGTGGAATGAATATTTGTATTCTCACATGCAATTGTGGATGTGAGCGTTCTTGACTGTACGTGGTTACAAATGTCAGGCCAGTGCAGCCTGGCGTCGCCAACAGTTTACACACCGAGGACGCGTCCTAATGTATTGCCAAAGGTCAAATAACTCACCGGCTCACATCAATAGCACGTTCATCAAGCAGGCCAGTGAATCAGCAAAACTGCTGAGCTCATCAGAGACACTTGAAAGAAGTGAGGAGGGTTTTACTGCAAATCCCTCTGTGACTGCTTTGCCTCTAACCGCCCACCGGCCCGCCCGCTCCTTTTTGGTAAAGCCTGATTCTGGTTGCTGTGCTTTTAAAATATTCCTTTAATCAATATTTAACACTCTGTTTCATCTCGCGGCTCTCACAATACACCACACTAAAGACACTTATTAATATGGAACACGCAGACTCTTACACTTGGCTTTTTTTTTTTTCTCGATCACTACTAGTTTATCAGCTCAGACCTGAGCTCAGCTACAGCAGCATCAAAGTTGGTATCAAGTGATGAATTTCAACTCGCTGCTCTAATTTTATTCTCAGGGATGAATTGTAAGAACCAAAAATGTCTTTCATCTTGGGCTTCGAGAAAGATTTTGGGGTTGCAGGACTGTCTTTGCGTACACCAGAAAATGTGAAAAGTTATTGCTGTGTAGGTTGGGCAATGAAAGCTGTGGGAAATGTCCTAAATTCTTATAGCACTGTTTTTCTGACGTGTTTTCGGGTCGACTTCATACAGGCATTTATTTATTTACATGAAGTGAGAAACCTTTTCTATAATAATTATCTATTTTCTGTCCGTCTGTCGGTCTGTCTGTGTAATGTCTGCTTCTTTACTCACAATTTAATATATCCACTTGATTTGCAGAACCAGAAAATGTGGGGGAGGGAAAAAACTTTTACATTTTTAAATTACAGTGTTTTTTCTCTCTATCTTTATCATAGTTTTCACCCAAAGTTTGTGCAGAAAATAGTTTTTTAATAAAGCTTGATCTCTGGCGCTGATTTGTAACCCAGTGCCTTGAACTGCTGATGTGTCTCTTGCAGAGAGGAGCCAACAAACGGCTGGCACAGAGCAGAGGCCATCAGGCTGGAGCAGGACATTTTCACTGCCTTGGCGGGACAGGGCAAGCTCTATGTCTATAAAACGCAGGGCTTCTGGAGCCAGATTAAATCTGCCGGGTGAGTGCACATGTCATAAATGTTGTCACATCCAACTGGGCTGGGCATAAATTTGCGCGCACCACGCCGGCCATCCTGTTGGGGATCCAGGGCCGGCCACCAGGAGGAGGGCCGGCTTCCAAGGCCAGTTTGATAGAGTGGCCACACCACACAGTTACAACATTGTGTGATACACATGGATCCCAGACAAAGGCTTTAACTCATGTGCATTGGCACATGTGGGTATTCATGTTTTGAATTTTTGTTTTATAGCATCTCATTTCTGCTTTGCTTGGCATGAAAATCCAATCAAATTTTAGCATTGGAATAAATCCTTTTTGTCTTTGAGAAACACAGTGGCGCTACATGGAGAACTCGGAAGGAATACATGATGTTACTGTGTGTGCAAAATTTAACCCGGTCTCTGACAACTGCTGCTGCAAGCCACCTGTGCAGACTCGGCCTCACCAGCGCACGGTATTAGACACAACACTGGAAAACAAGCAACCCGTGCACACAGCAGCAGGGCGTCATGACCTCTACAGCAGAAAGTTCCTCAGCAACTTGTTGACTGGCCGGACCAGACGTGAAAGCATTAATGCATGTGAATCTCCTTGTCTTCCCTGCCGGCAGAATCACAGATCTTCTCGCCCTCCTGACACAATGTCAATAGACGACAAATAGCAGCAAACCGACGCTGCTCAATAATGTGGCCTGATCAAAGGGTAGCCTGAGTCTTCATTTACAGGGAAATGCAAACGTAACAGCAGGACCACCAAGAGGGACGCCCTCTCGCTTGCACCGATATCTACTCTGTTCCTCACCTCGCATTGTCCACAACATGCTCAAGTTATGTCTGTTACAGCCTTGTGTGCTCAGTGCTCACTTGGTTTCTTTATCCATGGCTGGTTGCTTATCCGTGATGACATTTAAGTACCAGTGAGAACCAGCTGTGCACTGTGCTGCAGGTTAACGGCACCAGAACAGGCAGATGTGCTTGAATGCAAAAGACTCATGGCCTGACTCAAAATGAGTCTTTTTTTTCCTCTTTACACCCTCTCAGGTCGGCCATATACGCCAGTCGGTTGTACCTCAACCAGTATCACACAAGCCATCCGGAAAGACTGACCGCAAATAAGGAAGGAGGTCCCAAAATAAGTGGTAAATATCATGCAACCACTTGTCCATTTGTCCTCCCACCCCCAACTGGAAATAACTTTATTCATGCTGTGTCTCACCTCTTTAGGTAATGTATACATTCACCCTACAGCCAACATCGACCCCACTGCTGTGGTAATTATTCCCTGTCGTGCTTCATTTTTAAAATGTGCATGTTTACCTTTAAAAAAAACCCAGAGAAACATGAATATATGGAGAACTGCATCTTTTTCCTGTCTAAATTCAGTTGGGTCCCAATGTCTCCATTGGCACTGGAGTAACTATCGGTGCCGGGGTCAGAGTTCGAGAGTCCATCATCCTCCACGGTGCAACTCTACAGGTGAGACATGACCTCAATAAAACTGAATAACATTTTCACATAAAAAAAAACAGCAACAAAAAATGGAACTGTATGCTTTTCTTGGCGGATAACATGTTTTCAGGATAACAAATGTCTTTGGCAAGAGTTTAATTAAATGGCACCATCGACAAAACCACAGTTAATGTTGCGCCTCCCACAAACAAAGTCAAGAGCAAGGCACGTTAAACCAGCACCAACAAACAGTTCACAGGAAATGAGACTGATGGTTTGTCCAGTCACCAGTTTTGCCTTTCGATGTGGGAAATACTGAAGAATTCAGGAAACCCTCAGCTGCCGAGTCCGCTCGGTGTTCAGTCTGAAGGATTTTGGTCTATGTGATCATGTCGCTGCTTCTGTAGGACCACTGCTGTGTTCTGAACAGCATCGTAGGATGGGACAGCACCATTGGCAAGTGGGCGAGGGTGGAAGGAACCCCGAGTGACCCAAACCCAAATGACCCGTACGCAAAGATCGACAGCGAGACCCTCTTCAGAGAGGGAAAACTCACCCCCTCCATTACCATTCTCGGTGAGCATCAACCAACTTGGCTGAGCCGTGCCTTCCGAATGGACTGATAAATATTCATCGTATGCTACATAAGAAATATGTTACATATATTTTTGCCCTTTTAGCAAAAAATTGATAGATATGAACAGCGGATGAAAACATTTTTTTCTCCAATTTTGGCTGCTGAGATGAGAATTACTTTGAGTCCCAGACTGGAATGAGCCTCAGCTGCATATATATGGATAGCAATCTGATATGTTTGTGCATGCATTTGACCTTACTTTTTTTTTTTTTTTTAGCAATGACAAATTTGCACAAAGCACTGGGGAGCAAGATACCTTAAGCAGACGTATCTAAATATCACATCCTGCATGCTGGAATGTGATGCATCTGTAATAAAACGTTGCCCTGCAGTGCTCTGCTTCCACACAGAATCAGATTCATAGTTTTCTCTCTCTGTCCTCAGGCTGTAACGTGACCATCCCCTCCGAGGTGATCATACTCAACTCGATTGTCCTCCCACACAAAGACCTCAACCGCGGCTTCAAGAACCAAATCATTCTCTAGTTAGTCCTCCTCACTTCCTGTCCTGAGAGAAGGGTGCGGCAGGACGCCCACCAGCACTGCCTCTGAGTTACTGTATATAACATGTCACCCACTGAGATATGGGACAGCTGTGAATAGTGGTGTTGGCTCCTGAGCCTCAATGTATCAATGGTAGTCGGCAAGGGCTGGTCACACACACTGACTATCATGAAAAGTGCCAGAACTTTATGTTGTTTATAATTAACCTTGCTGAATTGTAAAATTAAAACAGAAACGGGCTCATACATGGAATGTAACATGATGTTTAAAAAGTTCTACACAGTCGGATTCTGAAGAATGGCAACAAACTTTTTATTTAGTCAAGGGGGTGGGGAAGAACATTCATAAATAAAAAATACTTGCTACTCACTGCTTAATTCCTTCAGATAATTGTTTGTTTAAAACTCTGATTAAACCCTTTCATTGTGGAAAAAAATAAAGACATTGGCAAGAGATTTACAGTGAGTCAGGTCATGCTGCCTTTGGGAAAGGCAGGACTCAGACCCCTGCAGTGAGCAACTACTGCTTTAATTGTGTGTCCCCAATCAATGAAGGAGCTGTTCCAATTTATGGATACAGCACATTATCGTCTGCTTATTAGGCCCTCAAGCACTTGTGATCACCACAGCACTTTTGTTCCAATTACGGGGAATCTATTAAGATGTTATTCAGACTGCGGAACAGGAGCTCAAGCGCAAGACGTGTTTATTTAAAAAAGGTTTTAAATTATGCAGAATTTACTCTTCCCCACTAACGATGTCTCTTGTCTGACAGTGAACTCCCCAGAAATAGCAAAGGTCCATCATTGTCTTTTGTCTGTTTACGACCAAGAGCAAAATGGGACCTCTCCCACTTTGTTGTCAGTTCTCTGCTGGCTGTAAACAAAGGGCTAAATCCTATCTTTTCTTGAGATAAGATTCAATTTATCAGGCTGCTTTAATTGAGTCTGTGATGAAAAGCTCTTTGATAAACAAGCCTGTCATGAAAGGATATAAAATAAAAAAATGTTTTTTATTCATAGGTGAGTGTGTATTTTTCTAATTTTACCATGATGCTTGAATGGTTTAAATCTTTTCATTTACCGCTTCAGAAGACTGTCCTTAATTATTTTTTAAATGTGAAGCTGTCGGGTCAAAGAGAATTAACCTACACCATAAGGCAACCCTGAAATCCACCCATCAATGAAAAGCTTTTGCACTGCATCTCAGTGGAAGCTTTATGTTTTTGTCAGAAGAAAAAGAGGAGAGCCTCTCAGGCAGGCAGCTGATAACACATCACTGAAAGTGTTTCCATACCTTCTCCATCTGCCTCTCAGTGGGAAACACAAGAGCATGAAATGGAGTGTCAGAGGTATAAAATGACAGGGGTAAAAGACAGCGAAGTTGACAGATTCATACGCCTCCTAAAAGAACACGTGAGAGTGAAGATGCGGACGCTTGTGTTTTTTCAGTCAGCGGAATTCTTCGTCTCCTTTTGCGTTCTAGTTTCTTATTTTTATTTATTTGATTAAAGCTTGGCTATATTCATTCTGCAGTTCTGTATTTGTCTTTTTCAATTTCTATCCTTCAAAGGGAAGACCTTTTTAAACCCACAGTATACACAGTTAACTCGCTAATATCTGCCTGCATTCAGCTTAAATTCCAGTCTAATTCTTCGTCACGACCTGCCCGTTAGCTGCCTCTGTCACATTCCTCGGCAAACAGATTCATAATCTCGCTGCGTTGCATTGTGTTTGTGTTAAACGGGAGGCCGGGCAGTCAGCGTAACACAACAGGTCCTCCGGAAGTGAAGCAAGATGGGAGTCAAAGCATCTCTATTAGCCTTAAGAAATGCATTTATAGTAGGAAATGCTGCGGTGGATGGATGTTGGCGCTGCGAGTCGACTGAGGGGCAACGACGTGTGATAGCGCAGGTAACTGAGAGGGTAAACAGGGGGAGCACAACTGACTCGGCTGCAATTTAGTTTAACAAGAGCTGCCGGTGGAACAAAAAAAAAAAGCATCAGCATGAGATAAGTGGAAGTGTGTTCACATCCCAGGAGAGATGATTCTTTCTGAAGGTCACTGGAGGTGACGGCTCAATTTCCTCTCATTTGCACAAAAAACGGGTTTTTCTGTCCAGGCTTGCATGTGGTGATATTCAACCTTAACAGCTACTCACTGTCTGGGCTGCATGGGCTCATGATAGCTCACCATAGTAGCGTCTCCAGACTGAGACAAGAAGGTGTTTTCCCTTCGCCCTAACAATCTCTGTCCTTTGTTCAGTCTTCGTCGGGAAAAACATTCTGTCTAGTCAAAATAAATGTGTCAGATAAGGCTTGAGTTACAAAAAATGTCAGAGTGGAGTAAAAGTAAAATTACATGCGCATAACAACTTATTTCAGCCCTGTTTTGCTTTCCTTTTGCATTCGAAATGATATTTAAATTGAAAATGGAGGAAGTGAATGAATATGGCAGAGATTTAAGGGGAATAAAAAGTCAACACAAGCATCAAAACATGCTAAAATATTGAGGAGGGGGTGTGTATGTGTGTCTTTCTTTGCATATGTTTGAATTAATTTACTCACTGTGAGGTTTTGAAACAGCAACAACCAACCAAGAGGTCAAAAAACAAAACAAAACAGTGAAACAGTGTTTGCTCATGGGGAAAAAAGAAACCAAGCCAACTAACTACAGCTTCAGTGGTCGCTGTTTCCTTCCAGCTATTGCATGTGTGTGTGTGTGTGTGTGTGTGTGCGTACGCGTGCGTCCTCGTCCAGCGGCGTGGGCCAGGGCGAAGATGTTTCCACCTGAGAGGAGAGGTGGAGAGTTTGCGTGTCTGCCCAGCGAAAGGATGATGCCCACCACAAGCCTAAAGGACTGACAAATGAGCTGTCAAATAGAAACCGACAACTCACGCGGCTCAAATTCCTGCCACAGAGGAGATTTTTGGCTGTTGTGCATCGCCAGTGAATACTAATGTTTTGCTAATGTGTCCTCTGGAACATCAAACAGGGTCGGCTTCTCGCCGGATACCAACGAGATGCGTGAATCTGCCATGATGTCTTCCCGTTTTTTTTGTTGCCCGCTCAGCAGATGGGCTCGCTCAGCGGTTCTTCTATAAAATCACTAGACTTTGCTGATTTCGACAAACAGCCCCTGCCAGAAACACCGACAGGATGACAAACCATCACAGACCTTGTTGATTAATCCACCCTGACGGGGCACAGACATTAGCATTCACGTTCTAATGATTAAAATCCCAAAGTCACTTCCCATATTTCCTCCCTATTCTCAATGTTCTCCTTCTGTTAAGAATTCAGTAACAACTACTGACACAAACAGCTTGCCCCCTCCTCCCTTCTCTCCCAGTAGTTTCCGTTTGGAGCCAAAATATCCTGGAGAGCAGCGCTGTCATCTTGTGCTGGCAAACACTGAGCGGCCACATTACGAGCAGGGCTCAGCTGTCAATTCTGAGCTCTCAGCTCTCAAACAGTGGTTATGCAAACCTTTAAACACCTGATCCACAACATTTTGGTAGTGTGTACTTCATGTCAGAGACACACAGCAGCCTACTACCAGCAACCCGATGCGCTATAAATGATTTACTTTTCATGTAATAGACAAAGTTTTACTAAAAAAAACCCATGTTGCTTTACATGACCCACCAGGCATTTGATTATTTGTTCCATGTTTGTTGTGTGTCTGCTGTTTCTATCACATAAATCCTTATTATTTATTTTTCTTTGAGTGGAAGCTTAGTTATGGTTGTAGCTATAGGTTTGCTTTAAACCGGCTTCTTTGTGTTCCTGTTCTTTCTGTAGTGTCTGTAATTCTGTACTCTGTAATTATTCATTCATTCATCTTCTATACCCGCTTATTCCTATTCAGGGTCACGGGGGTCTGCTGGAGCCTATCCCAGCTGTCTTAGGGCGAAGGCAGGGTGACACCCTGACGGACAAGTCGCCAGTTCATCGCAGGGCCACATAGAAACAAACAACCATTCACACTCACATGCACACCTACGGACAATTTAGAGTGTTCAATTGACCTCACATGCATGAGAGAACCCACGCAGACACGGGGAGAACATGCACACTCCACACAGAAAGGTCCCAGGCCCGGGCCCCGGAAACGAACCCACAACCTTCTTGCTGTGAGGCGGCAGCGCTAACCACTGCGCCACCGTGTCGCCCCCTCTGTAATTATCACTGAGATAATAAGCTTAAGTTTTAGGTGACTTGTGCACACAAACTGTGACAGTAATAGCAACAGAGAGCTGCCAACACGGCCTTAGCCGAATCATCTGTGTTAATGTGAGAGCCGTGAAGCTACCAGCAAAAAAACAAAACAAACCGACAAGCTGCATTTTAACACCAATTAGCCACAACCGTCAAGCGATCGTCTCGTTCTCTCTCAAGATGAGGATGAAGCCGCCCTGAACGTCCCTGGCAGCAGCAGCAGCAGCAGCAGCAGCAGCAGCAGCAGCAAGGCCGTCTCATCTCAGCCACCTCAGAACAAACTGGGTCAATGCCAAACAAGATGAATGCACGGCTGACATTTTTGCTCAAAGGGTCTATGGGTCTGACTAATACTGCTGTAATTCATATAAATGGAACTCAAAGCTGACTATAAAAAAAGCACACAGGTCTGTGAGGCGTTGTCTTGTCAACGCTCAGCTGGCTGAAGCACTTTGAATGTGGAATTAGGTGCAGTTCGTGAGACAGTCAAAAAGGTGTTAGTCACTTTAATTAAATCCCAGTGTTCATATTTTGTGCCCTTTTGTGTGTGTTTCTTTCTTTCTTTTTTTAATTCTCGCGCCTTTCACTTTAGTCCTGCAAGTTAAATACTAAGTGGCTTAGTCAAGCTTTGGTTCCACTTTTCAGCAGACTAAACCCTCATAAACTCTGCTGCGCTCTCACACTTTTCTTCTAAAAGCAGGATTTTTAACTCAAAGAATGCCTATAACTTTGAAACGTGCAATGGTTTAAACTTAAGGAATTTTTCCATTGAAATTGGAAAAGTTTTGATCTGAAATTGCTGGGCGGTAAAGAAACCAAAACTTTTTTGGATCGATAGAATTTATGCCTATGTGAACTGCTGCAAGGTACAGCCAGACATCATTACTGGGCTAGTCAGACAAAGTTCCTCTTGTCTAAGCATTTAGAAATGTTTACTTCATAATCAAATGCATGTGTGCATGCATGAAACAAACAAACAAAAAAAAAACTAAAACATGTTTGGTTGTGTTCTTCAAAACCCTTATGAATATCTTATGATGAAAAACAGGAATGTGCGCTTAAACACGCACATAAGCCCACAGAGTGAACACCTCTGCAAAACACCTGAGCAATTCTAAACAGGGATGCTGAAGAAGAAACAAATATTTATGTAGACAAGTGAATGGAGTTTTTTTGTTGTTGTTTTTTTCAGATGGAGTTGAAGTTGGATATAAAACCAGCAGAATACTTGACAACGGTTGATAGTAGAGTGCACGCTCTAATGAGACGGCTTGCTGTCTTCCTGTCAAACTCCAAAAGAACCAGAGGAGGCAGCGCCATGAGCTGCTGCTGTGCATGTTATATCAAATCTGTCTGACCCCGTGATGATTCAATGGAAAAGAACAATTTGATAGGAAGCAGTTCAGCAGCAAAGAGTCTTTCATGTCCTTCTTTCCCTGCTTATCCTGCACTCACTTCACATGGGGGAGGGATGGTCAGGATGAAAGAAGGGTTACTGGACAGGTCACCAGGGTGTGTTTCCTCAATCTCATTCCCAGCTCGGCCAATACTGGCTGGATGGGTTTTCATTTTAACAGATGTCATTTTGAACTGATATGGGACTTCAAGAAAGAAGACATTAACGACTGACATCCAGCTTTAAACAAATAAACATTCTACTAATTAATCACAGAGGACTTTTTTTGTTTTATTTTTGTTGTTGTTTTTTGCAAGAGGGAAATACATCAATTACAGCTTAATGCTTTAGTGCAGATTGACACAGGCTCCCCAGTGGTCCAAATTAGCCAATAGGGACCTCTACCCATCATTCAGAAATGCAGTTTTCTTTCGCAGTCGTGCCTCCAGGAAAAAAAAAAAAAAAAAACATTCAACAGCTGCAGTCATTCTAAAGCAACAGGATACTAAAGTCTGAGCTTGCCTCCAGGATAGACATGCTCGGATTGCACAGTGGAATCAGAATTTATGCAAGAGTTCAACTGTGCGTTTTGCATGCGATGCGCCAGGATGTGATGCAGAGTCAAATGACACAATGGTCTGAAGAATGATGGCTGAGAGAATGTAGCCTGTCCAAGCTAAAAGAAATCTTTCTGGATCCCCACAGTAAGCTTCACATCCCATCCTCGTCTTTTAATGCCAAATGAAATAAAGCTCCAGTGAAATGTAAGAGAACAGCGCATAAGAAAACCAGTGATTTTCAGGCTTTGCTTTTCGACACATCACCATAATGAGACAGTTTTTCGAATGCTTTTTATTATCACCCACTCTGGGCTGCTCTCAGTTTCAGTTCATAACAGCTTTGGCCATGACTGATTTCATCAGCAGCTCTTTGTATGCCTTGAGCTCGAGCTCAGCATGTAGCTTTTCCCGCTGCCTTAAAGTTTTAAGCCACTTCAGCTAACTTTGATGCCTTAAGAGAAGAAGAGAAAAAAGTCATGGTGAAAAACGGTGCGTCCTCCTTTGTGGGTAGATGAAAGAATCCGATTCCTTCTGTGTATTGAGTGAGGCAGTCCATGAGGTTCTGCCGGACCTTTGAGACAAGCACCCATTTAGTGTTAATAATTGCTGTTGTTATTGTATTGAGCTTTTATTTTATACATTAGAAAACAAACAAGCAAAGAAAATCTGGCAACAACCACAAACATTATGTTCCACTGTGTTGTTGACTCAGGTGATCAGGTTTCAAATATTTTACCTAGATTGTTTTCAAATGCTCAACAAAATGCATTTTCCTCTGTAAAACTTATTTTTGTGAGAACTCTGTCAATTATTAAGGACTACTTAAATTTCATCATGTTTCATCATGCCTGGTGAGGAACAGTTGACAACTCTGAAATACTGGATAAATACAACGTTCTTACTCAAGAAATGTATTTAGACTCGGCACGGGCGCCATGTTGTAACTGTTTGTCTGGCTAAAGATTGTAAATAAAGTTCAGGGAAAAAAGTTTTCCGTACTGAACAGGTTGCTTCTATCCGCGATGGACGGATGCATACGACAATCAGCTATACAGTTAAATTATTTCAGAAACGTTGTTTTTCAAGCATTGGAAACGTCACTTAACGGATGAACCGCCATCACCGTTTTATCAGCCACACCTGCGCTACTCTACGTGGCACGTCGGGAACTTAGCGTTAGTCTGACCTCCCATTAGGTAGGCCAGACGCTGTATTTGTTGGTTGAGTCACCCTTGTATTGTTCAGCTTTGTTCACAAATGACCAAGCGAGCGTGTTTAGCGAGCGCAGGTACGAAGGAAATGCGACCGACGGAAGAGGGGTAAATTAAAATATTATTTTGACATCCAACTGATTAATGGAAGCTAAACGGCTAGCACCAACAGCTAGGCCTCGTGTATCGCTGTTCACCTATATGAGTCCTTCCTGTCCTCCTCTATCTGTCTTTTTTTTTTTTTTTTTTTAATATTTGTAAATCAGTTTAACAAAGGTAGGGAAGAAGAACCTATGCAGGCTTTTGCTTGTGAATTAAGTCATTGTGTTGGGTTACTATTGTCATAGTATTTCCTAATCCCTTTTAAAACTATATACAAGTATATAGCATATTCATTCACTCATCCATTCATATATGGTGGACACACTCGCTTAGATGTAACCAGTGACGTTTTGCTGGGTACCGCGGTGGCCAAGGAGCCGTGCAGCTAAGTGAAGCCTTGGCGACGTGTGGCTGGAAAGCTTCTTGATTTATGCAGTGGCGTAGATGGCCCAAATGTATCCTTCTGCAATATTTATTAGACATTCACACCATCACTCTGCATTCTGAACGCAGCCGTGGTGGGTGGACAGAGCGCCCTGCATTGGGTTGTATAATGCAGGGCTGTCAACTGCACATAATGGAGGATGGCAGTGTGGTTATTCGAATCATCTCCTATGAGATCGTTATTTTGCACTTTCGGTGCCTTCCAGTTAAAATGAAGGCACCTGAAACACTGTCCACTGAGGAGGATGTGACGCTAGTGGTTTGGCGGCGTTGGCTTCCGCTGTGCTGGCTGCATCTCTTAGACACCTCCTGCATTAAAACGGACCTATGTGTATTGATGTCTTGTCAAAGTATAGTTATGTTCACTAATGCATCAGCTACCCCTAGCCATTGGGCTGACTACTAAGAGCACCACATATTTTTCTGTCAGATCGATGCTTACTTTATGGCTGCTAAACTAAACACTGTGAATAAACTGTATCAACAGGCTTGAACAAAGTGAACAAAGAAGAACTCCCAACCCATGCACGGTTGTTTGCATATTACTAGAAGAAGCACTGGTAAGCTTACTTTTCAAAACTTCAAAAGCTTTATTTGAAGAGCAAAGTTCAGTATGAATAATAATAATGATGATGATAATAATAATAATAATAATAATAATAATAACTAACAATAATGATAACACAATGTGCAATATGTATACTGCATTGACTTCCAGGGTCATTTTTTGTTCTAGTGCTTTTATTTAAAAATCCTGGAAGCCAAGCTGTGATGTAGCGAGAGAGATGATCTCAAAACAGACATCAGACAATATCAAGACAGCAAGGCCACGCACTATGTGTTTTTGAATACATTAAGTCCCACATTAACCTTTTTCATTTTCCTTTGCAGGGCACAGCCACATTTCCAGAGATACACTACTCAAACTCTGCATCTGTGTCTTGATGTGTAAGCGATGGCAGCCAGCTCTTCAGTTGCAGGCAAGAATCAAATTTAAGCCACTTATTGTTATGAGTTGCTATTTATGAAACAACAACCTAAATCCGACAGTTCTTTGGAGTCCAAGGTTAAGCCTAGAAATAAGCATTTCATGTGTCTCCAGTAGAGGGCACTGTGGCTATTTATCAAGGTCAGTTGTGTTTGAGCCTGTGACCGACCCACCTTTCCCGAGTGACAACAGTGGTGAAGGAAGCTGCTGTTCTTGATTGACTTTGTAGAACTTTGTAAATAAGCTGCAGGGTGACATTTGGTGTCTTATCCTGTTTTTTAATTCTCGTTTCCACTTTTAAGGACGACACATCTTACAAAATTAAAATGTGTCACGTTTTGTATTGATCTCCGAAACCTTTCTTGCAGATTAGACGGTTGAGATCTCACCGTTTGATGCAGATGCATGCACACACTCTCAAGCGAATGTTTGCCTAGTCTTGCTTGAGTCCTGCAGCTTTAATGTCGATTCCTATGTGCAATCAAAACATTTTTGACTCAACCTGGTGTGAATTATGGAGAACGTGCATTGATGTGGCACATAAACCGTGTCAGACACATGTTTGGTAGATTGTTAAATGGAAAATGAATTAACTTTATTTTCCCTGACACAAATTGGAAATGGTACAACAGAGAAAGAAATTTGAATTCTTGCAGGTAAGTCTCCACCGACACTTTCATCATTGAGTCTCTATAATGATGTCTGTTTGAATGAGAAACGGGCAGAGGTATATTAATGGATTTTTTGGATCCTTTGTGTAGAGTAATTTCTGATTTATCTTTGCCTTCCTTCCTCCACCCTTTCTTCTCCACCCCTTAAATCTACCACCTGATACTCCTGTTGACCCCCCCCTTAAAAACGGACATATATTGCACGTGCACACATGCACGCGTGAGCATACACAAACATGCACACTTATTTTTTAATATTTGTGGTCCTCGGCCTTCTCATCCTTCCTCTCTTTTTTGTATGTAATCCTGCGGTGATTATAGAAATTGAGTTTTGCTTTTTAATTTAAATTTCCTTGCTGAGGCTTGTTGATAAAAAGTGCCATTCCGATGAGGACAGTCCAGCGGAATCTGTTATGCATGGAGCATTATTTATAAAACACTTAAAATTATCTGCAGGCAGTTATAAGACATTGGATTTACTTGGCATGTCTATTTTAATGAAATGGGTTTTTATCTATGAGAGACATTATTGCTGGATATACTGTCAGTGCTGTCAGTTGTTCTATTTACTGTTGAGAGAAAAAGTTTGCTGTTTTTTTTTTTTTAATAAATATAAATAAAAAAAATAAAAATAAGCAGAGGGCGCATATCCCCATAGCCACCTGCTATTTATGCAAAAGTGTCGCATTTAAATCTGCCTTTTTCTTTGTGAAAAAAATTATAAAATGATAGGAGATACTACAGTGCAGGACATGATGGTGTTGTTTTGAATTTTCTATACCTGTGTGTGTAACTGTGTTCATTATTTCAGGGACAACCTCAATGTAGCAGCCTTCAGCTAGGATAATGTGACTGTATTACAGTCAACAAAACTATCTAATACTTAACCCACTCTAAAATATCCTTCCTATAGGTTGCTTCAAAATCTTGGCTGTCTGAAAGTTGCAGTCGCCAAAAATGCCTTTAATGTGAAATACCTTCATTTAGTGAAGAACATAAGAACATGCTTTTAGTTGTCAGACAGATTACACTTCAGAAATGAAAAAAATATTGTTAACTATGCACCTGAAAGGCTGTTTGCAAACGTCTTTGCAAGCAGCTGGACAAAGTGAAAAAAGCCTGCACTTTGCCCGAGAAAGAAACTCCTTTACATTGCCCTTGAAGTGTGTGTGTGTGTGTGTGTGTGTGTGTGTGTGTGTGTGTGTGTGTGTGTGTGTGTGTGTGTGTGTGTGTGTGTGTGTGTGTGTGTGTGTGTGTGTGTTGCATTTGGTTGCCGTGCCATTATGAATGCGGCGTGTTCTGAGCGGTGGAGGTAAATGTGTGGAACTCCTGAATCCTCTGGGAGCCATTACTGGCATCGCTGATGCAAGAAATAGATTTATTGTAAAAAATAATACCCTTGAATAATTAATTAGATGAGTTTTAAATCAACAGCGAGCACATTGACTGAACAAAAGGAATAGGTGCATTTCTCACCATTGGTGTGCAAATGAGGCAGGATTAATGGGTCAGCCTGGTATGCTGACTATCAATCCAAAGGTATCAGTGTCAGGAGAGAGGTCTTTTGCTTGGATCACCGTGTCAGTATGCTGAACTTGTCCAGAGGAGATTTTGTGCAGCCACTTTTATTCTTTCCAGGCTTTTAAGGGAGGTCATTGACCTCCATTCAGTGGATGACATTAAAAATAAAGAAATTCACATGATTGTTTGTCTTGGAGCACAACTGCATACAACAATGTATAACTGGAGCCTGTTTGGCCACATCCAAAGTCATTCCACATGTTCTTAGAATAGAGCAAGTAAAATTTCACTGATTTTGCCATTTTTTTATGTAATAGAAAAAACATGGTAAGCTTTTCTCCACAGGGAGCTCTGTTTTTTTTCTACTTAGAGGTAGCTGCATTCCCTGCAATAATTGTGTGTTTGCACATAACTATCACTACTGGTGAGACTCGTTGACTAGAAATGGCAGAAACTCCTGCAGTTGGTCCTTTGGTGCCAAGAGTGCGGAGCCACCTTCAAAAGTAGAAAAGAAGTTGTCCTCTTTGGAAATACCCAACAGTGCAAAAGCAAATAGATATTGTTCTTAATTTGACCTGAATTATTAGCCTGCTTGGCATTGTACAGTTCAGGAAGCATTAAACTAATTGTGGCTCAATACAAGTAAACACAGGACTTTACAAAGTTTTATTTGACAGTTTTTATTATGAAGTTTATCAAGTTCATGCTTTTCATTATACTCTGAACAGATATGAAAATATTAATTAGCGGGTTGTTGTAATTTTTTGACACTAATTATAGAGGAACACTACGGTTTTCAGCCTCTCTGGAGTGATAAGAGGTGAAACTGTATATTTCTGCCCAGCTCGCGTGAGCTCATTTGGGAGCATTATAGGAAAACTCGAATCGCGAGATTAAGAAATCATTATGATTGTTTCATAAACATCTATTGTCATCCTCTGATTTTGATATGTTCACAATACAGCTGTAATAAACAAATGCCCAGATTGGAGTTTATTACTTTCCTCTATATTTTGTCCTTTTGTCTCAAAGAATGTTATCGTGCATGTTCATGACTGTCGATGGCCGGATTTTACTGAATGAAAAACCAAATTAAAAGGAAAGAAGTGTTACATTTGCAATATACATACACTTCCAGGGTCATATATATGTATATGTATACATGTGTATATATATATATGTGTTTACATATATATATGTGTGTATATATATATATATATATATATATATATGTATATATATATATATATACACGTATATATATATATATATATATATATATATATATATATATATATATATATATATATATATATATATATATATATAGCAAGTTTACTATATAACTTGCAATATAGTAAAACACAAACTCATATCTGTTATAATATATTGTCTTGTGCAGGGCAGCAGTCAAACTTTCTGTCATCCAAAAAAAAAAGCTTGAATAGAATGTAGTTAAAATGTGTGGTGACATTAAACAAATTCCCACCACCTTACATGCTTTCCAAACCCTGTCATGGGCCAAGAGTGAGTCCATACATCAAACAGGGGTGAACTCTCTGTGAGAGGTCAATGGAATGTTCAGTAGGTATAAGTAGACAGCAGCGTATCTAAGATGTGATGACACTGAGAGAAAGCCCAGGGCTTTATCGTGAACAATAAGAAGGGGACCAAATCTTTCTTTAACTCAATTAACAACTCAGTAATGTGTTCAGCAGAAAGTGCTTTTTTTTTTTTTTTCCAAATCTAGAGTTAATGTACTGAGATAATTTGGCCGGGCATCTTAAATTAGATTTAATAAAGAATTTCTCCACGTCAGTGCAGCTTATTTCAAACATAATTAGTAATTCATTCAACAAATAAATGCCATAGATTTATTTCTGCTTGCAGAATGTCAAAGGTATCTGGTCTACATACTGTAATGTGATCACAGTGTCTTGACTATAGGGGAAAACTCAGGGTGCTCAAAGGGCATTAAGGTCGTGCTCCACATCCTCTAAAGTTGAGAGCGAAAGCCACTGGATTTCTTAGCAGCTGCTTTTGGAAGCAGTAGCTGAGTAACTGCCAGCGTGCGAAAATGACACTGAGGCAACGCTGCTGCTCCTCGATCCCTCTGTACACAGCTATTACGACAAAGAAAAGTGAGTACTGATTTGCTGTCAGTGTTGATATTAGCTGCCAGTGTTGGAAATTATTTGATAATGTTGCTTTTGATTGGACTTGGACAACCTCAGCTATGTAATGTGATTTTGCTTATGGATGGAACTTCAATCAGGGAGCCAGAATTGTAGTAAAATGAAGCACATGAAGCCGCACGTAACAGGTGAACCGACTGAATGTCAAGTGACTAGCACAGAAGAACTATATTAAGTGCGCCATTGCCATTTCCATGTTTATTTTTGCCTATCATATGGATCTTTACTGCGCTATCTTGTTGGCACCGATGGAGAGGCTAGCGGCTCAGATCAGTAACGGCGCCTTTAAGCACATGCAGTTTAGCGTCAAGAGTAAAAAAGTCAGCATGATGGTTGGTGGAAAGAGGGGAAGAAAAATGTTTTTCGTTCTTCGTTGTCAAAACACATAACGTTAGCGAGGTGGTTTTCTCTCAGCGAAATCATTGTTGCCTGAATGGAAATAAGGTGGGCCTTATCAAGTCATTCCCTGCGGTCTACAGTGTTAGTCTGGAGCAGAAAACTGAGAGCAAAAAGCAATCAGCATTGTCTTAAGAAGTATCTCTGTATTAGCCACGGGTCCTATTTGCATTGGCAACATTCCACATCGCAAATTGCATGTTTTCTAATACCCTGTGGCCTTAGTCCGAACCTTATATTGGATTTGCAAATTGACCCCTTTACGTGATGCCCTACAAATGCTGCGTCGTAAAAGGGTCTGATTTCTTGTACTCAATGTCGGAATGATTTTGTCATTACGATGAATCATTATGAATTACTGATTGTGTTTGTTTTTGCCACTGCACTTTCAGAAAAATACACTTTAAAATTAAAGTAATTGCTGATTAATCGACATTTGTTGCATTTTTTTGCATCAGGACCAGTGAGAAGAATGACTCACCAAAACAAGGAAAGTTTGTATTAACATAACGGACATTTGCATTTATTGTTCATGCACATTTTCACCTTCAAATAGTTGCAAAGATATGAATGAGCTTTTTCTTTTTTGGTGACAATGATTGATGTTATGGATAGAGATTGGCTGTTTCAGCCTTTTCAGCCAGCACAGCAGTTTCACCTCATCATCATACTTCACCAAAGATGTCTTCAAAGAAGACCATGGCGCACCTCTACATAGTCTATTATAAATTCTCTCAGAAAGTTTCTTATACTGACACGTAGAACTTCCAGGGGGCAGTTCACACATCTGCAGAGAAAACATCATAAGTCCCATGTGGAAGGTAAATGTGCTAAGTTTCGAATACCTCCAACGCTAAAGTACCCGGTACCCTGCTGTGCCCAGTTTGACTGGAAAAGAGTGTATGATCGTCGAGCTCCGCGCCTTTGGGACATGGTGAAGTCTTGTTGCTGCACGGCTGCAGACTTTTAGTCTGTGAGTAATTTTCTCGCTTGCCTTTGAACTTAATCCTTTCTGCAGAGGTTCTGGCCTTAAGGTTCTCACAATTGTATGGGAGATATGAATAAACCAAGAAATATGCATATAAACCACTCTATATTGAAGAATCAAAGGCTTCCTTCTTTTCTCTATTTCTCACCTTTTCAGAGTGTGATTGGTTTTACAGCAGATGTACAGTTGGGGTTTTTTGTGTGCGCACCCATTTTGCTCAAGATCATAAGGACTATTGAAACTATGAAGACAGTAGTTCGAAAATCTAAAAAAATCGGACATAAATTCTATCAATACATGTATTTCTGTAATACCTTTATATAAATGAATGAATACAGACAATTTTGATTAAAATTGTTTTACTGCAGATCTTAATTATTTGGTGATAAACTTGCTGCTTAAATTGTATTAATCATGTTTGTCTGATCATCTCTGACACTCTTGACTGCTTGACCGACTGCTGACAGTTGCCGACACACTTCTCTTCTCCCTGTGCCTGCAGTAGGAGAAAACATTGTTACGTTTTTATTTGACAGTAAAAGACTAACCTCTGCCTTTTTCTCATTTGTTTTAGGAATATTGACATGCACTTTATGAACTATTAAAAATGAACATTTTTAAGACACACTCCCTTTTAATAAACCCATGTTATACATTGGACTTGCGATGCCTCATCTCTTGAGTTTTAATTCTGTCAAAAAGGAGCATGATGGCCTTTCAGTTTGAGGGCCTTATTTATTTGTTCCTGTTAAGGTTTAACTTACAATAGCCTCTTTCTGAAATAATCCTTGTAGTGAGTTGGAGTGTGCTCTGCTCCGGACCGATTGCCTCCACTTATGTTTCGTATTGCTCACTCACATCTTCTGTGCTCGCAATCAGATTGCTTCTGCACGCTCACAGAGTGCCGTTGCAGCCTTGCAGAAACTTCTTCAGCCAGATTTCTGCTCCTGCTCTCTGAATATTGTCAAGAAATCTTGTCAGGATTCACATATGACCGAACAACCAGCCAACTCTTCATTGCTTTGAAGAGTTGCCTGGGTTTTATGCAACTGAATGCATGAAAATGACAGTATTTGTGGGACATTTTGTGAGTTGTGCAGTGCTGACCATGTACGTACGTGCGTGCATAAATTCTGCATGTCATCACTCTTTGCCACAAGAGTTGGGTGGATTAATCGGTGGCATTTTACAATCTCTTTCTATTTGATTAGAGATCTAAGAGCATCAACGCAGATTAACTCTGCCGCTGTGGTGTAAATAACCCCACCAATCCCTTCATGTCCATGGCAGCAACTCACAAGGCATTAAGTTGTGAAGTCTTTATCGATGGCTCTTGTGTTTGGGGGTTTAATTAAAAAACTTGCTCCCTGAGAAGGCAATGACGCTGCGCTGAGATGTTTTTACACCAAAAAAGGTCAGGTTTTATCGCCGTGTTCATCACAACCTTGTGTTAATATCAGCCGAACTGCCTTGCTGGTAAGTCATATTGATGACTGCCATATCTAAATCGTGCACTGACAAGTAATGAATAAACTGCCGGAGAGGCATCAGAATGTTGTTACGACCTCGGTTACTCCCTGGTTTCCTTTGAGATAACATGGAGTTTGATTTTAAATGTGTTTATTAAAAACTTTACGAGTCAGAATGTGCCAGGAGTAGATCGTCAATATCTCTTTCTCCTTCGTCTGACTGTTATAATGCAAAGTTCACTCTAGAATCATTTTCCTTCCTGGCCCCTGAACCTGTTGCTTTCTTTGGATGGATGTTGTAGGTTTACAGAATGTCTCTCTCTCTCTCTCTCTCTCTCTCTCTCTCTCTCTGCAATTAATACATATATATATGTTATTATATCACTCTTACCATTGATGGTATATGCGTGAATGTTATGAATGTTGTTCAGGTTAATAATACAATTACACAGGCCAATAATAGAGAGAAGGGAATGATATTAATGGAATGTCATGTTGTAGGCTAAGCTCATTGAGATGCTTTTGTGGGTTTTTTCTGTATATGTATATGTTTGCAGATTTGAACGTTTCAGGCATCCACTGGAAATCCAGCTTTGCCTCAAAGTAAACAGAAAAGAGTAATGAATTTGTTTCAGATGTTGTCATGTGCACCAACTATTACCATTTCCTGCCGAGCAAGTATCCATAGCAACCCTAATTCTGCAGGTGGAGCCAGAAAACCATCGGTAATTGTTTCAAACTGATGCATTCTTTTACCAAATTGACCTTTATCAAAACCTTGAAGCATATTAATCATCAGTTTAGTCTCCATTAACGATGTGTTCCGTCTTTGTAGAATCATATTGATGTAGCAGTCTGCAGGGAGCCACCAGACAATGGCTTCTCAGATCATGCTAAATGGGGCCATTATATCTTGCATGGCAGGGTGAAAGTACAGGTAAATACACGAGAAACATCAAAGACTCAACTGCAAAGGCATTGCTCTTTCTTAGGTTAAATGCATTCTAATAATGGCCATTTCGGTTCAGTTCCATCTTTATTTTTGAGACATTATCGGCTCAGAGCAGTGTCGAGTCATCAAAGGCTGCAAGAGAAAACCATCAGAAAAAAATATCCTAATGTCCCTTCTGGCCAGATATTTTATGGTTGACATATACAGTAAATGGTTATTTTGAAGGATGAATTGCATCATTTAGTTTACATAAACACATTGATGGGTGAATGCTCAGCTAATAAAAATAACACTTTTGTATAAAATGTGTGGGTCAGACTTATTTTCACCCCAGACTGGATCACAGACTGGATACATAAAGTGTCTGCTGTGAGACCATAAAAATCATTCATTCATCTTCTATACCCGCTTATTCCAATTCAGGGTCACGGGGGTCTGCTGGAGCCTATCCCAGCTGTCTTAGGGCGAAGGCAGGGTACACCCTGGACAAGTCGCCAGTTCATCGCAGACCATAAAAATCTTTTTATGATAACTTTAGAACACGCGTTCACCCTGTCAGTTTTATGGTAACTAACCTTGCTCGTTACCTTCAAAGGACTGTCTTTCATTTTTTCCCTAACAGTAATTAGCTACTTATTCAACTAAGTGTCAAAATTATAGTCCGCCCCCTTCTTCATCTTCTCCATTTTTTCTCTCTTGCGTTCTCTTAAAATGGCTAGATTAATTTTACGGTTATATAACCATTTTAACTGACCCATAAATGTGTCGTTTACATCCTAATGTGAACTGCTGTCCCGTGTTACGCAGCTCATTGGATGTTCAAACTTAGTAATTCAGGTTCTTTTTTTCCCGGAACGGCATATTCTCATCGACTTGGAACAGACTGTGTTACATCCACTGCTCCTCCCTGTGTGTAATTAGATTCAAATCCTGGTCTCTGATCGTTGACAGCACATTATCCCCTGCGTCAGTCCCACAAGAACCATTAGGGTGAGTGGCCCTGCTTCAGTTCCCTGTTTTTTTTTCTCCCTGTGTTTAGCTGTGACCCCAGAGCTGTTTGCAAAGCAGAGCAATGGAGAAAGGATTCAGTCAGATGAAATGACAGGCTAATAGCATTTAATGAGCTGTTTTGGCATTGTGTCATCCTCCTGAGCTTGTTTGCAGATCAGAGTTATCTGACTCTGCCCATCTGCAGCCTCCAACTGGGTCTATGTTCATCTCAAGCGTGCATCTGCGCCTCTGTGGAAAACCTGTGTGTGTGTGCATTTATCCTTGCTTGTGCGCGTGTGTGTGTGTGCGTCTGTGAGTGTGTGTGCTTTGTGTGATCACAGAGGCAGGCAGGCAGGCAGGCTGACACAACTAATGGAGAGCGATGTACAGTGCAGAGCACAAGAAGCTTTCAGCTCCTTAGCTGTGATTCAGACATTCAGGAAGAGTGATGGTCTGAGAAGATCCCGGCTCTTCGAAAAATGACAGGCAGGAAAAGAGCCTTGTTTCAAAGAGAGGGGACATTATTCAACGGAGGGCCGTTATAAACCAAGATGAGACGTGGACATCCAACAAGTCTCAGCGAAAACTATCCGGGCTCCAGATGACTCTGGATTC
The DNA here is from genome assembly GCA_009823395.1 of Thamnaconus septentrionalis. Taxonomy (NCBI): domain Eukaryota; kingdom Metazoa; phylum Chordata; class Actinopteri; order Tetraodontiformes; family Monacanthidae; genus Thamnaconus; species Thamnaconus septentrionalis. The sequence continues at coordinate 17,592,927 of CM020514.1, read as the reverse complement.
AGATGTGTATTTGTCTACCTCAGGCTGATGGAGTGGTAGAAGGATCATCCACCCCAATAAGCGCAAATCAATCATTAACGACAACCGGTTAAACATGTAATTTTAAACGATTCCAATTTGTTGATTTTTTCCCTACAATAATCATTTCACTCAGTTTAATTGCGTCCACCCTTTCCCCTCTTTTCCTCGAAACCCTGGGTGTTTTGCATCTTAAAATCAATATTTTCCCACTGAGACCAAAAAGAGAAGAAAGAAAAAACAGGCATCTTTGAAAAGTGCCCACAGGTCAAAGCTTTCAATTTCCTTTGCCTCCTGACTTCTTGATATATTGACAGAAAGAAGGCCCACATCATAATTCAGTTCACTGATTTTTTTTTAACCTTTGCTTTTATCACCAGTTTGCCGTAAACACTGTTGTTATTAAATGGTTCTAAATAGATTTTTGTGCTCACTACTCCATCCATGATTAGCCACTTGATTTGTTTTAACAAGCCAAAACGGAAAAAAGAAAAAAAGGTGTTTCTATGTATGAAAGGAAAAAAAATGTAGTTTCTTACTGCGTAGCCCAATCAGAGTGTTTTATCTGATGTTAATAACAGATTCTTCCTCAGTTGAGACAAATCGATTTTCAAGAACCACTCATCTATTTTTTTGAAGCTATTGGACTTGTCTGAGTCCTCAGAAATACACACACCTCTGTGTATTAAAAATGTTTGTTTTCCCACCAGAGGAAGGAAGACTCGAGTTTTCTGTTTACACTGAAAATACATCAACTTCGTTTTTTTAGACTTACCGCTTTTCCAGAAAAAAGCTTTCACACTAGGGCATCAAGTAGTTACTGGTTTCAAATAGAGCTATGTTTTTGAGTCATGCATAAACATTTGTTGGAGACCCAATTCTGGACATTTACTACATTTTAAACAAGTAAGTGTGCAAAAAACAAACAACAAAAATGACGTTAGATCGTTTAGAAGTTTAAACCTCGTAAAAGTAAATTCCAACTGACGCCATTTGTAGGCTAAAAATTAACTTTTTAAAAAAAACGAATTTCCTATAAAGTCTTGGAGAAGACAAGAAATAGCTGCAATTGAGATTTTTCCATCGAATACAAATGAGTTTCTAATCTACAGTAAATCTTCACTGATTATTTTGAGATGCTATGATTGTTCCTTATTGTTATTTCTAAGAGCATCTCTCGGTGTTACAGTTCATAAATGAAATAGTCATAATTCAAGGCTTGTATTTTCAATTAGCGTCTATGAATGAGTGATTCTCTTCCGTGCAATTAAGAAAGAATTGCATACCTAAATGCCTGAGAGAGAGGAAGCCCACTGCTTGAAAATTAATTTAGACAGCCACCGTGAATTTTAAATTTAATAAGTCATTATCTCATAATCTGCATCACAGTTAAGTGCAATAACTACTGCAGCGACATACTGGCAAACGGTTGGTCTAATGAGGTTTGCACGACTTATTGTCTGTCTTGCACTCGGCCTCATTTGTTGCCATGGTAAATTGATTTGGAAAATATCATCAAACCTACTCAACCATTCCATCTCTAATTATTACAGAACAACCTCAGCATTTATATTCCTCTATATCTGTATCTGTATGTAATACACACACACATAGCATGCATGTGCACACAGTGAAGTCGTTTCATTCTGCAGCCCAACCTAAATCTTTTGAGCCCCCCTCTCTCATCTCTGTGCTGCTACATGCCCAGAATGTTAAACGGCTAAAGAATACAGCCTATTTCTAAGGCCTCCTTCCTCTTCCCTGGTGTTTAAACTGGAAAATCGCCATACACCAGCCTTTAGTTGATGTCTAAGTGTGTGCTGAGCAGCTAAAGGGATAAGATTCTAACGGCTTAAGCATACACAGCCATTATGAAAGTTTCCTTCTTTCGAAAATGCTGTCAAAATGCCTCCTGGAAAACTGAATGGTAAAATCCTTAGATTAAACAGCACCTTCAATTGTTTACAATTTGTGTTGTAGCAAGTTGACCTTAACCTTTGATGTTGCACACTCTTGTAAATTAAAATGTAAATGTATATACTGTTACTAAAAATACTCCCAACCAAGGTATGTGAGGTATGTTAATGTGCGTTAATACTCCGATGTCAATACAAATATATTCACATGGGTACTTGCAGTATTTGACATTGCTGGAAAGCAGTGAGGTGGTGGGATTTTTGCAATTTAAATTCTCATACCTTGAAGATCAAAAGAGACGGAAATTTTATTCAATTACCAACTGTGATGTTTTTTGTGGGACCTCCCTTTTCCAAACCTTGAGTATCGACTGCTTCCCAGATAGATGTGTGAAACATTCCCTCTGAAGTCAGTGTTTTGTGCCAATTCCCTAATTGCTTTCCAAGCAGTGTCTTCAAAGAAAATATCACCAACCTGTTTTGATGCTGGTCCAATTGTATTCCATTGCTTGAACTGAGCTGGACCTGATGTTGATGTGTGCTGATAGTGGCTGATAAGGCCAAGGTTGGCATGGTAATTTAAGGGGATGGACATTAATTTACACTGAGAGACACTGGCTGTGACTTGTTCCTCTAATCAGTAAATTTGGTGTGCACTATAACTGGATCTGGCCATCATTACTGCTGCCATGGAGACAGTAGGGCAAGGTCTCGTCCAAATCCGTCAGTGAGTCTGAGTTATACAGTCCTGCCCTGCTCGGAACAGGCTCATACGTAGGGCTCTTACCAAACAAGGGCACGAGGGCTTCTAAATCATTTTAAGTCAGATGGCAGCTTTAGAAAATCAATGCTTCTTCTTTTAATTTTGTCCCCACCTGAAAGTGCATAGGGTGAGGATTTGTGGATACAAATCTGGGAGAAGATATGGTCTGTCTCAGGGGAGTGGGTGGATGTCATTTTAATTTTAATGAAGATGAAGAGGTCATGAAGGCAGCAGCGTCAGTAAGCAAGAGCCAAGTTCAGTTGGCCGAGCCCTCTTTAGCTGCAGTGGTAGCAAGCTTCATGAGGCATATAGCGGTCAGTCACAAGAGAGGGGTCACTCAGATAAAATCTGATCTCCATGACCTCGAGTAAGCAATACAGGCTGTTGGAGAGCTGCAAACGCCCACATGTCCACATCTGTTAACCTGCTAAAGGGATAAAAACAGATGTCTGTAATACTGGAGCTCAATCTTGTTTCATCCTTGAGTTGAAAATTGACTCTGCAGTAAAGCAGGAACATCCTGTATTTGAAAATGTGAGCAGCCGAGCCCAGGAAACGTAAATAAACCACGTTTGATCTGATCTTAAATGTAGTTTCCTGGCTTTTTTTTTTCCTCCCTGTAAAAATTGGATCGTATTGTACAGTCTCTAGTGTTAAGTTTAAATGAATCAGCAGAACAGTTCACCGGTTGTAATATGAAGCCAGGATTGCATGTGTTTGGAAGGGGTTTTTGATTTAAATTCTGTGTGCTGCCATGGCTGGATGTACCGTGGGACAGGACTACATGTTTGTTCAACAATTGAGATATATTGGATCTGGAGCAATGGAGGAGACTAGAATTTTAGCTGTCCATTCTGCAGGACTGCATCACCAGCATATGTAAGCAGATTGGACTCAGGCTTTGCCCAATCCTTTGTGGGTATTTTATTTTATTTATAAACATAACTCGTCTGTTTGATTTTGCTGTGGATCCTCACATAAATGTACAACTAGGACTCACTGTGCCGTCTGAAACCAATGTCTTTCCTGCAAAATGTAAAAGAAATAAAACGTTGTTGTGTGCCACCGCATAAATGAACAGTGGAAAGAATACACTGGTAGTTAGTGTCATTAAGTTATAAATTCCGAACAGATTACAAACGACACATTGAGAATTTATTCTATAGACATCTGATCAGTGAAAAAACAGAGTAAAATGCGTTTGTTTGATTATGACCACTGTTATTGCTTATAGATGTAAGTCAATTTGGTTTGTTCAGCTTTTGTTACTAAGGTTTTTATCTTTATATGAATCACCGATACCTTGTGTATAAAACATTGTTTGCTGTTTCTGGACGGTTTCGTGAGATCCATAAAATTCCAAAAGTTTATTGTGGGTCAATGTTTCCTGTAAACTCAGAGTAAGACTGCTGTAACCCAAGTGTTGGGAACGATTCCCACCACTCCCTGTTCCTGTGTTTTTCGGAATCACATTGCTCACTGTGTCTGCTGGAGCCCAGCAGTAGATTTATATCACTGGCCGGTACTCGGTTCTTCTCAGGTGACTAAAGGTAGAATCTATAGCCCTGATAGCCGAGGGAGTAAGCAAGAGAAATACAGGACGGGAAATGGTTTTCTGCATCAGAACATGACTGATAGTAGTTATTCACTGCAAAGACAGGCCTCTACAGTGCCTCTCGTACAAATTGTTTTTGCTGTTAAGTTAAAATCTTGGAAAAGGTTGTGGACCAAATCAGCAAAGCCATCCTTCTAAATTGTCTGTGTGATCTAAAGGAGTGTCTTAAGTGCATGCTACTCTAACCTAATAAAAACATTTTGATTGAAGAGCTACAGGCGCCTATTAAACGTACTCCTAAAAGAGCCAGTTGGTTGACTGTTAAATTTGCACCGCATTTCTAGAAGTAAACAGACATCCACTTTGCTTACGCTATGCCAGCAATGCTCCATTATATTTTACCAGGGTCAAAAGATGAACCAGCAGGGCTTTCACGGAGCACTGGATCAGGGGAGTCAACGCCATAAACTGTGTCTGTTAATGACATAAATAGGACAAACACATTTGTCAATGTTCCATCAAAGCCATATTCCAAAATCGTGCTGTCAGTTTCACAACTTTGAACAAGATCAAATTTTTGATCTGGACAAACTATGTAACTATTAAAGGGGTTTTGCCACAAACCCCATTATTTATTTATTTTACCATTGAGCTACTGCCTTTGTGAATTTGCATTACTGTTGGTATGCCTGGATAATACGTAAAGGGTATTTGCAGAGATAAATGATGTTTAATGTGGAATACATGCACACAATACATTTTGACTCCTCACCTCGCTTGGATGTCTTTTTTATTATTTGCCTGAAGTTAGGTGCAATGTCTGTATTGAGATGAATATCTCTTGTTGTGGTTCTATTTGGAGACCTGGTGTGGTGGTGATATATATCTAAAGGAAGAACATGACATCATTCTGAGTACGAGCTTCCTTGACCTGTGAGCTCTGTAAACCCTTTGACACGCGCTTACAGGAGTTAAATGGGGGCTTCTCAGAGGCGAGAAAACCCTCCTGTCAGCTGCACACATCCCACCATCATAACCTAATTCACAGCCCAGCCTGATTGATGGCAGCCATCTCATTACGGCCGCAGCGGTCCAAGGCCTCCTAAGGTGTTTGAGAAGCACGTATTTCTAGGCTGTTGCGCTCCAATTAAATGTGCCATAGAAAGCGACAAGAGACAGAGCAACAGAACAATCTCACTTTTGATGTTTTCCTGTGAAGAAGGAGATGGGGGGGCAAAAGGGTGTGTGTGTGTGTGTGTGTGTGTGTGTGGGGGGGGGGCAGTGGGAAGTAAAGCACATGGCAAATGAGAGAGGTTGGAAGAAATGGTGTTTCCATTATGTGAATGATTTATAGTTAAGCTGGACCCCTAATAATTACTCTGCACATGCACACACATAGATCACTTTTACAATATTTCTGTTAGGTGACGGCCCAAGAATGGAAATGATATGTGATTGATACCAGGAAGCATAGGCCAGGGGGAACTGAGTGCAAGGTCTTACTTATAAAAACATCAATCAGAGAGCACAGTCTGCGAAGCCATGAAAGACCCGGGTCCCCCACCCCCACCCCCACCCACAGCTCACAACAAGACTTGCCTCAGAAGGGAAGTGGGATTTCTTCACTTAGCAAATAAAGTCATGGATGCCACGCTGCTGCACGCATCATGCAAGGCAGAGCAACTGCAGTCTGGAGTGCAGTTGCTCAACAACTCTTTAAACGTCAGCATTAATGCTAAATTGGGAATGAAAGGGTCTGATCATGAGTTTCAAAGCTAATCTTCCCTCTGTGGTAATGCTCCTTGGTCACACCAGAGGACATTTTATCTGAGGCAGGATGGACGACAGTTCATTAGGCCAATTTTAAATGGGACTGGATTGAAGTAAATACACCTGAAATGACCTCAGATTTCAACAAAGAAATAAACTCACAGTGTAGTTAGGTTAAATATTTAGGCTTTCCAAATGAAAAACCCAAAATCATATACTCAAACGGAAGGTCATGAATTATAGCCTGACGCTGGCAATTACATTTTCAAAGAGGGGCGAAAATGATAGTGTTGGATCAGCTGCATTTGAATAAAGAAGGTAGTTCCAGACGATAACGTTTTTCATTTTTGTGAGTGGGCTCAAAGAAATGTTTGAATTCTTCAAGGCTTTGTACAAGGAATGAATGTATTACAGATCCTTGACTCTGTATTTGGCAACGTTGACAATGCAATCAGCAATATAATTAAAACTGCTGACAGACGAGGCTGCGTTCACATCAATCTGAAGCTGCGTCGCAAGCACAGTGGTGCAGAGATTGTGTTACGGGGGTCTCGCGTAATTAAGATAAAGGGACATTAACATAATAGTTGAGTCCAGGAGTTCGCCTGGTGTCAGATTGCGAAGGGAGCGATTGGCAGGCGCTCCCAACATGGGCTGTGGACCTGAGCAGCGCTGAAGTCGTGCAGCCAAAGTGGTGAAAAGTTTTGACTGTGGCTTGAACGCAGTGTGTATCTACCTCTACAAGAATGTGGACATTCTACACTTCAAGGTGAACATTCAGTTTTAGCCTTGGCCTGGACACACCCGAAATCATGAAACTTTTTACTTGTTATTTTTATCACAGCAACTATTTGGTGGGCAGTCTCCCCCTCATTATTTTTACCCCAAGAAAGGTCATTTATCAAGCCTCTTTTAATTGGGTTATTCTTCATCAGACAAATAACCTCTGGACAGAATTCCAGTTGAAATGCTGATAAACACCTGATTGTTCCTGTCCATCATTTGTCTGATATTATAGCCATGCAGCTGAAACTCTTAAAATACTCATTTATACATACACAAGAGTTTTCTTTAAATGTATAAAGAACATTTACGGTATATATGTTCTTTTATATGATGAACTGGCGACTTGTCCATTTCTTTTATATGTATGCATGTATATATATATATATATATATATATATATATATATGTCCGTAGGTGTGCATGTGTGAGTATATATATATATATATATATTTATACAGTATACATATGTGTGTATATGTATGTGTGTTTATATATACATATATGATAATCTGCAATTTAATAATCCATACACATCTCATGTTGTTCACAAAATACCGTAAACTAACTCACTATTGTGTGTGAATCCTAAATCTATTTTAGTTCTCTTATTTCTGCAGCGGTCATTCCATTGGAGACTTGTGTAAGGGAAGTGTGAAAGCACTTGAGTTTCGATGTGCTGCCTATTTGCATCGCATTATAGTGCAGGTGGGAAGGGTCTGGAACCATGCTAATGAACAACCCTGTTTTAATTAACTTCAAGTTAAAATGCCGTGAAATTGAAAATGATTATTGCCAAAGTAAACATGCCTAATTAGGATATAAGGGGTGTGAGTAAATTATTTGATAAGTATTGTTTATTCGGAGCTGTGCATCACCTGGCCTGAGTTGGGAAATAATCTCCCCGCCACATGCATGGTGGCAGACAAACAAGTTTAGTTTAGTTTTTCTGTGACTGGCAGAGAAATTGTCATCTTTGCAGCTCAGTTATTAAAGGTTTTCGGGAACAGTTTGAATCTTCATGGACATTCTTCCCCCTCCCCTCCACGCTGCTGTTCGGAAGGAGTCTTCACAAAAACGTATTTGAGTAAAAATGTAATGTAGGAATGTGAAGTAGCCTTGCAAGAGATAACAGTACGTGCTTATTAACATCAATAGTCTATTTACTCTCAATGGACATTTAAGGCAGGGAATGGCATACATAGACATGTTTGTTATACAGAATAAAACACAAACCCATGACCTTTCTTCACAATCCAACACAGTGGAAGTCTGTGTTAGCCAAGCATGGAGACTGTTCAGGAACAAAAACTCACCTTTCTCATCCAACCGTGTCAACTTTGAAAAGTTGCCAGAACGTATTCGTAGGAATGCATTTCAGTACGTATGAGTATGCGACACTGGGCAGAATTATTTACTTTCCAGACAGTCACATCACATCCTATTATTGACAACATGGTGATTGCTGAAATGTTAAATATTTAGACTATGTGTGTGCCTTAGTCCTTCTTTTTGAGCCTGTAAAAAAAAACAACCAAAAAAACCTGCGCACCTGCACAAAACAATACTTTTATATTTCAATCATTGCATCTCCCCGGAACAGGTTGAGCAGCTGGCTCTGACAAGGAAGGAATCTGTCATCGGGTGATGAATGAGCCTGTCAGATTAGAGACGGTCTGATCGTGTCTATTGACTCCAGGTTTAATCTCATTGATTGAATCACAAGCAGCGATGCATGAACAGACATATGCTCACTCGTTACAACTTGGTCTGGCATGTCCCTTTTTGTTTGTTTGCACTTTTCATTATGGACAGTAATTACTATTGACAGCGTAGCAGAAGAGCAAGATTCAAAGAATAATAATAAAAAAACACGTTAACTAAAAACCTCATTTCACTACAGAAAGGTAAGCATTTAGTTGCTAAAAAATACAATGATTATGTAGTTGCTGTTGCACTGCCCTTTTACTAATCTGATCTGTATGAATATTTTTTTTAACATTTGGACCCCCGTTCTTGACGTTTCATTTGGTTATTAGCGTCTGTGATTGTCAACATAAACAACTTTGAGTCACAAGTTGTCACTCAAGTTGTCACCTTTGCCGAACAACACATGACGACTGCCTTAAGTACCTGCCGCGTTTTAAAAACAAGCTAACGTATTGTCTCGAGGTCAGATCCATATTCAAAATGAAATGTTTGTCAGAGCAGAAAAAAACAACCAAATACATATTTATACATCAGCACTCAAGTGTTTTAGTCTAATTGGTGGCGCGCAACAGAATGCATTAGAGCGACCTTACAACTATTGCCACGTCAGTGGCACAAAAAAGCTTTTATCACAGGAAAGTAAAGAAGCTGCAAATAGACCACACTTGAATGGCAACAGGAGGGGAATATGTTGATGGATAAAAAGCTGGATTGCTGTCCTATTAGTTTGAACATCTTCGACAGAAATTCCCCATACATTTTTTTCCGTTCCATTGTGAATCTCTTTGAAGATTTGCATTGCAGATCAGAAATACCTTTTTGCAAAGTCCTCGGTGCGTTCGAGCCATTTCACCACTTCAGTTAACGAAATAGATTAATTGTGTAATGTTTTTGTACTTTGGATTTCCTTTGAAGCTATTTTTTATTTATTGAATATATATAAACACATGCACACACATATCTATATATCTATATGTATGCACACACACGTACATGTGTAAATATATATATGTGTGTATTTTATTTTTATTTTTATCTTTATACTCTATTCAAAAGTGGATAGAAAGGAATGAAGTGGCCTTGAGTTATTATCGATCTTGTCAATCTGGGAGGGGCCACATATAATACCTAGTGAACTACCAGGGTATTCAGAATGCTGTCTATACTTACTTGCTCTCTTTACTTACATTACTTATTTTGTCAGAGGTAACAGAATTCTTAGGCTCACAAACATAAAAGGGGCAACTGAGTACAAAGAATCATTTGGAGCTCACCAAATGATAAAAATAAATCACAATGGGTTTCAGAAGAGGCCATTACAGAATGTCTCATGGCAGAGACCAGATTGTTATTTCTCTGGCCCAGTAGGAACTATGCAGTCAGTGTTTGTCTCAAATGTAAGGCTAAAAGCTTTTGGACTGTCCATCTTGTCGAGGTTTCACTGCAGTGCTGTGTTGCTGTTTGATAATCCGCAGGTGTTTGTGGGACCTCATAAAGGGCAAACCTCTGTAGAAAATGTTTCAGCAAAATACAAAGACCACTGACCCACAGGAGGGAGTACCTCCAACTTGCAGTAAATTGGGAGAGAGCAAGCCTTCTGTTGTTGTTTTTTTTTTCCCGTGTCACAGGACTATTCTTCAGATTGATCAAAAATAGTTAAGTAGTTGAGCCCAATGTACGTAATGTAATGTAATGCAATGTGATCTGTAAGCAAGTCACAGTTGCACATCCAAATCTCAGGTACTGCACATGCGACACATCAACCGTATTTGGGCCAATGAAATGGCTGTGAGAGCTCCTGCTAGAATTACATTGGGTTTTCAATCCCTAAAATCCCTCTTGAGCTTCCGTCTCAAAATTAAATGTTAACAGTGCTTACAAATCCAAAGTGAGAGAAGGGGAAGAATGTCCCTTAATGACTTTGCTTGTCTTTTCAAGCAGACATTAGTAATTCATTTATACCCAAATAAATCATTCACAAAGTTGAATCCTCCAGAACCACAAGAACATCTTGTTGGATGCAACCCAGAAGAGATCAGTGGACCATCCAAAATAGGATCAACTCTAACTCAACTGTTTTGTGCAGAGACTTTTTTTTCGCAGAGAGAATCTCCTTTGTGTTGTTTGTTTTTCTCCACCCCCAACCCAAACTGATTAGCACTGTACAATATCACACTGTGCTCAAATCAATGATCCCAGTGCCACTGTTGGGAAACAAATCAATTATTGTTAAAACACGTGGTTGTGGTGTCCAAGAATCAATAGATTAGATGTATTACATTTCACCCTATAGAAGTCTGGCCTTTTTGTTATTTCTGTCCTATGATGGAGCTCTTTGTCATCTGTGACCCAGTTAGAGTCACTGCTGTTATTCGCTCTCCCATAAAACATAGTCATCAGAAGTGTAAATCATGTTTGGTTAAAGAAAAATACTTTGTTTTTTAAGAGGATAGCCCTTATAGCAAGAAGCACATATGATTTGTAAGCACTCAGCTTTCCTGGTCTAAATAGAACAAGATCAGATCCCAAAACAAGTTCAAGTTTATTGAATTTATGATTAAGTTGATCCCAGAGTTTTCCTTTCTCTCATAAGTTGCAGTATTTGGATGATAAAATAAAAAGTAAAAGTAAAAATATGTGGTAATATTCCTTCCATGTCTTTGGTGACGGTTGCAGAAGTGTAATTTATATATTCCTCATTAGTAATGTATTACATTACCCATCCGCATCCCATCTGCTGTTAATCAAAATGATAATTCGTTATGACCTAATCCATAAACTGCAATCTGTTCAGTAACACGCAGGGACTTTCCACAGCCCTTCTTATCTTCACGTTAAACTTTACCACGTTTTTTTCATGCAAAGTTAAATAGAGTAGTTGACGCTGAAGCACAATTACCACATCCGCTGAACCTCAAGCTGGACTACAGACTGGGCCTGTCCCTCAGGAAGATGACTAACATCTCTTTTATAAAGTGACGCTCATTTAAACATGTTTTTTTTTTTTTTTTGGAAGTTGCGCTCCAATTTTTAGTATGCGTTTTTCAGAATTATTCATAGAAACAATTTTTCATGTTGAACTATTGGGGGAAAATTTGACCTTTCTCTGCACAGTAGATGTTCCATCATACGTCGCAAGTACCGTTACAATTTCTCCACCTCTTAGTCTCCTGGAAAGTATCTGCTGGTAGGTAAAGTTTGTTTTTGTTTTTTTCCTCATCAGTAATTGGAGAGTTTGTCTCCTGGCTGCGTGTTTGTGTCCAAGACACCAGCCTTATTGCCCCAAACCACAAATTAGATGGCGCTAAACCACCACCTACCTGCACTCACCCACCTGCCAGGGTGAGACTGCAGCACCAGGGGTATCATTTTTGCCACTTCATCTTGAGTTTCTGTGTTGCTGAGTGTGAGCAGGGCCTGGTCATCAGCACCGCTGAAAACTCTCTCTCCAATGTGCCGGTCCCTTTTGTCGAGCCTGCTGGGACAGAGGTCTTTGCGCCCTCAGAGGAAATCAGTTTTTGCAACCTCAGCCATCCATAGAAGTGCTACAGCTGCCTCAAGTCTCTCAGAGACACCTCAAGCTAGTGCTTCTCTCATTTCCCTTATTATGTCTTGGATTTTCTAGCGCACGCCATGTCACCTTGCTGAAGTTCTGTAGTGGAGAGAAACAATGGCAACATCATGAATTATTTTTTGTCAGCCTGGTGGATTCATTCCCCATGCAGGGCCACTGGGAGACCAAGTATCCTCAGTCATCTTTACTAAGTCCTTCCTATCTGTTGGCCACTGCAGCCAAGATGTGTTTCGCGGTGCACCCTATATTTTCCTTAAACTTCGAGCTATTGACCTTCTCTTTGAAGTCTTTCCAAACTGCAGCGTTGCCACAATGGATAAATCACAAAATTGCCCTTCATGGTATGGTCTGGTAATACTATTAACTTTTCCTCCTATAAATGTGTCCGTTTGCTCAAACTGCTAACACAAATAAGATTAGGACTATCTGGTTCAAACGCAGACCCATTTTGGAAACTGCATTAAAAGCAAGGAAAGGAATGTCCAATTTTAATTTCATTCAACAAGACTTGAATAAAATACACAACCAAAATTCCGATTGCTTCAGTCTGGATTTTTTTCCTCTATCGTGCATTCAATTTTTGAATACAACGAGACGATGAGCTGCACTTTTGCAGTTATTACTCTACTGTCAGGCTGTCATTCAAATAAATTGCAGCAGAATTATCCATGATTGCATTTGAAATGCAAAACAAGTAAAGCGGATAAAGCAGGGGGTCTGTTGGCAAGATAGCAGTTGGCAAGGTGTTGCAAATCTTTCAAAGGTCTTGTTTATTTATTTATTTATTTTTGAAAGTATCATCAAATATGAACAGTAGGCAGCCTTCTTTTGTTAACACCTTATTCCAATCAGAACAAATTTAGTCATACCCTTCATTCCTTTTTTATACATCGATTTTTATAACCAGGGGGTCCACAGCTCAATTGTGATTTATTACACTAAATGAAGGAAGGCACTGAATTATTTTTTTTGCCTTTGGTTCCAGGATTTGTGCGTCGTCATTTATTAAACAGCTGCTACCTGAGATGTAATGTTCCCCGGGAACACAGCAGGAGATGCGGTTGACACCCCGCAAACTCGGTTGAGTCATGCAATGGTGCAGCTGCCCTTCAGCAATTATGGTTATGAAGCCATAAATCAGCCTTAATACAGGGGAGAGCACGGAGTGAATCTAAAAGACATGCACCTCCCCAGTAGGAATGCCACTCTGTGTATATTATTAGTTCATTTATAAAACCGCCAGTTCCTTTATTCTCGAAATGCTTTTCTGTTGACCAGCTTTTTTTTTTTTTTGGCTCTGTTTTAACATTGTGTGCATCCAAATCATGAAAAAGTTGTTTGTTTGCTTTTACGCTTGTAATGCGTATTTCAGTCCATTCTTCTAATTTCTAAAGAGTTCTCCTTCTCAATCACTGCACAGTAAGTAGCAAACACGCAGCAATATTCTGTGTATTGTGGTAATTTACAGTTCTCCTTCCTTCTGTGGCTCGTGCTTCTCACTGCCAGACAATTATACATTTTCCTTATCGTAGTCAGCACTGGTTAATCTGTGATACTTCACCCACCTGAACTGGCCCTACTCCCGCTGGAGTGAGACTCAAAGCTGCACACATGACAGTTGTTTACTGTGGAGGCATTCTAGTCAAATGTGTTGATCTTTTAGGTTCAGCGTTTGTTCTAGTAAGCATTATTCCGTTTCACACCTTCTATTTCAATACGGTGGATGTTTTGCATAAGTTGCCTTGCCTTTCCATTTGAACCTTCATTATGATGATGGTTATCAGTAAAACTACTCTTAGCACTTAGCACTACTTTCACTCACAGCACTGTAGCACAAACATTAAAAAGCAACAACACTAATGAAGGTGACGTCTTGGAGATAATATGAGGTGGTTGAAGGTGTGCGGATGAGATACTCAGGGACCTGGTTGGTGATGGAAGATTTCAGGGTGAAGGCAGAGATAAACAAAGGTTAATCCTCTCAGACAGGCAAAGGAGAGCAGCTCTGGTGTGACAGCGCTCCTGTTCATTCAATGCCTCGGATACCTGGAGGCAAAGCCCCGCTTCTCTCTCCATGACGGCTGAAACACAGTGAGACACTTGCTTGACTTGATTAAAACGTGTAGTTGAATTTTACTCTGAAATTTGGGTATTTGGGTATTTGTTTTTCTTCCGCTTTTCTCCCTCCACACAATTGTTAGAAAAGGCCTCGCAAGATTTAAAGTGAGATCACACTGTGTGTGGAATAACTCTCATCAAATGTCAGTGCTGACTGGTCTGTGCAAAGGGCACTTTGTGGATATGTTTGCCTTATTTTGTTGAAGTTGGGCCACCTTGTTGTCCTTGTGCTTTATTAATGACGGTGGTAGATTAACAAGGTTTAGCAATGGGGCCAGTATGTTGGGTGTAAAACTACTAATGTAAACTATTGTTTATTCTGAATACAATACATTTAGATTTACTGCAGCAGCCTGTAAAATATATTTTGATGTGAGCTTTAAGTTTACAAGAAAGAACAGACATCAAAGATCTCTTTCAAATAAATAAAAAGCAAATTCATTTCCTCAATAAAAAAGAAAGGAAAGGGATTTTTTGTCATTTACTGGTTCAACAATATATTATAAATAAAACTGAAATGTATGTATCTCGTCTAGGAACATTAGAAGAATTACAATAAAGACATGTTCCTCCATGTTGCTGTGAGCCAAGCTTTTCAAGAAGTGATAATTTGCATTAGTTGTGACTCGTCAGCTTGCCAGGAATCAGTTGTGTGTATGTGACTTTGAAATTTTTTGCCAACGTGTGAAGAAGCCGTGAGCCAAATCCCAATAGGGTGACTATGAGGTAATGGGAATGATGCTCCCTCACCCCTCCAGGGTGGCAGGAGCAGGTCAAGGGCTCTTATTGTCACTGTTTATTAATGGGCCCTGTGGAGGGGAGTGACAGCAGGGTGATCGCTGTGATGATGATGTCTTATCGCCTTCCATGGGCGCCTCAGGTACATACATATTTATGATTTGCTGCCACCCCAGCGCTGGCCAGAAAATATCTGTTTAACACTGGGCCAGTCAGATGCTTACCAAACCGGAGCTGGAACAGAAATGATGCTTAGGCACTAATAATGCCTGTGGCACAATAACCTTCACCAATCTCAGAGGAATTTTTTTCCACCATCATTTACATTTAATGGGCAGAAATATGAGAAACGGCCCGGCGGTGTGCAGTCAGGACATTAAAATGAAAATGCCATCCTCAAGAAGCCACTGGGACAACATCAACCTTACTGTAGATCCTCCCGTTTTTTCACTGTCAGCACTTCATGTTAATCAAGTGGCTTTTGACCAGCAATTGAATTAATTCGGACTAATTTGTATGACAGATTGATTTTTGACACATACATGTGTTTGAATTAAATATTAATATGAAGCACTTCCCTGGAGACAGCTTGGATTTTAAAGGGCAACTCGAACGTGGTCCTTTAGTTAATTAATAGACAGGGTTTTTTTTTCTTTCTCTTTCTCTCTCTCTGTCGCTACTTACCTCCCCTTGTCTGTTGTACAGAACACTTTATTTCCTCAGCAACTTGGCATTGTAGTCATCAGAATTCCCTCAGGACAACAAACTGGTGTCACTTTGTGGATCAATTTACCGCCAATACTGCAAGAGTCTTGTTGTCACATGGCCTCCGCACGTATATTGTAATCAATGAACAGTCATCACGAGCTGGCCGAACAAAAAGGCATCCGGGGAGAGAGACGGCTGAGGCTCTCGGTTGAGAAGGTTCACCAGAGCACGAGCAAACACACATCTGTGAGAGCTGCATCACATCCAGTCTGCAAAGATTCTTGTTTTTTCGTGCAGGCATTGTAGATATGTTTCTTGGAAAATAGTAATTGAACACAATTATGTTGTGTTGTGAGTGAAATTTAACATCAGCTGCTGATTCTACAGCAACAGGAGAACTGAAGACATTTCTCTTCAGACATTTCTCTTCAGTCTTCAGTTTGTTTCCCCTCCTGCATTGTACTGTTGATGACACCTACCACACCTGACCACATGTCACATCTGAAAACACAAGACTCACCTTGCAAAACCAATATTTCTTTGGTGAAATGGCAGAAAGTCAGATTCTGCTGCCTCTCTCTCATGCAGTCCGCAGGGCACCTGGTGCTCTTATCTGTCTGAGGTGGCTTTTTATCTTTTCAAAGTTCCCCTCACAGAGATGTAGGATTTATCCAGGGCGTAGGACCCTGTGATTCATGGTGGCAGGAGTTGAAAATTATGCTGATACTGTATGGCACTGTAAATCCACCGCTTCGTCTCCGCTGCCGCTGTCAAGTGTATTTAAGATGCGTTTTAGCCGTGTCCCCTCAGCACCAAGCCCGCTGCATGAAGAAGAAAAAAAAAAAAAAAGAATGCCGTCGAGAGACAATGTCACTTTTACTTTCCATCTTACAATTCTCTCTGTGTTCTTTTTTTCTCTTGGAGGTTTCTTCTCCACCTCTTCCAATCCCCACACTCCTCTGCGTCTCTTCTGCCGTCCCCTCAAAGCAGAATCACGCCACACTCTATGATTTGATTTGCTCGTCTTTACTCCTCTTCCTCCTCTTTCATAAGCTGCAGCAATGGCATCCTGGGGTTTCTTTAGATGGTGTTTTTAGATATATTGGATGGAGTGACATCAACAGCCACGCAGGGAGCACCCAACACGCCGTCTGGGAGTGTTATTTTTTGGAGTATGTTTCCAGAAATGAATTGATGACTAATCACCGTCTAAGAAATTCTTTGTTGGCACAGTTCAAAGCCCGTTTTCTCAGAAAATACACTAACAATCCTGTTGAAAATGGAAAGAAATGTGGTATTCCAAATCTACAAATCTTCATTCATCCATAACTAGTTAGGGAAGTTAAAAAACAAACAAAAGAAACCAAAACCAAGCACATGTGAAAATCAATTCAATATATATTTTTTCTTTTCTTTTATTGAGTTCTTGAGTGCTTCAGTTTGCTCTCTGTGTCTCCTTTGTCTCTGTGTCTTCATGCCTTGCTCCATCCGGCTTTCTCCTTTACATCAATAATATTGTACTTGGCTGCTTGCACAAAGCCGCAGCGCAGCAGTTTTTCTGGTTTGAACATGCTGACTCATACACTGGCAAGTCCTGCAATCCTTTTTTTTTTTTTTTTTTTTTTAGTTCCCTTCAAACATTCTCCTTCTGGGGAATATGTAGGTATATGTATATGTGCGCATGCAAGTTTGTTTTTGTGTATTTATCACGCCTATACTGAAACAAAATGGGACATTGATATGAAAATAATAACTTTCCTCCCCCTTCTTCCTCTTTTTCTTCTTATTTTATAAAATGACTTCCCATAGTATTTTTTTTAAAATCTCTCTCTCTCTCTCTGTGGCCTCAAGTTCATTACAGTTGTACAGAATCATACATGAGGTGGCCTGAAGGCAAATATCTGACTAGATGCTGCCTGTATGGGTTTTATCACAAATAGTTTGTCAAATACGCTGCTACCTCAGCAAGGGATCCAACCAAGTAAAACTTAATAGCATGAAGCACCTGAGGGTCTCAGTTACTTGGAAAGGGAATATTACATTATTTAGTCACAGTTTTTTGCCGGGTAAAATATAATTTCATTTTTGAAAGGACTGTGGGTTTTAAGACAAGTGTAATAAGTCTTCAATGCTTTTCACAATTCATGCTTCCCATCAAACATAGTAGAAATCAGAGTTTGTACAGCTGTGCGCAGCAGTCTTAGATTTCTTCAGCCTTTAACAGACTGGTGGGTGACAACAGTGCTGCACTTGTTTTCTTTCTACATGGTAGTTTTTTCAGTAAATGTACACACTTACATACAGCATACATACATACAAACAATGAACTGTAATTCTATTCACAAAGCGTGCTCTCAAACAATGACGAGGCCATCGTCTTTCTATGCACTGTGTAAATGCGAGTGAGTGATAACATTCAGAGGCACAAACAAAGGTAATTTAGTTCCTGGCTTATTTTGCTTGTTTTAGTGTAACCCAAGGCTACATGGAAGGGATCCATCCAAGGCTCCTAACTTAATCTGCCATTTATGGGCTGAGTGGTTGGGGGTGTGTGAAGACAGGCAGCAAGCTTTGTGATTGGACAAAAAAGTAACCAAGGAAACCGTGCTGCTTTAAGTGTTGTAAATTGGTTCAAACTCATTTATCCGTAATGCGAGTTTCCAGATTGGTGAGATAAACATGATCAATCAGCAACTGTGTCACAACTCAATTTGCTTGGGTGCCGCTGACTGTTCCCACCGTTTTCTGAGCGCTCGCTGCTCCTGTTGTGTGCTTTTAGGATGTTTTGCAGCCTACTGCGGGAGTTTTGTATGCAAATTTGGAACGTAATTAAGAAAAGCATTTCAATGTAGCCTCATAAATAATGCAAATTCTGTGTTAAACATCCCTGACAGCCAGTGCTAGCTCTGCAAAACGTGAGGCACAAGAAAGGCTGAGCTGGTCTATCTACTCATCAGTAGCCCTCCCAGGGTGTGTTGTACATGGACAGAGATGGAATACAGAATAAATGAGACTCTTCGGATGAAATGTGTTCCCATTATGTAGGTGTTTATAGCACAGTGCAAAAAATACTGCATTACTTTCACTTGTACTTTTTTGTATCAAACGATTTAGGATGTCCATCAATGCTTTAATGACGCAAAACTCGCATTCAGTATCATGCTATTACACGAAACACCATCGCACACTGCATCACACCATGATGACATTGCATATAATAGCATAACCTTGAATGCAATATTGCTGTTATTGAATTGTCCCACAAACTCTACTGAGGGCGAGCAGTGAGCGTGAGAAAATACATTATGATTTGGGTGATCATTTAATATTTTGCCAAATTAAATAAATCAGCCTCCGTCCTTTTTAATTGAAAAGTTATATGAAGGGCACGTCTTGCTTTGTTAATAAAAACAAAGATGTTTATCATATGAATATTTTTCTAATTACATGAAAATCATCCTCGAGCCACTGATTTCAGTTTTTTTTTAAGCTCCCCCCAACTTCTGAATATGATTCTTTTGAGTGGCGCCTCACTACTGAATGCTCACAGACCAGCAGTCACTGATTACTTAATTACCCGCTGCCTTACTTAATCAGACAGTCATTTCATGCAGTCGGGGAGCACAAGTTAAATGAAAGAGAGCGGCAGAATATTTTTTCCCCCCGGTATGCATAAATCCTGGCCTGGTGTGAACGGATGGTATCGTCACAAACAGGAACAAAAGGAAATCTTTTCTCTTGCAGTTTTGAATGGTTAAGTCAAGGTAAAGCCCACTGTTAGGTACAAACATGACACACGCAGAGTTTATACTCTCATTTAGGTTGTGTAGTTTAGGCTGAACAATAACACAAAACCTTGCATTCTAAAACAGCAGGTGGGATGATAAGGCTGTAATTCTGAGTTTTGGCTTTCTGACTAGATTGATAAGGATTGATTGATGGGTGGGTGTGGCCTCATGACCAGCACTTCTTGAATTTCAAAACACCACAGGGTTTTTCTTCTGCTTCATGAATTTTAAGATTTATTTTCTTCTTCTAAGATGGCTGTGATACCAGCAGGAGTGAGATCTACGGGGTTAGAGAAGCATATTTCATTTCCACTTGACTTGAAGTTAGCTAAAAGTCAAAAAATGTTAGCTAGAGTGTGGCTACGCTTCTCCAAGTAGTGATTTTTGCCCAGAGGTCTGTGACAGATGTGGCTGATGTCTCTGCCCCAGATCTCCAAGACTGTGTCCCCTTTGATATTCTTTAACTGCAGGGCTCGCATAAGCACATTGAGAGAGAAGTCAAGGTCACTCCCACTCTGTCGCTCAAGCCTCATGAATATTATGATTAATCAGAGTCTTTTGGCTCAGATTATTAACAAACCACGCATTGTTGTGCTCAGCCCATAGATTCAAGGCTGCAGCTTTTGACGCCCTGTTTGTGTTGCCTTCCCCAACGAGCTCGGCGCACACACACACACACACACACACACACACACACACCATCCTTTATTTACCCACCCACTCACCCAGCTAAAACTCTCCAAAGACTCCTGTTACTCTAAACATTAAAAAAGATTTAACAGTAGCTTTGCCCGATGGCTATGAATAACGCAGCAAGAGGCGAGACGCATCAACTCTTGAAGCTTCATCAAAAGCCGAGTAGTCGTTTTTTAAATATTGTTTTTTAACTTGAAGCAGGCATCACATCGACTCCTCCATCTCATTACTCCTTAACTATCATCTTTATTTTCAAAATTTGACGGCACAGTGATATTGTAGAAGTTTTAGGAACAAACTAGGAGAACAAAACCAGAAACATTCAGATTTAATAACAAGCAACTACAAAGTCCTTCCCAATTGTTGATTATAACTTGCAAATGCAAATGTTTGTTTTTCACGCTTCAAACTTTTATGAATGTATGAACTAAATGTTGCCCTTTTATAGAACCAGTGTTGTGACTGAATGAACATGTAAAGTTGTTTTTGTTTTGGAAGTCGGCAGATCGCTTTGTCCGTCTCAGTTGGGGAAATCTGAGAAGGTCGTGCTCTGCATCTGGTGCCCACCCCCCTTTTTTTAACTGAATATATTTCTGCATCTTGCACATAGTGCTTTCAAATTGAGTTGTTCCTCCCACTGGTACTCTCTGCTGAGTGGTTGACAGCTCCTGGGATGTCTGGGGAAAAACTTGATGGGCGGCAGACAGACACACACACAGCAGACACATTAATCTACTCAAAAGGTCACTGCTGTAAACAGTTCAAGTAGCTCACATGCTGGTTTTTGGTGTTAATGCACAAGGTGAGAGCGTAGTAAAATACTGTGGTTTCACACCCAGCGTCTTCCTGCATGCCAGGGTGCCTTATACAGTAAAAAGTCCAGTGAGCGTAAAAATACACACAATGCTTCAAGGTTGGAGGTGTTGTGCCTTCAGAGATGCTGTTTTGCAGATCTTGGTTGTTACCTAGGGTAATGTGAGTTCCTGTTTCCAAAAACACTCCAACCAGTCTGCCTATCCTGACTTCTGACCCCTGACATCGACAAGGCTTCTTCCTTCCCGCTCAGTGGATATTTTCCCTTTACTTGTGAACCCCAGAGATGGTTGTGGTGTCATGAAAATCACAGTAGATCAGCAGCAGATTGTGACCTGCAACCTGTCTGGAGCCAACAACCACATTCACAGTCACTTAAATTCCAATTCCTCCCTGATTCTGATGCTCAGCTTGAACTTCAACAAGTCTTCTTCACCACATCTAAGTGCGTTTAGTTGTTGCGATGTGATTCTCTGTTTGTGTTTACAAGCAATTGGACTTGAAGAAGTGGCTGATGATCATTAATATACAGTGATTTTTATTCTGTGGTAACCCTCCAGTAACATTTATCTAATCTTGTGCCCTGTCAGCGCTGCTCGAGGAGAAACCGCTGATAAACCATCTTTACCCTCTAGAAGTCACATCTTTTCCAGTCCCACTAGAACTTTTCCAAGCCTTGTTGTGATGCAGACCTTTACTTCCAGTCTTAGACTGTTTTTAGCCCTTTCCCTCAACGCTGAAAAGAAAATGGAAAAGAAAAAAGGTGGTAGGAAGAAACAACAGCTTATCACAAATGCTGACCTTTAATTACAAAACGTTGGCAGCCTTGGACCTCAGCTTTTACTTAAGTTGACATTTATAAATACCGAAATGTCCCTTAGAATTGCTTTTTCTTGAAGTCAGAGTATTGTTGGGCAAGATAGCATCAGTCCATTTGTCAAATAATGTAACTGTTGGCTCAAAGGGCTGGCAGGGTTGAGGACAATCTATAGCTGCCCCGAACTGTCCATGTATGTATAGAACTGACCTGTTAGCAAAGGGGCCGCTCCTATCAGTCACGGCCCTGATGGAAAGTCAAGATAAAGATGGTACTCTGGTCAGCTGCTGTGTTTGTGTGCCCGGGACAAGAAATCGATGCAGCTGGTTTCACAGACTGTTTTACAGTCGAGGCAGCTCTCAGCTTAAATGTTTGTCTCTTTTATTCAATGACACTTCTCAGGCAAACTATTACCCATGGGGGGGCGGAGAACAAACGCGAAACAAATAAACTAGCCGTCGAGCCATCGCGGTGTTGTTTGCGCTTCAGATGAAACCTGCATGGTGTGGAATTTTCCTTTACTCCGTGTCAAAGCCAAATCTATCACAGCTAAGATCCACGCCATCGTATTACAGCCTCGGAGGAAATATTACTTCTCTGGCTGGCTTGTTTTATCCCTGATCTTTCTGTCCACCCATCATTACAGGGATATGGAGGCATTGGGGACACGCGCCTCCCATTGCCTCTCCTCTGATGAAAGAGGATTTCCCGTCTGATATGCAGTAAAGGTTATCTGGATGGAGTCATGTTTCTGTATAACATGCACTGCCAAGCAAAAACAGGAAAAACATTTCTCCCCTAAAACTCATTTCAGCCTTGCTTTTCATTATTACCACCACAACAGACCGCACTTATGTGACCATAATTCTCTTTTCAGGGAGCAAAACACAACTCCAGTCCTTTTGGTCTGAAATGAAAGCTGAGCTTCTTGGTTATTCCAAGGAACCTTTAGGGTACCCTTGTACCACTGTATAGAGGAGCATTAACTGGGGAAAAGGCTAATAATTGGAAGCCTGCACAAACCTTCACTTTGATGCTTTTCACAACAGGATTCTCACAGATTTACTGAGGCGAGAGTGGAGCAGCATAAATAGAACAAAAAATCAGGCAGGATTATTTTGCCCTATAATCTGAGTTGATGTTTTTCAAGTCGTTTTGCACTTATACATATTATTTTTTTACGAATTTATTGGAGACAACATCTCACTCAAAAGCTTTTACTTGTGACAGTAGTGCTCATTTGACAATTTTGTGTAAAGAAAGAGGGGGAAAAGAGGAGAGAAGGGTGCCCAAGGCTGAGTCGAGCAGACAAGCAACAGCTTCACATCACTCACCTGAATTCAAAGAGGACAAAAATAGCACTAAAAGCACCCACTCTCACTTTGTAACTGTTCCTTTGTCTCCCTGTCTGCTATGTTAGGTGACTATCCTGGGTGCCTGCACACCCTCATCTCCCAGAGGAACACTTACTGGCACCTTTTAAAGCAGGAGGTCATTCAAACTGTTGAACTTTGCAATCATTTTAAGAGTTCATTGTACAAAAAACAATCCCGCCTTTCCCCACTCCAAGAAAAAAGCAAAAACATTTTCTCTATCTTCCAAGTGTAAGATAGGGCCCTTAATCTTTTAGGACTGTCTGATGTTCTCATCTTTTGAATTTCACAGGACAAAATCTGCATGCCATCATTTTATACAAATAGTAAAAAAATGATACAGTTCTGTAATTGTTCATTTGAACTTTTGGCTTAAAGTTATTACTGCAAGCGGATGGGAACTTCGGGCAACACCTGAATAATTCATCAACATTAGTATGTCTACGTAAGATGAGGTGCAACCAAATGTCTTGTATGAAATGTCATATTTTCCCTCAAGGAACTCGAGCTTACCTCGTCAGAAGTGACACAACAATGTCGCCTCTGGTTGCTTACTAATAATATTAATTGCTACACTGTTTGCTTTGCTCAGTGTCTTACCACCATTGTTATTTTCAAATGTCAGATAACTTAATTTTGACTCCTGGGTTCAACCTATCCATCAGCCCTTTTAGCTTTCACATTAATAAACGTTTAAACACAGCCGGGGGGCCTCTCAAAAAAAAAAACAAAAAAAACTTCTGTAAGTAAATAAAGTTTTGATGAATAAGACAGTGTGACTCGCTGCTTTTGTGCACTCAGACTTCACTGAGCCATTAGATTTTTAGCTCCTGACAAAAAACAAAGATACGTTTTGTGTGCTGATAGACAACCAACATTCTCCAAGGTGATGTACGGCCACCACCCCCCAAAACCTTTTAGCACAAAGAAATCGCACAGTGTTGTCAAAGACCCAGTGATAATACTAGCGATCTTTTTCATTCAACACCACACCTGCATCTGCTAAGACATTTTTTGTCAGGTAAGGATGATTATGAGCTGTGAAGAGCCTGACATTCTGCTGGTATTGCAGCCGAGGCAATCACTTGTTGTGACAGGGACACAGAGGCTTCCTTCTCCCTGCAGGAGGCTGATTGATTGGGCAGTCAGGAAGAGGGAAACGTCCTTGACAGTGGGCAGCGAAGGACAAGCGTGCCCAGGATACTTTTGCCCCACCGCACAAGAACTTTGCGTCTTCGAAATGAATCACTACTGTTTTGCGTTCCGCAGAAAATACACACTTTCACTCGGAGTTTGCTCTATTCTTCCCACGGACAAAACCCATTCAGGTGTGCTTAATCAGCAGCTTGGTACATCCTGTTTTGGGGAAGGAGGAGGGGGAGGGGTTAGAACTCGTCAAATACAGCCAAACAGAGGACAGAATGTAATTTTAGAAATTAAAAGAGCGAGAGAGAGAGAGCAACAGAGCGTGCGTTGCATGTGCCACCGAGTGGATCAGCAGCACGGTCACTCCATAAATCTTCTCTGTTCATAATTTGTCACAGCCCTGGTTTTGCAGAAGGTATTGCTTCTCACATCCTTCTTCTACCCTTCCTTTTTATGACAGGTGAGCAGGTAACACTCATTTAACTCAGGTTTGGAGGAAAATTGTAGCCTTTCAACAATCTTACATTTAGCATATGGATTAGTGTCACTGTGAGTGCGTCCAGAAATGTTTTTTTTTTTTTTTTTTTTTTTTATTTTTCGCTAAAGACACATTTTTTTTTTTTTTTGCAATCATCTTTGATGTCACTATTGCCTTCATAAAAAATTGATTGCTTATTCTGCTTTTCTGTAAACTTAAGAAATTATTTAAAAAATAACACTAGCTGTAAAACTTGTAGTTACATTGTGTGCAACAAAAACTGGAGGTTGGAGCTTTGTATCACATTCAATTTTTTTAATGCTCACTTTCATTTTCTATTGAAGTGGGGCCTTACACTGGATGATATACTCTGTGGTTATTGCAAATCGAAAAGCTCTGGTTTTAAATGTTAATTGTCATATCTCACATTTTTTCTTTACATTTATTCTTGTCACAATGAGCCTGGAGCGTAGCTGAGACCGTTCACACACATCTACTGCACGTAAGATATATTAGGAAGATAAAACTCTAGGTGATTCTGTGTCTATACTGCTGAAGGAGGATGGAGGGGCATCATTTTGTCATGTTTCACCAGTGACTCAACAATATCTTGCCTTTGGAGTTTCACATTTCATACTTTTTATTTCTTCAAGTCTCAATTTAAGTCTCAGAACCAAGAACTGTATTCAGTATTTAGATTTACAACTCAATCACCTTCTCCCAATACCCAATAATGGTTAAAACATTTTAATATTATCCCAGACGAGCCTCCACGTATGTTACATACCCAGCCCATGGAGGGGAAAGGGAAGTAACACACAGCAACCTGGTGGTTGCAGATTGAATTTAAGTCAATACAAACAACTATATGCACAAATTTAGATTTACAACTCGATCAACAACATCATATTACAGTTTTTTTCTTCACAACATACATCACCTATGCTTAATGCCGTTAATTAGTAGGCAGAAGAAATGACTGAAATCGAGGTTTTGTTCACATGGGCCATGGCCAAACATTATTAACATATTAAGATTGCATATTCAGTCGCAATAGTCCATTAACTCTTGAGGAGCAAGTACAGAGAGGATGCATCCGTGGTCTCTTAAAGGCACATTTTCTATGCCTGCCAGACTCTGCAATTATAATGCTTTTAATGGCGCCTCTTAATAAGCTCTCAGTATTTTAATTGTGTGAGTGGGGTTGGTGTTTCTCCAATCGTCTATCTTAAACAGCCAGACTGGAAAACGCATCTTTGTCGGGATCAGCGCGAGTCTCGCCATGTGTCAGAGTCTTTTCACGGCAGGCGATTAGTCTGTCAGTCAGTGGAGGCTGAGGCCAGGCGCACTCGTCTTGAAGGGCGGTTGTGACTCTGAGTTGTATGTGCTAACTGACACGCGGAAGAAACCTTTACTGTTTTGCTGTGCTTGTGCTCTTTACCTCTCATTGTTTAATTTATGCACGTACGAAAGGGAAGTTTGGTTTTTCGTCTATTTAAAATAGCAAAATTGATTATCCATCAAGACAGAGTTTCGGCCTGCAAAATCTTGGAGTCAAGTCGAGTCAGACTTGCAGTTGGTGGCTCGACGAGATCCGTGCCCGGCGGTCGTCTGTTTGTTTGCCGCTCGGTTAATGCCAGTCTGCGTCATCCCAGAGCGTTGCCGCTCTGAATGAGCCATCTGAAGATCCCTTGCCTGAGGGGGATCAGCACACTTTCACTTCAGTCAGAACCACCGCAACTGTTCCGGACTGACACCTCCTGTGATCTCTCAGATGTGGCATGGTGGTAGCTTTGATTGGACATAGTGCCTGCCAGGTAGCATACAGTCAAGTGGTTGCCGCATGCATATTTATGGGGCACACCCTCTGTGCCTCTGCAACAGGGCGCAGAGTGCAAGCTAAGAATAATGAGGCTCATTATTGGAATCTCCCCACTTGGCACCGCATACCTTGAGCGTGGTTGTGTGCACTTTTTTAATATTCGGTGAGTAATTAACCTGGCCGAAATGCTAAAGTTGAAGTGGCAAACACGGAGCATCCTCCTTGTTGCCTTGGAAACATTACATTGAAAGCGCAAAGCGGCAAGCAGCGGAAAACATCATGCAGTAAGAAGCATCGGCTCAACAAGGGGAGAAAGGGAGCAGTTAATTGGTTCTGAGAGTAGACCAAGACTGACCAACAGCAGCTTTTCGAAACGCAGATTAGCGATGCAATATGTGGGGAATGAACATTTTAGAATCTGCATTCACCAGAAAAATGACGACTGGTCGATAGCAATGTGCTGTCTGAGCTTGTGAGGGCTATTCCGAGTGGAAGCTAAAGCCGGCTGCAACGCTCCCACACAATGGCTGGATCTGAGGTCTTGGGGATCTGCTGAGGGAAGCTCTGTCATAACAGAAATCCCCACTACAAAGGAGAGGAGGTGAAAAGGCAGTTATTTAACCAGATGCCCCACTCAGCAGAGAGAGGATTAAAATGCACTACTGCTTATCTGGCATAAAGACTTGACTTTAAAACTGCAGGTTCCCCTTAAAAACATGTTGTGAAGGTCAGTCTTTCATTAGAGGCCTTTTGTGTGCTAATGAGAATGCAGGGGGATTTACGTGTCATTCCTCTGTTCTTCCACTCAAGTGAAGCTTTAATGGGGGGAAAAGTAAAGAATCACAAGGCTAGGAACAAGTGCTTTTTTGTTTAGCCTGTTAAGGGGGAAAGTGAATTTTGATTGCGAAGGAAACACTCTGAAAGCCAAAGTAGCTCTGCAAGGTTCAACATTTTCAAATGGAAGATATTAGCTGTACCAGAATAAAAGGAAATAAATGAAAAATAAGGGCAGATATTTCATCAAACCATATTTGTTGATTTATTTTTTTCCATTCAACGTCTAACTTTTTTTCGCTTTTATTGTTTCTTTGGGATCGAAGAAAATGTTGAATTTTAAG
Source organism: Thamnaconus septentrionalis (assembly GCA_009823395.1). Lineage (NCBI taxonomy): Eukaryota > Metazoa > Chordata > Actinopteri > Tetraodontiformes > Monacanthidae > Thamnaconus > Thamnaconus septentrionalis. Next base: position 17,565,223 of record CM020514.1, on the reverse strand, counting down.
CAGAATAACACAGAAGGAGCAGAATCATTCTCAACTGATTTTGTCACCGTTTACAAGGTGCAATATCTTTGCCTTTGTTTTAAATGAAAAGTAAATTATTATAGAGATAAATTCAATCATGGTCTCCCTTGCAATGAATTTCTTTTGCACGTCATCATGAATGCACTGGAATCCTCCCTGTGTGCCAAATCTCTAAAACCTCAGCAGACACTGTGTAGAAGTTATATACCCATACATTGTGCAGCTATGGGGACTTTTTTTTTCACCATGCCTTTAGTAATGAAATGCATAGGCGTTATTGAACCAGGTGACATTTGGAACAAAGAACCATGAAAGTGTCACCCACCATTACGGCCTTCATGTCAGTGAGCATGGCAAGCCTTTCATTCTTTTGTTCTGTGTTGGGAGTCATCTCACCTGTCACTCAACACCTTTACATTCTTACCAGCAAAAACACAGAGCATTAGTCGAATAAGCAGGAGACAAATGATTGAATTTACAAAAGTATAAATAACCAAAACGAGCTGCTAATGCTGCAGCTCTGTTTGTGAGAAAGCATACCGTACCTGAAAATCGACCATAACATGAATTGCATACATTTTCTTCCGGCAACGAGAGTGCACGAGAGACAATGTTTACATACTGCATTTATTAAAATACTTTTCATGATTTTAGATTTGCCAAAAACGTGGCTAATGGCAGTTTCAGTCCTAATGAAGCGTTTGCACTTTTCCCCTCATCACACTTCAAAGCTATCAGGTCCTTGGAGTGACATTAGTATTCCGCTCGCATGCACAATAGCCTGTAAGCAATGGACATTCAATTAGGGGAGAGGTTTATGCTGAAGGTATCGCCATAGAAGACATTAATCTTTAATATTTTGTCGATAACATGTCACAGCTAATGATGAGGGAGATATTAAGCCACAGTAAACACAGCATGTTGAGCAGTCTATAGTGGGACAAGTCTGACAAGGAAACACGACTGCGTTAGTTGGAGTATTAGCAATTGTAGGTTGTGTATTATTATTACTTAAAGTTTGCTGCGGATGCTTTATCAAATTCCAGTGTTAAAGAAATGTGCAGACGTCAGATACTCGCGGTTCATAATTACAGTCTCTGTATGAGGTCCTTTTGTATTCGCAAATCATTATACCTTCCTCTGTTTTGGCGGGAAAGCAATAACCGTTGCAACATTATATTTCGGTACATGGCTTTGGGATGCTGACGCCTCTCAAGGGGCAGGAAATGAAAAAAAGTCCATGCTCAGGGTCATTTCGGCCTGCTTTGGTTCCCGTATGCTGTGGCATTAGGGTGAAAAAAACATGAGGTTTTCCCACTGGGGCACCCACATATGCCACTGCATAAAGGTTTAAAAATAAGGTACTTAATGCCTCATACAGCACAAATAGCATGAAGACTTTCTTCACATGCCACAGATGGAAAAAAAATTCTTCCACCAGTCTGGGACTCTTTGTCTTGCAAAAGTGATGGTACCATTACCAGCACCAGCAGTATGGAGTATTACAGTTTACAGCCACTGGCTGAAAGCAAAGAAATAAGAGCAGCCACACATTTCTTGGTACACATTAAAGTCATTATGAACATCAACAGCTCTAGTGTCGAAAACATGTTTATAATGTTTTGCCCTCCAACAAAACGATTGAAATAAGGCAGAGAAGGGTTATTTACAATAAAGTCTTCTGCCAATTCTTGAACACAACCACTTTCATTTTCTTATAATTAAATATAATACATTTTATGACTGAGGCTTATTATTATTGTTATTATTATTGTTATTATTATTTTATTATTATTATTATTATTGATAGATTTTACATTGAGTGGATAATAACTTCATGTGCAACAACTTAATGTGTGCTGCACCAGCCTTCACCTGCTGCACAGTATTTCCATTATACCCATTCTTGAATACTTTTTTTTTTTTTTTTTCATTGAGACTGATGTTATTTGGTAAATACCTAAACAATATAAATCCACAAATGTTCAGCTTGGCTAATTGTAGACAAGATATCAAAGGGGTTTTCTTGACAAACAAGAAGAAAACTCAAGCATGGCCAAAGGAAAAACAAATGACTCAAAGCCGACAAATGTTATATAAAAGTATGAAACCAAAGCAATAAATCAAAATTGTTATTTTTGTTGACTTTAATTGGCTGAGCCACGAGCTGCAAGTCGCCTCAACTGAGTGAGATGAACCTCACCACAGTGTATCTGTTTCCCTGTGTTGACATCTGCACACCTGCTTTCAGCCAACTCGCCCTGCATTGATGTCAGCGAGGGTTATCTCTTTCCATACAGACCCTCGTGCACTTGACGGCCTTTTATCTTCTCAAAGCTGTGACTTTTAATCAGCATCTACAAGTTAGAGCAAAGCCTTTACTGCTGCACGAGTCATTTCAAAAAGGTTCCACCAGAAATGACAAGACAGGAGGCTTGTAATGCTGCGTTAATGCTGTTGACGATAATGAAAACGCTTGTTTGCGATTACACATTTATGTATTTAAAAGAGTCGAGACCTGCCTTTGCGTTACCCCAGGAACCTAATTGAAATTCATTAGAATCTGTGCACTGGCTGCTGTCAATGTCAGCCCCCAGGGTGGGGAATTTATTTATGAACGTGTTTACAGTTGGTATTTTACGCTTTGTTCTGCAGTTCAATGTTCACTGCCCTCAGGTCAGAGTAGAGTTTACCTCAGCACATTGGGAAGGGATCCGTGCACATTATTAGGGTAAATGTTGAAATTTGACAAGGCCAAGTGCAGCGACTGAAGCAATTTTTTTTTTTTTATTTTTTTTATTTCTTATTTATTCTTGCTTTGTTCATCTGTTTTTATCGTTACGGTTCTACAGAACTCTAGGCCCTGGTTCTGAAAAATGTGCCCTGCTGGTGCGCTTGCCCTGTATTTTTTGCCTCCTGAGCACAGAGCTTATGGGTGAATATGAGAGGCCGCCTGTGGATGGGGAGAAAATTGGCCATTCATCTATCACATCCAGGCCATTTTGCCATTACCTGTACAGAGCCATTAGAAGTGGGAGCTGTGATTTGTGATTAATGTGGCAACCATGGAGTAAGTCAAGTCAACCCTCCGCAGGTGTTGCGTTTTCCTCTCTGTGTAAATATCTCTGTGTGGATTTTAAAACTTTATATTCACTACGAAAAAACACAGTCTGTTTTCAAATGTAGAGTTCTCCTGAGATCATAATGCCACAACATATTCACAAACCCCAGAACTCATTCCTTCCGCCCGGCAGTTTCCATCCCCTTTCAAGTGGCGGCCACAGAAGGGGAGCTCATGCAGAAAGGATTTGCCCTATCCACGTATTGTACCTTCTGTAAATGATAGATTTAGAGAGAGAGGCCGGAAAATGGGTGGAAAAAAATATCTCTTCGACGCGAGACATGACAAGTGAATAGACAGAGAAAAAGAAACTAAGCACACAGAAAATTGGATTTTCAAGAGCGCCTTGTCTCAAAAAAATGACCAGTCAGTGGGTGTTAGGGAGGCAGCCTGACTTTCATTAGCCTCGTCATTTGGCGGCGCTGAACCATGAAGATGGTTAAGTGATATTATGTTAACCCTCTGTTTTACATCTGCAGTTAAGATTAAATGTAATTAGGTGGCTTTTGTGCCTCTCACACAGTCTTCAGGGTAAATGATGACTGATTAAAGTCATTTACTGGCTGTCTGCCCCATTGTTCAGATCTCTGCTCTTCTGTCTGCCACTCTCACATGATTAACCAGGACCATAGACATCAGCTAGTTTGCCCAGGATTTGACTTTAACTGTGGCCACATTAAAAGGGAAATGGTCCGTCCTGTTCAGCAGTTTATGGTATCGCTGCCCTATTTTTAGCCACGGTTTGGCTGAAAAGATGTGATGAATGCTGAAATCCTCCATGCGAGAGAAAATGATCAAATGCATACAGAGAAAAGTGGAGCCGCAAACAGAGGGAATGCACTCTGTGGGTTTGACCTTTTATAAAAAAAAAAAAAGAAAAGCAACAAAACAAAAAACGCAAAGCTGATCATGACAGCTTTTTCCACAAAGATGGATATTTTCTAAACTTTTCTTTTCCCTGCGGAAACTTAATTGTTGTTATTCATGAATTACCATGAATCTTATAGACGTGTCCAGAGTAAACCACCCTACTCTTTGCCCTAAGACAGCTGGGATAGGCTTTAGCAAACCCCCCTGACCCTGACTGCAGGGGAAGGCAAGTATAGAAGTTGAATGAATCTTACATAGATTTCACTACCTATTTAACACACGTCATTCAAACGTTACCATTGAGTTTCTCTTGGTGCTACAAAGATGACAAATGTATCGCCAACAAAACAAAACATGTTTTGTTCCAATGCCAGTCAAACTTTTTTCGATACCCAGCCATTGTATAGCCTTTGAAGCGTTGTCTTTACTGTAACCTCGCCGCTGTTGCATCAGAAGTCTTTTAATTGGCCGTTAGGCAGTCCGAGTTCACAACTGTGCCGTCAAAGTCAACAGACATTGCAGATACGGTGTTGGCTATGTATAGCGTTCCAGTAGCTGCAGGCTAATTTCCTCCAATGTTCCTGCCATGCTGGATGATGATGACTGACTTTAAGGTCCAGGCACAGATGGACCCTCATCAGTCCGCTGCTGGTCTGACCTCCACACCCCGTGAAAGCCCGATACCTGTGAATACCCCGAATAAGGGCAGGCCTGGCTGCACGGGCCCGCGACCCACGCTGTGCGGGTGAGTGTTGGGAGTGGAGAGAGCATGATTGACTCTCCGAGCAAGCCACGCTGGAGAGCTGCATTCCAACTGGGAAAGTCAAAGAGACAGAGGAGAGAGGAGAGAGTGTCTGCCCTGCATTCTCCGGCTAATTAAGTCTTATTATCCCGCACAGCAGGGGGTACCTGCGAAATAATTGGCCGCAGCGATCGCTAAATGTTCCAATCTGGAGGTGAAGCAGAAAGCACTGTAAAAGGTCACATGCCATTATGCATTTTGCTGATCCTATTAGTGGCCAAAAAAAAAGGTTCGGCATTAATTCACAGGGACAGGACCTCCCAGATTAAAATGTTCCCCTTTCCCTTTGATTTTGACGGTGTCTTCTATAGGTGCAGGAAATCATTTTTGGTGTGTGTGTGTTTCTGACCTGCTGTTCAGTGGTGGCGCACGACAACTCTGACTTTCAAGCCCACCCACCTGAAAGATGTTGCCTCTTTTTTCTGGTAATGCAGAACTTTCAGGTCTTAATAGAAAAAAAAAATCTATGAAAAGTAATTGGGACATTTAAGAACGCAACATTAAAGGAATGATAATTTTCTGTCCATTCAATGTGATGTCCATCCCTTATCAAACAGCTTGCAGTTTCTTATTTTTGGTTTTCTAAAAAGAAAAAAATGCAGCTACCCAAATCCACCATCCAATGAGCACCATCCGCACTGATGACTCCCAGGTCATTGTGTGTTTTTCTTCATTTTGTCTTTACTTTTCTGTCATTTTGTTGTCTGGTTTTCCATCCGTCTGTTTCGTTCTCTATCTGCTCATGTGTCTTTAGAAGAACTGTCACCAAGGACAAACCCATTAAATTAAAGCGAGGATCAAACAATCCATTACTACTTTGCAGTTCACCTGCTGGGCCAGAGACCACTCAATCGATCCAGAGGAGAATATGTGCTGCTCGGTCCTCCGTGTAGTTCGAAGTAAGGGATATTTATCAATCCCTTTCAACATATCTGGGGCTTTATTTTGAAAATGTACAAGCCCAGATGATAAATCTAAATTCAACCCACATATTTATCATCCTCAGCTCGCTATCGCTGTCCACGCATGCCGAGTGCGGAGGAAGGAGGGAAACTATGAGGAAATTAAATGACGAGCCATTGTCCGGTGTCCCTCCACCGGTCAAAACAACACAGAATGGCAAGAAATGAAAGAATGCCAGAATGCTGCCACAAAGCTTTTATTTGCTCCTAATGGATTTCCTGTTGAGGCTAATATAAAAAATCCTCCGTTGAAAACGCCTATAATGTACGGTGAGCAGACATCAGGTTGGCAGCAGCAACACGTTGCAGCGGATTGTTATCTGCCTCTCCTGTGCCTTTTATTTGTAGCAATGTGCTAAGATCAGGGAGCTCAATCTATAAGAGCATGTGAGACGAGATATGGATTGAATGTAAGGAACCAGCCTACAAACACAACATTTTATAGATACACAGGTGTTAACACCCAAAAAATTGTGTTTATCCAGTGTGGCTTTTTTTTATATACATATGTATGAATACATTCAATTTAAATCACACACATGAACTGTAATGGAACAAAGAAAGTGGAGCCTGGTAATGAAATGTTGCAACTTCAGTTTGATAAATAATGAATCAATAAATTCCTTGGAGTCCCAGGAGTGTTGTTTACCAGTTGAAAGTTTCTTTTTAGTGCGGAAAAGATGCATCAAAGAATATAGATGGAAACATGCAGCTAGAGAAGAAAAGACAATCACACATATTTTAAACCCGGGACACCCGGACGAGCTGCTTGGCCAGGCATACAGCTGTTTGGAATTATTACGCTCTGTGACACTGAGGCTCTGCAAACGGACCAAGCCAGCCCACACTGACACCGAACGCCCACACTCAAGTTAAGATACTAAGCCGACTTCTGTGTCTGATGGGAAATTGAAGAAGTTTTAAGAAGTGGAAAGATGTTGATGTTTAGCCAGATAGATTGGCATGGTTTTTGAAAATGTTCTCCCTGGGAGAACTGCGTTGGAAGGCGTAGATCAGAGAACTGATTTTTGCTAGTAATGAAATGTTCATGAATTCAGAAACCCAAACAAATGCAGCTGTAGAGGTTGAATGATAAAAAACAATGAGCTGTGTCCTTGTGACTATCTGCTTGTAGTCTAATTTTTTCTTTTTAATTATGCACCCACTTTCTGCCCATACGTACGGTTAGAGTTGGGCTTATGTACACACATCTCACGTGTAAGTACAAGACAATAAATTCCACATTTTGTGATATGTTTTTTATGCACTTATTATGCAAAGATACACAAGGCCTATGACTCCTGACTTTATCTTACAAAAGAAAGAGTGCGAAAGCAAAGTGAAATGTAAATGAAAAAGGGAGTGTGATAATTGGCCAATTCCACTCTGTTTTGACAGCAGTGTTTGACCTGTCAGCAGTATTCTACAGCAATTATTGGAATTGCTAAAACTTGTTTTTTGTAGTTTAATCGTGATCTCAGGCCTCTGATGTATATTATCACCCTTGTTTTTCAGGCAATGCAAGGGAGAAGGAGTGCATCATGTCACTTGAACAGGATTCCATCCAACTTCACTTAAGGAGAAAGGTTAGTTTATCTACTTTTTATCATCCACCCGTGCCTCTTTTACTTGTTGTTTGTTTCAAAAGTTTACAATTGCTTCTCATTCTACCGTTATCATGACATTTCTTCTGCGCTATCTTTCATGTGTAGCACTCCAACTGGCAGCCCTCCTCTTTTCCAAAAACACTGTGAGTCCTCAGGCGAGAAAAAAAACAACACAAACAATGAACTCCCGTTTTCATTCGGTTTCTCAGACTTAAAGAAAGGAGAAACAGAATAGAACAGGATCGACCCCACTTGTGCTAATACCTGCTATTATGCACAGAAACACACGTCTTTTGTGCCCCCTTTGAGGTGAGCGCTCATAGAACATGCTGCACCGTATGTTTAATGCATGCTATTGTGAAAACACATTCGCAAAGAGAGTTTCAAGGTCAGGATGTTCCGGCGTGCATGCTGATTTATTCTGAAGCGACTGTTGCATTCTTATAACCCGTCAGACTTCAAGTGGTAAGTAAACGCCGTAAGCCTGACTTTTAATAACCAGTACCATAAATACTATGTCATGGACACAGGACTCCCCTTCAGTCTTTTGCACAAACTTGCGCCAAAACAAACCAGTGCAGGGGCCTTATTTACTTATATAGCCTCTGATTCCCCAGTGACCTCTGGTGTAGCGAGCAGAGGAGAACCATGTACGATGAGGTAAGACCGATATTTTAAAAGATGTTCCTGCCCTTGGCCTTTTTTCTGCTGCAAATGAGAGTTTAGGCTACAGTTTTAGGCAGGGAACGTTATCAGGATCCCTATTTGTTGCTTTTTGACACAGTGTCAGGGTTAGGGTTAGGGTTAGAGTATTGCGAACCAATATAAAGGGCTCATAACTGGCGCGTTGATTGGTCGGCTTTTATGTGACAGAAGGATCAACCACTTTCCCTCCACCCTTCCCCAACACTTTCAAAGGGCTATTTTCCAGATGGACATGTTCGAGAAAAACAAAGTACTTAATAAAACTTTCCACCCTCCTGTGGCACCAGAATAACATTTACCTGGAAATAAGACCATGTTGCGCAGCCAATTTTCACTGTAATTTAATGTGTATGTGTGTACATTGTGCTGAAGTTGGTCCGTTCTTTTCCATCTGACCTTAAAGGCGCCCAGGACAGAATCTTGATAAATGAAGATGTAAAGATACTTGAGGAACGGAGGCAGTCTGGCGCAGTTAATGTTGTAGCTTTGCTTCGCTTTCATCTTTGCCTTGTCGATCTTGTCTCACTTAGACGATGAAGACGAGAGCACTTTGTGTTGATGCTTGGACAGTTTTGAGGCGCCCATACGCACATTTCTGAATGCCTCATAGAGAGTCAAAGGGTGACCAACCATCCAATCACTTTCGCATTCATCGCGGCCCTCATGCATTCTTTTTCATTGAGGCAAACAGACACGTTCTCATATCAAAGGATTCTAAACTGGATCTTTCAGAGATGAAATGAAATAAAATGTGAAGAGCAAAGTCTTTGATGCTGCAGCTCGATGAATGTAATGCCGGTCAGTGGTCTGACGTGGTTGTGTTGATGTTTCTATGTAGGACTGTTGGGGGGGCTGGGAGGGGAGCTTTCAGCAGTGTGGAAGCTAGACTGAAAAGCACTTCATTGTAATATGAATAAACAAAAATCTGGCAACGGCCTCGAAGGCTTTCGCACCGCTGTGCACACAGGCTTAGTTCATGGTAACGGTCAATAACGCTCTTTCTTACACTCCACAGCTGTTTGTGTGCACCCAGAAAACCTTAATAATAAAAGATGCCGTCCTGTTTCTGTTTTTTACGTCATAATCAAAATTTTAAAGTTTAATCCTCCGGCTGCCGGCTGAAAAAGCTGGGTGTATTTTTCTGTGGGTCATCCGTCTCTGTGCTCCGTTACGCAGTTTTTGCAGTGGATGGTTATGATTCACTGTTATTAGTCATCCAAGAGCCCAGAAGTGTTAATCACAACGTTAAATATGTCTGGGTTTGTTTTGTGTCATTTTTCTTTTCTCCCACTACATCCCAGAAAGCCACTGCAGTAAAGCTGCACAAACAATCAGCAGTACAGTGAAGCCTGTATTTAAACCCTTTTGTCCACATACGTGTTATCCAGAGTTTAAGAGTCGCCGACAATTCCGGAGAATCAAAAACAAACATCCAATATGTCGTGCATGTGGAAATACATAAAGCTCTGCATGCAGCAACGATGAACCAACACACTGTTTAATTAAAATGTTACCTATTATGGGAGGTGAAATATTCCTGTTGAGCATTTATAGTGGGACTCACCCCCCCCCACTCTCGCTGTGTGGAAGTGTGAGCAGGAATTAATCAGCGAGTCACGGCACAGTGTGTTGTTATTTCACAAAGCGCTTTGATGAACTGAAGGAGCCGCAGCAACACTTTTAATGCGGAGGATTATTGCTTTCTTTATCTTTTGCCGCGTGGAACAGCTGAAAAGGACGTGGTTTCATAAGTCGAGTGAATAATATCAGGTGCCGTCAGATAGCCCGGCGTCAAGCTGCGACGAGCCAGATTTAGTTTTGAACAGCTGATGTGAAGGATTGTTTGCCTGTGTGCTAAATGATAGCAGTGAATTCACAATGTGTCTCTCAAAGTACCAGTTGCTTTTGAGAGTGGTTGTTTTTTCAATTTTTTGTTTCTTTTTTTTGCATGTTATCTAACATGCACACCTGTTCTTTGTCTTGATATGTGTGTCATCTGGCGAACCTGTCGGCGCCCCCGAGGTTTCACCTGATGCAAAAGGTCACTGAAAAACTTTGGCACAAAGGTCAGCCACTGGCCAAAACTTGATTTGGCTCAGGAGGGGAAACACAACGCATCATTGGTTATCAAAAGATTAAAGAAGAAGAAGAGTTCTTTTCCCCTCTTGTTCAAGGGTGACCCGTCACACAATCCTGACCCTTTCAGAACTTTCCTCTAATATTTACACTGAAGCCTGGACATTGTCACTCCCCTCTCCCCCCCACCAGCATCTGGATAAGCTTGGGCGGGGGGTGGGGAGGGCGGCGTTGACAAACTGTCGATAAGTGACGAGCTGGGCCCGCTCTTCTTTCCCCCACTGAGCCTCTTTTGTCAGCCGATAATTCACCTGATGCTAATGACCAGGTAGCACCTCTACTGTCCCTCACATATCATGCCAGGAGACTGATGTATTGATTTGGGGAAATTGAGCAGCAAAGGGATGATACAGCAACATCAGGTGATTAATTCAAGACCTAATACAGCTGGTCGCGACTACCTTCCGGGACTCAGGCTTGTAGACTCTGTTTGCTCATCATCATTGTAGTGTCTTAAAATAATTGTAGTAAAATAAGACCACAAAGAGAACGGTTCATGGTTCTTTACTGAAACAAACTTAGAACTGGCCAGCTCGTTGACGTAGCACGTACCTATAACAATAATGTGTACACAGAGACTCTTAAAGGGCCATGCACCATAACAATCATCATCATCATCATCATCATCATCATCATCGTCACCATAACCACCACCACCATCATCATCATCATCATCACCATCATCCTTTCAGACCATTTCTCCTTTAACTAGGAGGTAGTGTCGGCTGCTGCTGTGGCCATACTAGTAGATCCAACAACAACTTGAAAACTAGTTTTTCTGATTGGGCTGTCAGCAGAAGTCTATTTTTCCCCTCCCTTGGATTGCGCTCCGCTGATGGAAGATGCCAGAAGCAATTGAACGAGCTCCAACTCCCCTAAAACAAGCCAATTTTGCTAAATACCTAAATTACATTAGAGCACACAGAGCACAAAAATTATAATCCACATGCACATGGTAATTGTGCCATTTGTGTGCAAACTTGCACAAAGTATACAGTGCATAAAAGTAAACTCTCCAAAAGTAACCAGGCTTCAGGGGAGTGGCGAGGCAGTGCTGCTCGCTCACAGGAAAGTTTCCGATATACCATCCATCCACGATCTCGTGTGAGTGTTTTACTCTTCACAGGATTTGTTAATGCAGTTTTTATATTTTTTTTTATTCTATCAAATAAATCACAGGGCTTTCACATGGACTTTATCAATGAGGATTTAATATCAAACATTAAAAAAAAAAAAAAGAAGCCCAATTAAGAATCGCTGAATTATTAATCAGTCAAAAGAGTTGTAAATCCTTCACTGCCTGTGGAAACCGTTGTTTTACGTCATCAATAATATCGGTGCTGGTGTCTCTGATATTCTGCCACTTCAAACGCCTCAACACCATCAGGGTACTAACTAAGCGTAAAGACTGCACTTTGAGTGAACGAGCCGCGAGTCTCCATGGTGTGCGACCCAGCAGGGCAGCGTGCGGTGCTGTCTTTCACCCCGCGCCGCCTGCAGGCAGAGTGGGCGTGCCGGCTCTTTACGCTCATGCAGTTTTTATAGAGACAAAAACAGAGGCAAGAGTGTGTGTTTGAGTCCTCTCTGCTGCCGCCGTTATCAAAATGTGCCGTTGTTTATTCTTACATAAGTGACGTTGGGGTGAAACCTGAGGAAAAAAGCAGCGTGTACAGACAGAAGCACTGCTTTGCTAATAACGCCACAACACGCCTCCAGTTTGTCTGGATGTCGGAGGTTCTCTTTAAAATGAACTGAGCGAAAAAAGAAAACACCTCCCCTGCCTTATGAGACATGAAAACCATTTGCCCTTGAATCAGGGTCGTACCTGACACCTCAGTGGGGAACTACAGTCCCCCTCCACGCAAACAGCTCCCTCCATCTGTTGCTCTAATTATGACTCAATCCGTACAACAGCAAAAACAAAAGGTGGACTAATTCTCAATTTTCACCGTATTTATCCGTGCATCCATTCATTTTCTGTCACCGCGCATCCTGCACGAGGGGTTGCAGTGGGTGCCGGAGCCAATCCCAGCCTGGCTCGAGGGAAAAGGTGCTACACAGGTCAGTTTTATTTGTTCGTCAAGTTTTTTTGTTTTTTTTTAAAATGCGAGCAATGCTGTCAGCAAAGTTCAAGTTTCAAGTTTATTCACATATAAAGAGAAAAAATTATGAGGAGTCAGACATACAAATGGGGTCACCCCACAAAGCTAATGAAAGCTTATAAGAAGGGATCCATACATAAAACAAGTAACAACACGGATACACAAACAACAAACAATACAACACAACATAGTCCCAGAAAAAATCTCACAACAGTCATTTCAGAGTCGGAAATAATAAAATAAAAGCCCTGCACTACAGGCTGACAAAGCATGTGATATACTGTATATACTGTGTGATTAACTAGCAAAACTTCGGCTTTGCAGTGAGATAATCTCACCGCCCCTCACTCTGAAGTAGGATCGCTACTCTGGTGCCTTGTTTTCAAAAGCGTTTTTGTTAAATTTATCCGACCCCACCCCCCTAAGCAACAGTCATCTGTGCCGCCTTTGTCGGGCGGGAGGCGGGGGCGAACAGGAAAGGTCCCTTTGGCTTGGGGAAATTGTGGATGCTCCAGGGAGCCAGCGGTGGAGGGCTGACACATCTGGCAGGGGCAGAGCGGCCTGTCGTACCAGGAGGTCTGGACCGAGGGCAGCTGAGGCTCTGTCACAGGAGGGGATGGCTGAGGCCCCCTGATGCATGTGGCATGTTGTTGGTGCAGCTGATGGGGAGGGGAAGAGGGTCAATGGTACCTCCTAGCACCCACCCTCACAAACACAATCACACACACACACTCACACACCCCATCTGTCAGCCGCTGAGTGATGAGGATGTGCGCGGAATAACAAATCAGCATCTGTCCACTAACGAGGAGACCGTTCGGCATCAAGATATCAAATGTTAGCAGGTGCAGGAGGCTGATGCTAAAGTCCCGTCTGTAGTCAGTGGACATGGTGATGTGGCGGCGATGTGGTTGTATTTTGATGACGAGCGTTCCAAATATATTCACAAAGTAGCCTTTACAATTTGAAGTTCAGTCTTGTCACCTGGCTCTGAGTCACTGCTTCATTCGCTCATTATTTGCCCTTTTTTATGTGTGACTTGTGTGAGGTCGGAGAAGGCTAATGTCTCACTTTTCACCTTTGTGAGGCTTTTCTGGGGATTAAACCGACCCAGCCAAAGTTCTGCCTACAGTTAATTAAAGTCAGTCTTCTTTGTAAAGGAGCAACAAATTGAAGCATTCTTAGATTCTCCATCGCTTTGCGACAGATTGAACACCAACACTCGGCAGCTACACACGCTGCCCAAATAATCTATATTCCACGTCAGTAATCATCACAATCACAGGCCAGCGTCATGCACCACGATTACACAACTCAGACCTCGCTGAGTGATCCTCACCGACAGCTCCACAGGCTTTCTCTGTCGCCTTTATCAAATTCATTTTAAACTAAATTAAAAAAAAAAAACCAACAGATTAATGACTGGCTCACTGTGCAAATTAAGTGCTCGTGTCAAAGCTCATTACGTCAGCAGAATTTATAATTAAAACATTGTTTTACCTCAATGCAGCAATATGCAACGGCTGCCTCAGCTGAGATGAAATAAACAGTAGCAAGCAGCAATTTCTAAAATATTGATACACGTGATTGCTCAGTTTACTGTCACATCAAGTTGTGAAACTCTATTGTCTGACTCTAGCGTAGTCCTCTCTTTTGAAAAAAACAAAACCAACACACACTCGACAATATGAACTCTTGAAAGAGAGAATAACTGTGTGTTTCTGTCAGCAGCGGCCGCCAAAGTGAACGTATTATTTAAAGCAGTTGTTGATGTTTGTTATCCGAAGGGGAATGAGTCGGTGACATTTAGCTTTTGTTCCACTCGCTGATGGAAAAGAGGGGGAGTTTCTTTTATTTTTCACACAGGGGTCAGTTGAAAGGACCAGAAATGCACTTTAGACTGAGAAAGCAAAGGCTCGGCTCAGTCACCTGCTTTGCCGCTATGACCTTCAGCCACAAAGGCAGATCCCTGCTATTTTGCAAGTCGATTATCGGGTGCCCTTTGTCAACAGCCAACTTTTTTTTCTTTTTTTTAAAAATTCAGCCTTCAGATCAATAATTTTACATTTGTCCCCATTTCTTTTGTTTGTATGGGACGATGGCGGTCGCCAGTCATTTGGGAGAAAGCGCTGCCGTACATCTGCTGACTGGAAGTCGGGGCCAAAAATCTGTTCTCGTCGTGTTTTTAATCTGAAGTCTCTGTGGCCTTTTATGCTCTCTGCAAAAATGTTTGACCTTGCGGCGAACGACATATTGGCCACACCAACTGTTTTTGCCTATGTTGAGCATGCTTAAGGGTAATATATTGAATGTCCTCAGAAACCAAAGTGCTGTGTGTTGACCTGGAGAGTCCTCAGGGCTTTGAAAATAAAAAGGAAAAAAAGGGAACTGTGCCTTGCTCTTTTCACTCTCCTGCTCATGTGCAGAGCATGGCAATTCCTCAGTCCGCTGCACAAGTGTCCCATCTTTTTTTTTCTGTTTCCTTTGAGCAATGCGTTCCCATAGAGAAAAACGACGGGGGCCGCGCTGCCCTTCAAAAGATAGCACAACTTTAATAATAAGCTCCCATTGAGTCTCGGGACCTCACACTTTCATCTACTGTTCCATCCCACTAGCTGAATTTTCTGCTCACAAAGGCTGAACTAAGCCAGTGGACCACACCATGTCCAATGGTGGCGCTAATGCATGCTAATATGTTACCTAGCAGGTTACACCAGCCAGTTCAGCATTTTCATGGTGATTAAAGCCACGTCAAGTCTTGAAAGTCAAGCCTTCCAGTCTCCCTCTGCGTTTTCACAGCGCAGTCGAGTGAATCTAAATTCACAAATGACCTGGCGTTTTTGACACTGCGGCTTCACTTTAGCACAGTGGGCCCATCGTTGTGTTTCACGATGCAGTCAAATAGCTTCAGCTAGCCCTCTCATTCAGTGCCATTTTTTTCCTCAAGTTCTTCTAATGCCATTTCTGTTCGCCTGCTGCCTCAGACTGAAAACATGCAGTTTATGCCCAAAGGACCTTTTTATGTACTGTATACCTTGCATACAACGTGCACTTAACTCAGTGGTTTTTTTTTTCTGCATTTATCTTTTTGGGCTGAAATGCTTATTATATCACACATTGTACAATACTGTGTGCATTGCACCTTTATTTTACATATGTTGTGGTTGACTCACATCGGTAGTTTATTGATGTTATTTCTGTGTGGCTGCTGCTGCAGCATTTGAGAAGAAAGGGACAAATCTTCTGCCTGAGTCAGCTGTGCGCTGCACTTGTACGGTAAGGCCCCAGCAGAGCTGACAACCTCAGTGGGTTACAGCTACATGCTCTCTGTGGGCAATAAATGCATACTGGACGAGAGTTTAATGTACCATTACCGCAGCGATGCTGTGATCGGCCAGCGGTTTGTGGAAACAGAAGAAAAGACACTATACTGGATAAAACTGGACACAGCTGCTGCCTCTCGCCCGGATGCGGTGTTATCATTACCCCGCCGGGTCCTTTTCTTATTTTTGCGTGGGCGTAATATGACCGTCAAATAGACCACTGAGAAAAATGGAAGGGTAAAGGGAAGGTTGGCACTGCAGCTCAGAGATGAATAATATAACAAATGGGCACCTTTTGGCAAGTGTCCTCCATAAATTAATATTACAAACGGCATCGGGTTGAAGGTGAGTTTTTTTGCAGGTGCACGGCGCCCTGTAATTCCTTGTTGATGTGCAGCGATACACAACAAGCAATTTATGGTAAATATGTAATTACATTTAGAACTTACAGGTGTTTTAAAAACAAGAATCTTGCAGGATGAATACATTTTTGTGCGCCCGCTCAATAGAGTTCTGGATTACTTTCCGACAGTTTATTGCTACAGCCGACTGCTATCGAGCCAAGAGGAAGAAAAAAAGCAGCGCAAATATTGGCCTGCTGTCTGCAGCCTCCCCAGCTCCACACCTTCAAACACCAGGCATCAAGAAAAAACAAGAAATACAATATTTAGTGGCTTTTATGCAAATATGACATTTTCCCCCGCCGGTTCTGGGGAGCCAGGTTCTCTGTTGACCACAGATACCTGCCTGCGTTACTGCTGAGGCAGCAGCAGCAGCAGCGGCAGCAGCAGCAGCCGCTGCCTCTGTTGCATCGACTCTTCGTTATTTGTTATCAACAAGCAAGCAAGTCTAAAAGTTGAGCTGCGCCTGTAACAAATCTACCGCAGCGATGCCAGATGTCAAACCCATCAGCGCGCAGGCCTATCTCCTGGCTGCACCTTCGGGATTGAATTGTAGTGCATAGCTGGCTTTTTTTTTTATTATTATTACTCACTGTTACTGAAGAGAGAGATTAAGAGCAAGATACAACAATTCCAGTATACAAAACAGAACATTTCTGTGTTTTCCCCCCCGCTTGAACTTTCCACTTTGTATACAAAGAGCGTGCTGATTTTTCTGCTTCTGTTTTATTGATGCCAGAAAATCAGTCAAATCCATCAAAAAAAAAAAAAAAAAACTGCTGATTTAATTCTCGGTTTTGATTTAAATTCAGAGCAGAAGCTCAGCCAACAGATGCAGCCTCATACGTCTTTCATCAGCTGCGTCAATGTCTTGACTCAAAAAAGCACATTAACACTATGAAATCAGCCGCATATTAAAACTGTCTCTTATGTGGTGTGAATACATCACCATCCTTATTTGCTATGTAATCTAAACAGTTTTTTCATGCAGCAGCATGATAATAATAATAATGATAGGATGAGCCACACATTCCTCTTTGTAAGAAATGTTGTGTACTCCTGAGTTAAGGCTGCTGCTATTAAGTCTAAAAAAGATCAGCAAGAGAAAATGTTACTAATGCATACTAAGTATCTCCAACTATGTTTTTTTTTTCCTTCTTAACGTTCCTGACAAGTTAGTTCTCTTCTTTGCTCTCAAGTGTATTAACCCATTTGCTTTTTAAACATCCCATTTTTGTTAGATCCAAGTTTTATTGTGTGTAATGAGGAGTTTAGCCCCTAGAGGCTGCTATTGAGGCTTTCTTAAAATTGCTGTATTAGTATTATTATTATTGTGCTTAGTTTATGTAATTGGAATACCAGTATCTGTTCCCCTTCCTCTACTTATAATTTTTAAGGTGTCCTTTCTGTTTAAATGATTTTTTTTTTTAAAGACCATCCACTTGTATTTTGTCTTGGACAAGTAGTGACCTGTACTTTGGGATCGGGTTAGATTGGGAGGATTATTCCTCCATTTCTACTCTAATGTTTCCAGTCAAGTCCAGAATAGTGGTACAGCGATACGTCACATCTAGTCATTGCTTTTTTTTCTTTATAACACAGACTTGAGTGAAGCAGATTCCCTGATTGGGAAAAGATAACAAAAACATACAGCCCTCAGTTGTGTTCATGATCAAATGCGCATTGTCAGGTGTGATTTGCACTCCACATGGGACACTTTCAGTTTAAGGTTGCTTTTCTGACTTGAAATAGTGGCTAGAAAGAAGCTCCTTTTCTGGTGCAGTTCCCGATGAAGAGCAAAGAGACTTTACGAATCAAGCAACCCAACTTGCTGCGCAAATGGAGTGAAAATCTGGAATAATTTGTGAGGCTGTGAAGGCGTGTCGGTGGAGCGCAGCGGAACAGCGATCTCCTGGGGAAAACGCAACGCGAAGCGAGCTGCGATGCTGGAAGGGTCGGCATGTGCATGAGGGGGAAGAGGAACCTTCCAGTCCCTCTGGGTGCTTTTTTTTCTTTTCTTTTTTTGTAATTCCATGTACAATTTAAAACATTGCAAGTCAACCGAGTTAGGAAAGCGCAGGTGCACTTGTGAACCTGAGTGTCCACACAGCCGTGTGACAGACTGGAGACCTGTCCACAGGGCGTTTGACTGATGTCAGCTGCAGCCCCCCAGGCGTGGAACAAGCTGCGATATACGGACGGATGATAAAAACGTCAGTCTGTTCTGTCACAAATTGCATCATGTAGCCACACCCTTCTATTTTTTTTTTTTTTTTACAAGCGCCGCTGAAATTGAGCGAATAGATTCAATTTATGGCAATAATAGTAAAAGATTTTCCACTGCCTTGGATCTCTAAGCCTTTTTAAAGAGCATTGAGCCAGTTGCATTTCCAACATATGGAAACTTCAAATTTGAGGTCAAATTTGTGAACTAAAAGCTCTGTCTATTCTTTTTTTTCTTCTTTTTCTTCATGTCAGTTATCTAGTTGCAGGACTGATTTTATTTCTGCAACTACAACCAGAGTCCTGCCGCCTCTCGACAGTCGGTATTGAAAAGCCCTGAGTGGCTGTCAGAGCTGCAGTCAAAGATGGGATTTCTCTGTCTATTAAGAAAACTTAATATCACAAATATCTCCGTTTATCCCTCCGTCCAAGTCTGACCAAAACTGAGATTTGCATTGCCGGCTAGAGATTACTTCCATAGCCTTAATCTGATTAAAATCAGATTTCTCTTAACCTTTAGCATTTGCCTTTGTGATTAATTTCTCCCATTTTTCCTATAGAAACAGCCTTACTCCATTGTTTAATATTAGCTCAGCGGATGCATTGAAAGATAAGGAGAGGCACATTTATTTTACCCCTTTATTCACCCCTCGTCTTTTAATAATCCCTTCCCATGCGATGCTCCCTTGGACTCCCTCGGCTTGGCTCCTTGTGTTTTGTAGCAGCTGAATTCACTTTTAAATATGTCTTTTCTCCCGAGCCCCCCCCCCCCCCCCAACCCCCACCCCACCCCGTGATGTGACCTGCATGACTAATTCCATTTAAAGGGGGAAAACAAGCATTAGGACTCTCACTTTTCCGCCTGGTATTTGCATAATTTTGTTTGGCAACTTGGAAAAGGGCCATTAACGGCGCACAGACACCCCTTGTAAAGCGCCGGGACGGCGCCCCGATCGATACCCGGTTTCAACATCTTAAGCTGCGTCCGGGTCTCGCAGATCAGGACGACGTCCGCTAATTCAGATTCGTGCAGGAGTCTTGTGATGCTCCCATTAGTTCCTGATAAGAGAGCACTGTCGCACCTTAATCTCTGACGGACACGTCCGCTCGATCGATAGTCTGTTACTTTTTTGTTGCGGGGGGACAAGATTGATCACCGGCAACTCGCTCGTGCTCAATTCCACTTCTTACTGCTCCTCATTACTGTTTCAATTAGGCACTCTCCGGAGAGCGCGCGTCGCATCAGGGCACAGCGGCGGCTGAAAAAAAGAAAAAGCCGCTGACCCTCCCACCGTCCTCTCCCACCCGCTGATTTAAATCTAGCGTTGAAATGTTTCGGCAGGGCAACCTTTGACACCAACTTTATGCAGGTCAAGAAGTCGAAGCGCGGTCCAGACAAGTGGATTAAGCAGGCGGTGGGGGCGAGGAAGGAAGGGGGGGGGTTGTGGGGAGCGGGGGAGGAGGGGGCAGTTACGGCTCGCGCCAGTGAGGAGGAAATAATCACAATGTTACCTTCTCATGAATTATTAAGCACCCTGTGCCTATTTTAGTCCGACTCAAAAAAATGCTGCATTTTCATGTGTGAGTCTGAAGCAGCCCTGCGATGCTGTGTTTTTTTTTCCCCGCCTCCCATTTGTTTTGTTTGTTTAGGGTTTTTTTTGTTTTTTTTTGACGGCTGTATTACCGCTGATAAGCGAGGCAGCGTGAGCCGATCAAGTAGGGAGACAAGCGTTCAGAGCAGCGGCGGCACGGCAGCAGCGCTCTCAGTCAGTAGGAGCCGCCACGGCAGAGAGCAGCAGAGGAAGCAGCAGCAGCAGCAGGAGCAGCTTCACTCTCAGTCACAGCGCAGGCAGCAGCAGCAGCAGCAGCAGCAGCAGCAGAAAACTCTCCCGTCTTTTCCCCTCTCTCTCTCTTTCTCTCTCTCTCTCTCTCTCTCTCCTCTCTTCCGGAGTTATTCGCCGCTCGCAGGACTAAAGCCGGGGAAGTAGGTGGGAAGTGATCCAGGGCTGAGAGCTGCCTGCCGTCAAGGGAACAAAACCAAACAAACAAACAACAACAACAACAAAAAGAACTAAACGCAGACCTGGCTGCCCCCATGCCTATCGAATTTGTTTGCAAAATCAAATTTGCAGAGGAGGACGAGAAGCAGAAGAGCCAGCAGGATGGGGACAAGGAGAGCCTGATCGAGGAGAGCTGCACACCACCGGCCAAGGACCTGGCCGCCTTCGCCGACTCCTGCTCCCTCCATGGGATTAACCACATCTTCGTCTCGGGTCGCCTGGGCATCCGGCAGACTCTGTGGGCTCTCGCCTTCCTGACGTCGCTGGCGCTCTTCCTGTACCAGGCGGCCAAGTGTGCCATCTCCTACCTGGAGCACCCACACGTCACAGCGCTGAACGAGGAGGCCACGCCGGAGATGGTTTTCCCCGCCGTCACCATCTGCAACATCAACCGCTTTCGCTTCTCGGCGCTCACCGATGCCGACATCTACCACCTGGCTAACTTGACGGGTCTGCCGCCCAAAAACCGGGATGGGCACAAGCCCACTGATTTGATGTATCCCGCCCCCGACATGCAGGACATCTTCAACAGGACCGGCCACCAGTTGGAGGAGATGCTCATGAGCTGCAACTTCAGCGGGCAGAACTGTTCAGTCGAGGACTTTTCTGTGGTAAGTGAAATGAGAACAAAAAGTTTCTGAAAGTTGTGTCTGTGCGTAAGTCTGTGCCAGTTCCACTACGTGTTTTGTTTTTTAATCTGTCCCCCCCGTGTGGGTATTAAAAAAAAAAAAAGACTTTATGAGTAAGGAGAAAGTAAAACTCTGCTCTGCTCCAGAAATCACAGAGTGGCTGAAACTGAACTTGTTTGTGCAAAAGTAGCCGAAAAGAATCACAGAGGAAACGCTTGTACTCATCGCGGTGCGGTTCCCACGATGCATTTCTGTATGCAAGATTTATGGCTGGGACTCAGTCATTGAGCCGCTCATCCGTCAGTCTGAGTTTGGGAACAGCAGCGGTGTTTCCCCTGCAGCCGGGCGTCTGAGCCGCGGCCGGGAGCCGCCTTATCGCGGATCAGAGGAGGAGAGAGGAACATCAGCGCTCGTATGTGGTTGCAGACTTTTCTTTTTTGTCAACAAACTGCGCTTTAATGCTGCCTTCAACTCCAGCAGCAGAGTGCATGGCAACAAAACTGTCATCCGAAATAGCGAGAGTCTCTTTTGGCTCTCTCCCTTCCATCTCTCGCTGTCGCTCCGCATCGCTCCTCCTGACATCGCTGTGCGGTCGCAGCGTCTCTCTCACCCTTTTTCTTTTTTTCCCTCTCTCTCTCTCTCTCTCTCTGTCTCTCTCTCTCTCTTTCTCTCTGTGCGCTCTTGTACCTTTCAGGAGGGAAGGGGGTAATGCTTCTCCAGCGTTGTATTTCAATCTTGCCGCTGTTGAGATTAAATATTTAAAGACAGACATACATGATTCTTGCATTAGCCAGATTGACTAAAAGGAATGAAACAATTTCCATCAGAGGAGGGGAAAGAGAGTGCGCGTGAGAGAGAGAGCAAAAGAGAGAAAGGGAGAGAGGGCAAAAGAATGAGAGAGAGAGAGAGAGAGAGAGAGAGATCAGGTGAAATGGGGAGTTTGTGCCGCGGTTCTATGCACTATTTATTAAAGGCACTGCCCTTGTAGGAGATGGATATCCCCATCTCTTTGGCAGCAATAGGAATATGCAATTTCTTTAGCGATGATAAAGTGCAGGTGTCAAGTCTTAATAGGTGATGTTGAACATTGATGGGCTCACCTTCCTGAGACCCGGAGATTGTGTCTTATTGCGACGGCGAGCTCTGACGTGCCAAATTACTGACGGGAAAATAATCATGTTTCAGCGCTCATCCTTTAGGTTGTCTCTCTTGCTCAGTTATCTTGATGGCATATCTTCACACTCATAAATAACTCATAATTCAAAAATTAAAAATGGGCCATCTGTCTTTTTAAAAAAAATAAAAACGGCAGGCAGAGTAAAATAATAATGTCGGGCTCCTCACGGACGCGGACAAGTAGCATTTTACCAATACAGACTAAAGTATCAACACGGCTTTTAAAGTTTATAAGTAGCTCTCGGCTGGTTCGGCGGTGATGCGGTCTGACATTTCACGCTCGCTCCTCACACGCTGCATTCATTTGCAGACAATCCGGGCGTCCAGGAACACTCGCCCGTCCTCCGACTTCTTATCCTCCAGGTCTCTTTGGACGTTTTGAGGTGACTTCATCACAGATGAAGATCCCGGGTGAAAGTTCCCTAAGCTGCTGTTTCCTCTCTGTCGGCTATGTGATCTGCATTTTCTGGGGCCTGTCAGTTAGATTTGTTACAGGCTACTTGCTGCCTCCACGCATGACAGATCTCTTACTCGGAGTCCTGGCGGGGGAGTGCGAACGGCGAGGAAGGACACGCCGCTGTGGGACTGAGTGCAAATGAAACGTGCGTGCGAGCTCTCGTTGGTGTGTGTGAACCGGGGTGTGTTTTGTCAAAAAAATAAAACCAATTGCAACGTCATTTATTACAAAGAAGAAGCCTTATTACAGGTGGCTCGCAAACAAAAGTCCCCAGCGCGCTCTCGTGGGGACTCCTTCAGGATCGACTCTTCCTAATGTGTTTGCTCCCGATTGATCATCCGGGAGCTCCACGCGTTTCATTTTGGTAATAGCTGCCTCGATGAATGTAGGACTCTGGAGAAAATTGCACTATGAAGTGTAATTCCAATATTTTGCTCACGTTAAACACTTCAGTGCATCGAACGTCGTCAGTCCAATCTCTGCTTACGTTTTTTATAAAGTCGGCCAGCAAATGATCGCAAATAGACAGATTTAAATGGTTTTTGCATTAAGTGGTGAGTTTTTGCATTAACTGTGGCGTTGGTGTGCGTTTAGACCTACAATAAACTGCTAAAGCCGATCCGTCGCTGCATCAAACAATCTTAAATGAACCTGCTTTCATGCGTTCCCGACAGAACGGCTCTATAAGTGAATCCTCTGGCTTCTCTGATTTGTCTCTGGAAAATGCATCATAACGAGGCAGAGAAATGATGTTTTCTGCTCTCTGGGTCTGTGGACTGGCACGACGATTTGACGTAGGGAATAAGTCCATCCTTTATAATTAAAGATTACATTATTGACTGGAATTAATTTTAGACGATGAAACTAATTCAACAAGCCATGAATAAATAGATTCTTTTTTTCTTTCAGCTCGGCACCAAATAATTGTTTGTCTATTGTCTGATGCTGTTGTGTGCCAAGAAGAGTCGAACCCCTTTGGCTTTTTTTTCCCTTTTCTTTTCTGTTGTTGTTTTTTCCGGTAAACTGAGGTCTGAATTGGTTCTCTGTCACTCTCAGCTTTGTTTGCCGCTGAATTATCAGATTTTGCTCTCAGCAAGGACGGGCCCTTCTGCATATATTCATGGAGATAACTAAACAGCTATAGGGTGGCGTGTGCAGTGATCTATAAAAACCCAGTGTTTGCAGGGCGGCCGCTGAAGAGCTTCTCCTCCTGCAATCTATCACCGGTCTGACTGAGGCCCCTATTGTGTGTTTTATAGATAATTGAATGTTTAATAGTGCCGGCCACAGATGGCGTTCCCCACTCTTGGCCTATCCTTCACTGGGTTCCCGGAGACCAGGCCATGTAAAGAAATGGCAGGAGGGAAAAAAACACATTAAAGTGAGATGAAAATGCTGATCTGATCAGCATCTCCTTCGTATGGTGATAGAACCGATTATACTGGCGACAAAGAAAATCATAAACATGTGGAAGGAAAATTGCAATTGTCGTTCGTTTCTCTCGGACTCCCCTCTTCACTTCACCGCCACCATTATGGTCTCAGACTCGGCCGGGTATTGAGCCGCTGTAATAGGCAGCCACGTCGTCCTTGGCTCATATTCACTGTGAGTGCATTCAGCGCACTGGTGAAGTGTGACGATGTGGTCTGGTGGCAATGCCTCAGTCTTGAACCACAACAAGCTTGAACAAAACAAAGCCTAACTTCTTCCCCCTGAGCGACTCAACCAGGATCAGGGAGACGTCAGAGTGCAGCAGCCTCGTTCAGCGCCGGCCCACTCGCGGTTCTGGTCGCTCCAGCCCGAGTCTGCGATGCTGTGACAGTGAAATGAAGCCGCTAATGGGCGGCGGCGGTGAGAGCTGACCGCCACTCACAGGATGACGACTTCATTGCCCCGAGGAGCCTTGAGGAGCGGCCGCCACCGCTGCTATCAACATCACAACGCGCTACGAGTGACACTTTAACAGGATTCCACAAAGGTGCCACAGAAGAGCATCTTTTGTGTTGGGCTCCCTTTATCCCCAAACTAATTTTCAAGCACTGTGAGCTTTTCAACCTTTGTAAGAAAAGAGAGTTTTTCCCTTTACGTGGATCGTTCCAAGCCTCGTTTATCTGGAAGGTTGCTGGTGCTGAAGCTCGCGTCGTCTCTCTGATCCGACTCATTTACTGGAAGATTGTACTCAAATGTCTGCGCTTCAATGGGAAGCCTTGTCCCCGTCGTCCAGGGTTGGAGGAGGAGCGGCGGCCGATCCACCTCCTCACGCTCACATTTTGACAGTGAAGTTCACCCCCGGTAGTGGCGGTGTCTCGGCGCCTCACCTCTTCGGTCTAAGCAGAGCTGGTTTGCAGCCGTGCGCTTCGGCCAAATGTCAGACCAAAACACAGAGTTCCTGGGTTCCTCGGAGGGAAAAGTCACTTGGCTGGTGGCTCCCGCTGCTCTGACAGTCGCGTCCAGCCCCCTTCCTGACACACAGACAAGCTCTTTGTCTGCTCCACCGAGGACGGCCAGGCTGAAGACCTTATCAAAGGGCGCCTGGACAACGGCTGAGTGCACCTGTAAAGAACACGGCTGTCCTGAGAGGGAAAGAAGTTGCTCCAGTTGATGCACTGGCACCTGAAAAAAACAAAACAACGTTTTTCTTTTCTTTTTGTCTCTATTGCCGGGATTGTCGTGTGTGTGCGTCTCCCGGCTGACTTTGCGTTGGGTCCAACAACACTGTGTCCTCATGTTGACGCCCCGGTTGCCAAGCCCAGGTAATTACGCCTGGGCTGTAATTTTCTCCCATTTACCTTAAGCGATGATTGAAATGAAAGGTAAGTGAGTCGCAGCGGTGACCCCCGGCGCTTCACTCGAGATCGAGGTCGGCACACGTCTGTAACTGCAGAGTGCAAATCTACCGGCTCGTCTCAGCCCGTGACGTCGGTGTCACTGTGTCTTCAGCAGCGTAACGCGGCTTTAGAATCATTGAGCGTAAAATGCGCAGTAATAACAGTGTCATGGAGGAGTGGCTGCAGCTTCCTTTTCTCTCTGTCCCACTATTCATATTGCATTTTGTAATCATCATAATCATTATAATTTGTGTGTCACAGAAATCCCCCTGGCATTGTCCTGCAAAATCCCTCTATTCATATACAGTATATAGATTTATATATATATGTGTGTGTGTGTGTGTGTGTGTGTGTACGTATATATTTCTAGATATAGATGTATTTATATGTTAATGTATGTATTTGTGTGAATGTGTGCTGTCTGCATGTGCGGACTGGTGTGACAGTGACAACCACTTTCCGCGAGTTGATCGAGCGACTCCCACTTCACCGAACTCGTACACACGCTCACACGCGCACACACGCTGCAACTCTGGACTCACATCCCCATACACACGCGTCCACGCCTCAGCACGCCACCCACCTTCCCTCTGGTGGAGAGCGAGCGGAGGAGAGGAGAGGAGAGGAGAGGAGTGTGGGAGCGTGAAAGTGACTGACTATCTGGACCGGCTTTGGTCTCCCAACAGCCTGTCAATTAGCCGTCTCCGGTTCCACTGCTGTGGGTGTCCCGGCAGCTTAGCATGCCGTCTGATATCTGATCCACACCCAGCACCCTGGAGGCCACTCCCAGACACGCAGACACGCAGACACACACACACACACACACACACACACACACACACTCGCTGCATTTCCATTACATTTCTTCGCAAAATAAAAAAGGATATTTCTAAAATTTCAACAAAGTACAATTGCGATTTGCAGTGTTTCCAATGAATGGTGCAAAGCCCATAAGCCGTAATTCCCTTAAAATCTGGTCCTGCGAGAGCATTCGTAATTCTCGTGAGACGAGATTCTCGTAAAATCTCGTACAGCGAAATTTACAAGAATTACGTTTGCTTTTGTTTGTTTATGGTTGTTTGCCGTCTCCTCCAACGTCCAAACAAAATGCACCATTTTCACTTGAAGTGAACTGGTCACGTGACCCCGTACGTCACGTCCGCTGACGTGTAAATTGAAAAAAGTGTTTCCATGACAAGTTTTTTATTGCAATATTTAGGTTGTTTTTTTTGGTTTTTTTTCCAATTTTAGGGGTAATGGAAACACAGCAAGTCACACACACACACACACACACACATGCACACAAGTGTGTGCGCAATTCATAAACAAAACAACTTCTTGCACTTTCTTATTTTTTTTTTGTCGTGTACTGTTGTTGCCCAAAATGCAAATGATCTGGTAGTGGCTGGGAATGACTGGACACTGATCTCATATCCTCCCAGGCTGAAGAGGAGGACTGCTGCTTGTGCAAGCCGCTACGGTCCCACAGCGCCCCCTCCCTCCCCACCTCCTGCCGCCCCACTCCCCACCGTCCCTGGCGTATGAGAGCAAGATGAATTACAGTGCAATCGGTCGGCTGCTCCTCCCGAGACGCACCACCACTGTATAATAAGTTTGAATCAGCCCACCTGTGACCAGCTCCTGGGTAACGTCAATATGCAAACAGTTTATGTTTGTGAGGATTTACATTTTCTATCAAAAACCCCCAAATCGGGTTTAAAAAACAAACTAACAAAAATAAAACGACCTTTGGTCGTGGCCACGGTTTGGAGCGGCGCTGTGTCGATGAGGCAGATAAAGGCTTCCTATGTCGGTGCACCTCTGAAGCCCTTCTTCCAGCCCCAGGGAGTCTTTTAGCCACACGGACATTTGTCTCCTTCAGACAAGTCATACGCCAAGCCGTTGCCAGTGTTAATGTGGTTGTGCGCGCACACATACACTCACGCGCATGCACGCTCGCTCACACTCACACCAACATGTGTACGGTGCAGATAGAACGCTTCCCTGTACAAACACTCGCAGGCTCCGCTTCAGATCGAGGGAGTTGGCTGGCAAGATTGATCATGACTCCTGACTGGACGCCCCTCCCCTCCGCCCCCCACTCCCCACACCCCCTCCCACCCCGCCCCCCGGCAGATCAATACATCCTTCGGTCGGATTGCTTCCCTGGCCTTCCTACTCCAGGCCTGGTGTGACTAATTATCTCGTGCCTGTGTTTTGGGCCCAGTCTCAGTCGCATTTGTTAATGCCACCAGAGTTGGTAGAGAATTTGATCTTTCGAACAAGATGTATGTTCGTCTTAGCATGCAGCCGGGCCCGGAATCAATCAGCGCTCACTGTCTCACACTTCCCCAAAGGCGCGTGAATGATCGGGGCGCAGGATGAGATTGAGAATTTGTGCATCTTTAAGCTTCCAGCTAATACAGGTCAAATCAAATAGTCAAAGTGGAAGTAATCAGAAGATTTGTCTGCTCAGGCTCAGTTCGCAAACATCTATTATAGAGCAGGAGGTAACTTTGCACCTATGGGCCTGATTTCATTACTTTCTTTTAACTTGCAGATAAGTCAGTTTGAATCCTAGTGTAAATGTAAAGAGGGTGTCATTATTACCTTTTGAGATTTGTGAGGGAGTTGGGCTTCTGTTTTTAAACGAGACAGCAGACAAAAAATGATGACCCCAAAAAATAATAAATGAGAAACACCTTTGTCTGAGTAAATTTTTTGCACCCTGCAGCTTTTATCAAGTTAACAATTTTTGATTCACTTTTGTTTTAATCGCCGACATTCTGTCACAGCATTTCAATTGTAAATTCAGAATTGAATTAGATAATCCAGCATTAGCACACAGCCATCATTATAAAGCTTTTATTTTATTTTCAGTTCAGTTTTTTATGGTTTCCCAGTAATGGGAAAATAATTTAGTTTCTAGATAGCTATGAAATTAAAAGCCTGCGGCTGAGGATGCTTTAAATGCACCCATTTCTCCTAGGCTGCCAATGTAAGCTTTTTATTTTGTCATGTCTCAGAGTCTCTGAATACATCAGTGGGAATTCCACTGAAAAATTAACCAAGCTTGCTTTTAGGCACCCGCCACATAATGGGTTTGTGCTTCTTCATTTTCCTCACTGGTGCGGTTCAAATGCTTGGCCACAGTTGGCTCATGCAAGAGGTGAACAGGAAAATCCAGACGCCTCACAATAAAACCCAGTTTAATGTAAATGGGTTTAATTGGAGGGTGAACGTGCATGAAAACACTGACAGCTGCAGCGTTTGCAGGGCTACAGTGGTCTCTTCTCACTATCGCATATTTACTGCTTGGCTCCGGCTAATATGACTCACATTTCGAGGTTGTGGAGCGAAGCCACAAAATTAGAGCTTTTTCAATGTGAGTGAGGCAAGTGTGTGGGATCATTTTGGAGTACGGAGCAGAAAGTATCAACAACCTCAGCGCTTGAAAAGTTCTGGCAGTGGGTTGGGCTCGAGGTCAGCTGGGTCTCTCGGCCTTTCGTCAGACAACATCAATACACAACTGTGGACAAAAAGATGTGCTAAAACATTTTTAGGACCAACGTTTCAGAAAATGTGGGGTGGGGTCTGGAGGGAGACAGAGGGTGGGGGCATCATCCAATAGCGTCACGCCATGCTTCAGCGAGTCGGAACTGATCTCTGCAGAATGAAAAGCAGGAGAAGCAGACTTCCCATGTTAAATCAGAGCAAAGCTACAGCATGTGAAGCACTTGCCTCATAGAGTACTAAGTGGAATATTGTACAGGCCTGCAGTGTTGTTATTACTCACAGTGGACAAGAGTCCACTAAAATCCAAATTAGCAAAAATCCAAAACATGCATGTATGTATTGCAAACATGTGCTCTCTCATTTCACTTACTGTGGACACATCTAATACGTGTGTATATATATACATATATATATATATATATATATATATATATATATATATACATGAATTAGAATGAAGGCCAGCCCTGTGTGACTTGTATAAAAATGCCAGTTGGCTGTAATTCAGCCGATGAAAATAGCAAACAGCAGAAATGTCACAGTGGATATTTACCCCTGGCACAGTCCAAACATGAGGGGCTCATCTGTGCGCTTGGCTGGACATTTGGCCCTTATTCTGAACGATGTCTAATGTCATACACTTGCCTGCGCCCCTATGCGCCTTTTTCTTGTCTTTTTCTTTTCTTTTCTTTTCTTCTTTTCAAGTGTTAACGCACACATTTCACATGACATTGGCTCAGCGAAGGCGCTTTTTAACCTCCCTATTCCGTCTGGTTTCTTCGCCGGGCCGGGAACGTTACTTCAGGCTTCACTTAGTCAAACCGGCTCTCAGCTGCGGGGCGCAAACGCTAAGGTGGCGTGACAGGTGTGATATTGTCTGCGTGAGGTTTATTGCTCCATATGACTGTGCGGTGGTTTGCTGCACCTGAACAGGCCTCTCTGTGTTCTGGTATTTGGCATACCTCACAGACTCCTCCTGGGACACGTAGGCAGTGATTTAATTTGATTTGATTTGATTTTTTTCTCCAAACGGCTCCGACATTGGGTCAGCTGCAGTAAATGCCTGTTTTGTTTTCTCTACCCCCACTTACCCCTCACACACACACACACACACACACACACACACACACACACACAGTATACCGTTCATACTGTGCAGCATTGTGTATGCTTAATAATGTAGGACCACTGTGTAGTTCTGCAACAGTAAGCTATCATATAGAATGCTGAATTATTCAGGTAAATGCCTCGTTATGGGTAGTTCCGACTTGCCTTCAACATGAACATTTGCAGCCGCACCTGTTTGTGTCTCTATGGTAAAAGTTAAAGGCCAAGGGTGAAAACGAACTACCTCTTTATCGCCTGAGTGCAGGTGAATTAGTGGTGGATGGACGGGTGGGTGAATGGATCGATGGGTCAAATAACAAAAACAATTCTATGCTGTTTTTGCATTTAACAATTGGTTTTGCTGATGAGAGGAAGCAGTTTAGCAAGTGGCTTTTTATGAAAACTGCAAGTTTTTTTTGCAGCCAATTCCAACACAATTAATTGCTTTACCTTTTTACCTCAACTTACGTGAAGGTTTGCCGTTCACCTTCTAAACACTTCAGTTAGCAGTGGTGCAGAGCTTCAGCCCTTTTTCCCTTCTGCACGCAACAACCACTTATTTATCATTTGTGCTCCTCTCTGCTTTGCTCACATCTTGTTTGGCCATCTCACCTTGTAAATCTCTCAGCCGACGTTTGCCACCTCACTCTCCACGTTGACAAAACACTTGACCTTCAGGCGCGGCGAAATGCCATCTGATTTAACGCACCCACTTGGAATTGCCACCACTCATTTTGTCACCGCAGCGATGCGTTTTGGTTAGGAAATTGTCAGGCAAAAATGCATTAAAGGATAATGGGCTCGCCTAAAGCGTCAAATCATACACGTAATGGCTCCTATAATAGCCTTTTTTCTGCATGTGCCTGCCCATGTGCAGGCGTGAGCTGTGCCAAGCTGTTCTTTAGCCTTCATCGTAGTTTGTTGCTCAGGTGTATTGGAAACATCAATACCTACATTTTAATCTCAAAAGACAGAGTTACAGCCTCGTATGCAATGATAAATGATGAGTCCCCGCACAAAAACAAAAAAACAAAATTGCGGAGTGCTTTCTCTTCTCATCCCTCTTTCTCTTACCGCACAGAAGCGTCTGTCAGACTGTGTTTACCTGAACCTGCCCCCACGTACATGCCCCCACGTCCTGTTAGGCTCAGCCACGGTTAGGCATGTTTGTTTAAACAGGCGTGTAACCCGAGCCATGTTCCCCGATGGTGTTGTCGGAATTAATTCCTTGTTTTTCTAATGCATGCTAATGAGAAAGTTGTGCGCATTTGATTGTCAGCAACATAAAATACGGCCCTGCTGCCTAAATGCTGGCCCCCGCTCAATAACCTATTAAAGTTGAATCACAGATAACTTGGCGCGCATCAGGAAAGCAATCTGAAATTTGTGCTGACATTGATCCAGCAGGAAGGAGACCTATTGCTCCGATTAACACCGCTGCCCCAGGAGAGGAGTCCCTTGGCCATTAACAGCCCACTGTCCCAGATTCTACTTAGACCATATAAAATGCTATTATTTATGAGACACACAGGGGTTCAGAGCATCATGAGCATGGACCACTGCCAACTCTCCCTGAGCAGCTTGGACGATGGCACGGTTTGATTTCCACCTTATTTTCTCCCCTGCATGTTTGTAGTTCTTGCTGCAAAAAAATAATTCATCTTTTTGCTTTATTATTTTGGTCCTATTGCAACCAGTGCAGTCTAATTCTCTGGAGAATTTCTGACTTACAAGAGCAAATATGTTTTTTTGCACAACCCTCCTCCCCCACCCCGGCACCACCAACCCCCTCCGGATTAATTTTTGGGGGGGAAATATCATGCACATAGGCATATTTCTCTTGTTTTATATCCTCTCTTGTACAATAGAAGCATAACTACTTGCAGGAACAAACGCCTAATTAAAGTTTTTATTGGTACACCGAGGCAGCACGAGTACTTAGACGAGGGTTGGGGAGAGATTGTGGCTCTGATTAAATGTTATTAAGGTAAACATCATGGGTCTCACGTCTTTCTTGATTTAATAATATTCAATAAACCTGGAGAGGAGTCGAGATAAAAAATCCATTTGTAGCCTCGACAGTCTTGTAACCACTTTCATCTCTGCTCCCGAAGTAGCCTGTGGCTTTGTTTTTTCGCACTTTTAAACAGAATCTCTTTTTTAAGACATGTTTTTTGGCCAAGCAACCTTGCAGAACATAATTTGTAATTATACTCTTCACGTGACAGTCTTAATGACACAGCAATAGCATCTGATCTCCAGTCGGCTCTTTCAGATGTTACTTTCCGAGCTCAAACTGTCTTCTTCGCTGCGGGTGCATCATATTTTCTGAACCATTTGATAATTTGAAATCTGTGTTGGGTGGTCGTGGGGGCTGCTTTACTTGTGGCACCTCTGACAACATGATTCATCATCCCAAGTCGCGACATTCAAAGATTCGCAGTTATAGCTTCTTCTGGCACTTTGGGTGCCATCTTAGATCCGGCTAATGGGTGTTGCGACACGTTTTACACAGTGCACGGGAACATCTGTAAAATGCCATGGACCCCTTTCCAAGCGCGCCAATTATTCCAAGAACAGATGCCTCGGCACCGCTTTGGTTTAATGCCAGCTCATGGGAGGCGGCTATAATTATACCCAGTAAAAACTGCGACGGTCTGATCTTACAACAAGATGAAAAGCACATAACATGCATCACGGCTGGATGAGACAAAACGCTCATCTATTAAACAGCCCTCCCAGGATCTTGAAGGGGGCGGGGAAAAAAGTGACAGATCTTTTCAAAAGCGCGGTCTCATCCATTTAATTACAAACCCTGTGATAAGGGCATCTCCTCAGAATAAATATGGCTAGTAATGAGCTGTGGCATCTCTGTTTATGTGTGTCCTTGACATTCTCTGTGAGAAGAGGGAAACGGGATAACCACATCCTTCTGAACAGATCTTAAAAGTGCAGGGGAGGGGATAAATGCCAGCAGGCTTCCCCTCACAAATGAGTGCCCTCCTCTTTTCTTCCCGTTTGACCGTAACTGTGTCGATTCCAAAAAGGCCTTAGCTGGATTTTAACAAGTAGAAAATGCATAAAATGATGAAAGTGATCCCCTGAGCCTCTTTCATAAAAGCACACCCCTGAACCAACAATTAATTAGTGTGCTTAGGTGATGATAAATAACTAATTAGCCTGACATTGAGGAACTTCAATGGCCACCGGCCTGATGAGACCGCCGCCTCACCTCCAGTCCGTTGTGTGTTTGGAGTATCTGCGCTATCTAATTGCTGTCATTGTATCCACCCTGGCAAGTACTCTGCCTGAGGAAACCATTTGGCCCGCCTCAGCGCAAGTGTTGTTAACAGATCAATAGACGTCGTGGGCATGATTATGTTATGATTCTACACTGGAGTGGGATCCTCGTGGAACTCAGAGAGAAAAGGTGATTTGCGGACTTCTTGGCAGGCTTCTGTCGCTGGAATAAGCTCGGCGGGGAGGCAGAGCGGACGGTGGGATCGGCTGAAGCCCGTCTTCTGGACCAGCTGGCTGGAGGAGCAGCACTAGGAGCTCCCTCCTCCCCCTCCATGTTTCCATCTGCCTTAGCGCTGTTCAAGTCTTCCAAATCGAGCCATTATTTGCCTCATTTCCTTGCTGACTGACTCAGCTTTGCC
This sequence comes from Thamnaconus septentrionalis, assembly GCA_009823395.1. Classification (NCBI taxonomy): domain Eukaryota; kingdom Metazoa; phylum Chordata; class Actinopteri; order Tetraodontiformes; family Monacanthidae; genus Thamnaconus; species Thamnaconus septentrionalis. The sequence continues at coordinate 17,531,518 of CM020514.1, read as the reverse complement.
TGTACTGGAGAGGAAGATGGTCCACGGCTCCAAAATGATACATTGCCGTCGCTCGAGCCAATAGGCTCTTCGGATGAGACAAATTGTGGGCAGATGCGGATTAGTGCGAGCAAAACCAAAACGAGAGCAGAGTCAACGAAATTTCAAAACGTTCTTTCGAACGCATTGTGGGAAACAAACCCAGAGCTTTCAGGGCTTCTGATGATGCTCCTCCATCCAGGTCACCTTTAACTGCACGGCCTTGTCACACGGGCTACCCAGGCCTTTGACCTGATTGCTACAGACGTCGCCTGTGTCGAGCGAGGATGTCGCTGAATAAATAAAAACCCTCAACCCTCCCAAACGCCGGATCAAGACGCCGGGATTAGCATCTCATTAGATCAATGCAGCTCGCACCGGTGGTGGCGCCCGGACGACAGGGCAAGAGGCCGAGTAAAAAAAAAAAAAAAAACCATGGCCGGTCCTTTGACTGCATGTTGGAGAGATTAAGCTGCCGCTCTCCCGAGAGTTTATTTGCATGCAGAAAACACGGCTGTCTCCTTAATAGAAAAGCAGCACACACTGTCATTTTGTGGAGGGACTCGTCGGTCGCTCTGCTCCTGACCGCAGAACAACGTGGAGAATGTCGGCCTTGGATCAGCACCGACTTATAGGCAAATTCCCCCGTTCGATTTCTTTCCTTTTTCATCACCGCACGCGGGCCGACCCGTAATCCAGGTAGCTGGTACTCCTCTGGAGAACTCGAGCTGACAGTTCGGCTCCCGGGACAAATTGAACTCGGCAAAAAGGGTCTCTCGCCGGCTGGCCAGCCACCATGACGTCCGTGCCACAAGCATGCAATTTGCTCCCTGATTGTGCTCCCCCACGGTTAAGTAAATACATGGCGCAGAGCGGCAAACTGCAAAAGACAAGAAAGACAGTAGTAATAATCTGTCTGAAGAGACAAATTCAAAGCTTAATCCGAGGGGATTCCGAGGATTTCAGATATTTAGATTGTCAGCCTGCGGTAAGCATGTGATCTCTTTGCAGAGGACCCATTTATTGAGATAAAACTTGAATGTCTCTCTCTATTTTTCCATTGCATGCTTCCAGAATACAAAACAGGTACCTTGTACATCCGCTTGGATTTCCATGCCGTCTGTGGGGGATTGAACCAAAACTGACACAGCTGAATGAAATACGGAGTGTCTGGCCAGCGTTCGCTCCCAGGAGACTCATGTCGTTTGCAGCACTTTTCCACTTTGGACGGCCGGGCTAATGTTATGGACACGGAGCAAATTTCATAATACGTGATGGTGACAGTGGTGTGTTAGTAGTGTGTCCAGGGTGCCTCAGACAGGTGAGACCTCACCGGGCTCGGGATGCATTATGATCCGGCTCCATGAAACTTTTCTGAGGGTCCCGCTGGGTGATTGAAATGCAAGTTGTGTGTTTATTCCGAGCCACCGATAGCAACATTATCTGTCCGGGAGCTCAGGAGTGATTCTCGTTAGCGCGCTGCGCTATCTTGAGCATCTCCAACGCAGCCACAGGCGGCGCCAGAAATCGGGCTGGAAATGCTTCTTGGAGTCGAGCTGTGCCTCGTCACCGCGTCATGTAGGCAGCATCTGAAATTAACGTTCTTAGCTCGCTGCCAAGGGCTCTAAACTAAAAAAAAAAATGACTTGCCAAGAATGCCAAACCTTATCAGTCCAAATAATTAATATATTTTCACAGGCATATGTAACGCTACATGCTCAGCCCTTTTTTTTTTCCCTGGACTTGAGTTGAGTGAGCTGCTGCATGTGGATGAGGCTCGATACTTACCTGATTATGTTCCTGTGCTCTTTTAATCTTTTAGGCCCCGGTGTGTGCAGAATAATGACTGTGGGCAGGATTTCACTGCAAGAAATATTATGCCTCTCTCTCCACTTAGAGGTGCAAAGTGAGCAATTCAATAAAGCTTCTGTAAACCAATGAGGACCATAAAACCACCGTGTGCATTGATTGAGTGAGGAGATTTAGATAAAATAAACTTTCTTAAGTTTACTCATCATTGTTTACTGTTTTTAGTTAGTAAATTGAGCAAAGCAAGACGCAATGCCTTGTGTTTGTGAAATGTTAAACGGGAGTGTTGCATTTTTTATTGTTCCCCTGCAGTCAGTGCATGGGACAGAACACAAAGAGAGAACTGGTTGTGCTTGAGGCTTTTTCCCCCATTGTTAGGTGACTGTGACCTATCAGAAACCAAGAAAAGGTGAACTCACATGGACCGGTAGGGCCATTCTCATCAGCACCGCACCGACCTGCAGGGAGGGGGCGGGGTCAGAACGCTGTTTGTTTTGGTGACAGATTGAAGGTCATGGAGAACTTTGCTGTGCCCCGAGTCGTTATCCATCTTCTGTAATGTCACAAAGTACTCATGAAAAGGTGGTCATGGGTGTTATTAATGGACACTGCAGCCAGACTGCACAAATCAAAAATAATGATGGCCATTTAAAAACAACCGTGTCCGCAACTGATGGGGGCAAATGATTTTATTCTTATTAATTCTCTCACACGCACTGCAACATTTGATCCTTTGGTGGCATCCGAAAGGGTGGTGGTTGGTGGTTGAGAGGGGATTCCTCATCAGTGAAATAACAGATCTTGTCTTAAATGTCAACCCGGAGCCATTGGTATAACACAGCGGGAGGAGGGGACATCCACAAAGGAGCGCATAGCTGAAAGAGAAGCACTGTGGGAGGTGGAGACTGGGACAGGAAGTTGGCCCTGGCATTTTAGCTCTTGTGTGCAATGGTCTTGCAAGCTCTGTGGAGATAGGCCCAGGCACCTGCACTCCACTGTCGTCGGTGTTTATACACTATTTGTGAGCTCAGACGGGGGAGACGAAAGTCAGGGACTGACCTTAAAACCTAGTGTGTCCTTTCCAGGTGCTTAAAGGTGAACAATAATACTAATTTTCGGGCCTTTGTATTTGATTTCTGGCCCCTCCAGAGTAGCAACACACGGTTACCCGCACTGAAAGCTTTGTAGATCTGTGTATCTCGCTGCTCGTTTCCTCGTATTTCCTGCATCCCGCGAAAACGGTCTGTTTTACTTCACTCCACCCCCGGCCTCCTCCGTGTACGCCTCCCGCCCAGCCCACTCGGCTGTGATTGGTCACACTCTTCGTCGCTGCTGAGCCTCACTTCCTCAGTGTGCCGGTGCGGGAGTTGAGAGTAAACGGCAAACTTTACGAAACAGGCACAATTTAAACACTTACCGTCGTGAGCTTCACCCTTTAGCAGCTGTTTACCGGCTAATCCAGCTTCGTACGGACCCAGCGCGGGCTGAGTTACGGCCGCAAGGCGAACCGAAGGTCCCTGGACGTTTTTTGTGCCTTCCGTGTCCCCGGAAATATATTTTACTTTTTGTACTGACCGTGTTTTTGTATTGTATTTTTGCGAGACATTTTAATAGGGCTTAGAATGATTTTGTTTCATACTGTTGACTTGATTCAAAACACTGTCCTAGCAGAGAAAATATGTACCCTGAAACGATCACTTCAGTCATAGTCGTTTATTATTAGGCAAGTAGTCCACACAAAGCAGGAAGAGCTCTATCCAACCGATGTTAACATGCTGGCAGCGTGAAAATCGCTATAAGGAGCGAAACTTGCGAGTCGCTGTCTCTTCAGTTTCGCTGCCAGCGAACACAACACACAAGCAGAGCATGGAGTTAGCGGTGGTGGCTAACAGTTCATCAACACGATTCAGCGGTTGTATGTTGCAAGTAGTCTTAAAACTAATGTTGCTTGAGGTCACAATACACTCGCAGTCCTCATACATGTTTTCAAATATTGCCGTGGCTGACTATTCTCTCGTCGTCCACCGGCCGAGTCGAGCCCGTCTCTCTCCGGTTGCCGACCGGACCGGTGTTCCATCGCATCCGCATTAGGCTGAACAAACCTCCAACATTTTCTCTATTCGTTCCACTCTGACCGTTGTGGTCCTTGGTGCTTCGGTAGTCGCTCTCTATTTTTTTTTTTTTTTTTTCCTGACCGAAAAACATTTTCTTGGAGCAGCGCACTGCGACATCACTTCCGGGGGCAGAGCGGGGGAGGGCGGAACCAGTCCGAGAGTGTGCCTGAGCTTGGCCATGAAAGGAGATCCGGAACGCATTCACGTCAATGCGTTCCCAGTGTTAAAAAAAACTCTGTGAACAGAGCGTTTAGAACCATGCCCAACAACTTGCAGGGCTCACATCCAAACGCTTGAACCTTATTATTTGACGATTTCGGATTGTTTGACGATAGGGTTCAACATTATAACAGTATTTAGAGCTCAGAAAAGTGGAACAGCATCATAGGTGCCCTTTAACAAAACCTAAGAAAACTCAGTCATTTCCTATCGAGGGTTATTGTTTACTTTCTTTTTTCCAAAGGTATGCTTGGTGGTTATTAGACAGGGAAGTCACATAAAATATCATCCAGCACCAAAAGGTAGAAATGCTCAGACGGCTGAAACTGGTCTCAAAGTGTAAAGTGCTTCCACGCGACATTCAGTCTGAATGTGTTGATTTTAATTCAGGATTGACAACTTTACTACAGTGTGACAACAGTGTGCTGTAGACGATGACTCGTTCTCAGTCAGATCTGTCCCTGCTGCTGTTTTTTGTTTTGTCGAAGGACAAATGGCAGCAGAATGCACAAGTTATTAGTCAGATTGAACAAAATGACTCATGCTGGTGGTCAGTCAAAACCGTGCTTGCGAATGAACAGGTTGTGACACGTTTCCTCAGCAGATAACTGAGACCATGATCACTTGGTACCAGGACCGAGCTGCTTCAAACGCCGGCTGTCTTTCTTTTGCGACAGTCCTGTGTTCGGTCCGCCCAGACGCTGAAGGAAGCTGTTCTTTTGATTATTTTGATTACCAGTCCTGGCGAAATGCTTGATCATCCTGAACCATTGTCCTTTTACCCGCGATGGCGGCTGCCGTTAGCGCCTCCGACGTGAGCGCTTTTTCATGCGACGCTTTTTCTGAAAATTGTTTTTCATCTTTTGGCACAATGCGGAACAGTTTGAACGGTTGCCAGTCGCTTTGATTTTCTGTACATTGGAAACCCTGGCGAAAAAGATACAGCATTGATTTTCGTGTTTGCGGCCGAGGCTGGAGAATGATGCTGCTGTTTCATCACTGTGCGAGGCGAGATGTAATAATTGCTGTTTGGGGTTGTAAACAAGAAGGCTGCCACCCTTCCGAATCGTTTTGTTCTTTCAGCGTTCGTTCATTCGCTTGTGGAAATGGAGACAACGTTTTTGTTAGCATCTTAAAAGAAAAAAGAAAAACTTGACTGCCACAGAATGCATTGTATTTAAAAAAAAAATTTTAAAAAAGGAAGAGGAAGGACGAGGAGTCCGATGCGGCCACGGTGGTGAGCACTCTCCCCTTTTTTCCCGAGGCTGGTCGTGTAATTTCTTTTTTAGATTCACAGACACCGAGAAGAAATGATCAAACAGAGCAGAACTGAAGCTGAGGGGAGGAGGGGAAAAAAGCCACAATCGCTCAGCACAGCCTTGCAGTGCAAAAAGCACAGAGGTTTTAATGCCGCGGCTTTGTGTAGGCTGAATAATGCGGCGACTCTCCGGGCCGGTGTTTCACTTTGATGTAAATGACGGACGGTGCATGGAAACCTGCAGAAGGAAAGAGTGAGAACTTGTTGCGACTTTATATTTATTGTCTGATTAGAACTCAGAGCAATTGATGTCTTTCAGAAATCTTTTGCAACTTGTGGGCATGAAGTCTGTGTTGTTGTTAATGTTGTTTTGCACTTGGTGTGGCATCTCAGAAAAAACAATAAGTTGCAAATAATCATTGGTCTTAAAATCTGAACATTGTTGTTTCAAATGAAAGCACTTAATGCCCGCACATTACTGTTTCTTTTAGACGTACACTAAAATGAATAATGCCTGGAACTCGGGGTGCCGCAAAGACTCTGGAAACGTGTTTCAAACCGTCTCACAAGCTCGCAACTCCTGCAAAATGCAGATAAGTGTGTCTGGGAACGGAACCGCTCCAGCCGTCCTCCTGCGCTGCAGAGTTAAGACCATTTGATCACCTGCCTCAGAGACATCTGCGGCGCTGATTCATTCGCTGCATTTTATATTTCATCGAGCCGACCATCAGGCTCGGCCCTGGCACCACAGGCAGGATTTTTGCCCCGTGTTTTTTCCCCCCACGGCTTCTTCTTTCCTTTTGTTCCTCCTTCCACATTACAAGAGGTTCGTCAACCTGTCCGCCCTCAGCCGGAGCCTTTTGTTAGGGCCTGCGAGACACGGCTCAGTGCCCCACCGTCCCGAGATGTTACTGCTGGTTTAATCCCCACTCGCTGAGAAATGAGCTTCCCCTGCTCTCCCTCTTGCTTCTTGTGCAACTTTGATCAAGCCCTAATGTGATTAGGCAGTGACCCTGACATGACCGGCCCAGGAACGCAAAAGAAGCGTGCGTGTGAGCGCGTGAGTGTGTGTGTTGGCGGGGGGGTACGGGGAGGGGAGGAAGCACCGGTAGAGACTCCTGATCTGACCAGTAAACCCGAAGAAGAAAGGAATTATTCTGAAGGTGTCTTCCCTCTGTTGCTCCCACTGCCTTGTGGGTAATAAAGGTTTCATGTATTCGTTTTACCCCGGCAAATACCGCGATCTATAATGACCTGACATTTCTTTTTTAAAACTAGCCAAGAGGCTCATGATTTGAATGTTAACCAGGACGCTCTCTACTTGATGTTAAGCAGGACGCTCTCCACCCCCCCACCCCCACACCCCCCCTCAACTTTCCGTAGCACCTCAGCGGCTCAGTCCAGCGATCATGCTAAATTAATGGACGTCTTTCACAGAGGAGGAAACAGTTTCCGCACGCATCCCATCCCCGCTGCAGATCAACATAGAAATCACCCACTATGTATGTTTCTTCACATGGGGCTGTTGGCCCTCACAAGCGCTGGTACGACACACATACACACACACTGGACGACACATTTTTCTCGCCGTCAGCCGGCCGAAAGATGTGTGGGGTGAAAGGCAGCGCTTTAACTTCAGAGGCCAAACGTGTCGACTCTCGACACTTCACTCTAATGGACTTTATCAGCCACAGTGCAGAGAGTCACGGAGATTAGAGCAGGAGGGAGCGGATGTTTGATTATTTTTGCATTCCGTTTGGTTCCCAGCGCCGCGCCAGCTGCTGCTGCTGCTGCGGATACTTTGAATGGCCTTTTCCGAGCCGTCGAGGGCGGCCTCATATTTCAGGGTCCGCTACCTGCATTTGTCACGGACTGCGCTCCTAAACTTCCGCTCACAAACAAAGAAATAAAAAAAAAAGAAAAAAAAAGCGATGCATTAATTGACTTGAACTTTTACAATTTTCTCCGCTGACATGGTCTCAGCCTTGTAATCCTCAGGTGTAATGACTTTGTGTCATTTTGTGAGGTTTTTTTTTCCTTCCCTCTCCCGCGGCACTGAGATTTATTTCCTGCTTTCAACAATAAATGATGTTCCGGTATCGGAGAGAAAATACAAATATGTCTGCACCCAGAATTGAACAATTATTTAGATACTCATGTTGTGTTTCTCAGTCCGAGGCTGCCGTCTGAAGCTCACCTACTTACTTTGTATTTCTGGCCTGTTCCGGCGGCCCAGAAGGGACAGTGTCAAAGCAGAGACGGAATGTGAAAGATGTCCTGTCCAATTGGCAGCGAGATGGAAAAAGATGCCGCCCCACAAGGGAAACCTCGCCATTAGTCTGGAATGAGGGAGACGGTGTAGAATGAAAATGGACTGATTTACACGCATGACGGGTCTTTGTAGTGCGGAAAGTTGTGAATGGCACTCGTTCAAACGAAAAAAAAACTGTGAACGTTTGTGATTAAATCAACGTTTGGTTTGGTCAGTGGTACATTACGCAGCAGCAGACATTGAACGTGTTCGTATAGACATAATTAGACGGGGTCTTTCATAACCTTCCTTTCACATTGGTTTTATAAAGTACTATTTCATTTATCTGTGTGGAATTGAGAGGAAACAAATGAAAGGTCATGCATGAAACTCATTTATATTCTTTACATGCTTTTTTCTCATCTTTTTTCCTCCCAGTACTTAGCGAAGCAGCTTGGAAGTGCTAATCATCAAAAATAAAACCCTCTATAGGTCTCTTGAAGGTAACAAGGTTAGCCCTCTGTTTACTGTTACCCCCCGATGAGCTGGAGACACATTTCTATTGTTGCCGAAGTGAATTTTACTCAAGGTGGGAGCTTTAAAGGTGAACAACCCCCTTTACTGATCAACAAACTTGTGTTGGAAAGGCAGGACACGGATATTGATGCTGTGTTCGAGCTCAGATGCAAATTCTTTCTTCACACTTACAGCAAGATGGGTTTTTACAATTACTTGGGGGAAAAAAGTCCTACTTTTATGTGTTTTTCACTGAATACACATTTTCAGGAAAACTTTGAGCTTGGTTCAATGTGAGTACAAACTACAAGCTCTGTATTATTATCTTCCTGTAATAGCAAAGCTCTAACACACTCAGTCAACTGGCAGCCACAGCGTAATGTCTTTAATCCTTCCCCATCTCAGGGTGTCATTCCGGGCAGTTCAAGACCAGGCAGGGACATAAAGTGAGATGCTGGCGCGGTGGCCCTGATAGATCAGTCAATAACTACCACCATCCTGAGGCTTCATTTATTTTTCTCTGCTATAGTACAATTGTTGTTGTCCCCTCATCAGTAAATGTGAGTGCCATGGATCGAGTCGATTCTAATGAACGCTGGCGCCGCCGCCGGCTTCACGGAGGTAGTGCTGAAGTCATCACGCTGCGGGGCGATGGCCCAGCATTTTTCAGAATGATCTCATCGTCTAGCACTCTCTGTATTGGCTGTTTGCTCCAGACTCTGGATGAATGGCCAAACAGGAGAAAAAGGAAACATAATGGCAAAAACCAAAAGAAGACGGGGAACATGAGAGTCGTTAAGATCACATCACAAGATGCAACTGACAAATTAACAAAAGACATGCCAGGAAAACCAGCCAGCTGAAACTGATCTCAATCTGCTGTCAGACCATTATCTACTCTGCAAAAATCATTCGGAGATGCAAACCAGAGAAGGAGAAGCTCCGAGTGACCGGATAAAACAGATTTCTTCTTCAAAATTGGTCAGACTTGTGCATCAGAGACAGCCTTCCTTCTTTGTACCCCGTGCACAACTCACTACACCACAACTGCAACTGCAACGTTTCCACCGTTCACGTTGGAGTCCTCGCCTCGAAAAACAAGCCACAGCTACTTTCCACTTTCCTCCCCTAAAATAGAAAACAACCCACACAGAGTGGGCCAGACATCCCAACTTTGCCTTTGTTGACCATTTATTACTCCTGTTCCTCTGCATCGCACACACTTGCACACAGGAGTGCGATCATGCTGGAGTGCATCAACAGATACTGCGAGGTAGATCTTTTCCTCCCGCCCACCCTCTCCCACCAACCCCCAGGGGAAGTCCATCAGAGCCTCCCCAGCGGCAGGCCATCTCTCCGGGGCCCAAGCTGATCATTTTCCCTCTAATATCCACCGTCCCGGCGGCTCCCAGGCTGATCAATGCTGTTGACGACAGGAAAGTGCCTGTTTTCTCCGAGAGCAGCCGAGCAAGTGGAAGACACACTGACTTGATGACTTTGTGAGAGGAAGCCGGTGCAGATTTCCTAACAGCCCCCGCCGCCCCCCCCACGCTGCCCGCCCCCCAAACACATGCCCTGTCGCTCTCATCACGCGCGAATTAGCAATTCAGAGCGCGGCCTGGCTGTTGCTGAATGTTTACGTGGACGCCCGGTGCGATGAAGGCTCGCATTTGTCTCCTGTCAGCCGGGGCCGTCACTCACTGACCATTACAGCCCAGGGAAGTGTTGATTTTAGCCTCAAACATTGGAAATTGGCTGCGACCGTTGAGAGGAGAGGGGAGGGAGGGAGCAAACGGGGGGGGGGGGGGGGCGGCGTCTGAAGCATCAATAGCAACATCAAACAAAAGACGGTGTTAATGCGTCAAAGCTTTTGGGGGGTAAATGCCCTTCACAAAAGTGGTGCGACGCCGTGCTCAATTCTCACATTCGATTATCTGGTGGAAGACAGGTCGCTGTTTTTTTTTTTTTTTTTTTTTTTCAAACATCTTTATATGGGATCAGTGTGTAATTAACATTTCTAAAGCGTTGGAATATCAGGTTCCTGGAGTGATTTCCAAAATGTGGCTCAACTAGGCGCGCCGGGTGTCGCCCTCCCTCGCTCCTGCTGCAATTTTCACACTGCGACCGTCACAGACGGGGGGGCGCCACCTTCTCCGGGACCTAAAGATTGAACCGAGTCGGACTGAGATGCAATTTACAGTAACTGTGAAAAGCTGAAAGAGATCCCCCCCAAAAAAAAAAAAAACACTCCTCAACATTCCGTAATGCAGATTAGCAGCAAATCTCATTACATTTAAATGGTGTTTAGCGCTGCACATCGTGGCGAAACCAAAATACCGACAGCAGGTGTTGAATGAGATTCAGTGCGAGGAATTCTAGCAGCTTGATTAAGACAGGCGAGAGAGGCAGGGGTTTGTCACACTCCTCAGCAGACTGTGCAACGCGGATCCTGCTGTTGGAGTTTGTCGCTGTTTTCTTTTCATTCTTTTTCTATAGATTTTTGTGTGTGAGAGAGAGACAGAAATCAGCCGTGTAAACACATCTGCGATGTGTCTTTTGTCCTCTACCTCCGAACAATAGCCAAGCAGGGAGTTATCTGTAATTTCAAACATTTTCCTAGTAGTTGGAGCTTCTACATTACACACAAGAATTCTGTCCTTAAAAGGAGAAGCAGACGCACTGCTTAAAACACTGCTAATTCACACTTGTGCCCAGCAGAGTATTGCTGAGCCCCGACTCGCACATTCTAACATGAGACACACATAAACTGGCGCTCTGCCTTTCAAAAGTGCCTGACAAACAAGAACCGATATGTTTTGGAGAATTACTGTCAGACTGTTTACCAGCTGCCGAATTCACAACGGTTAGGAAGACCCATATTAACGGCATGCAGCGCATCTAGATTTTAATAAGAGAGACGAGCTCCCTAAATGAAACTAATCATCGTGTTATTTCCAGCCTCATTTTTATCCGCCGGCTCCACATTGCTTCATTGTGGCTGCGCAGCCTTATTAAATGCAACAAGCCGGCATGTCGGCGTAGGTTTTTATATATGTGCTGTTTGTCCACCGCTGACCCTAATTATTTAAACGTCGCATTAATCCTGGGAATCCAGGGGATTGTGCAGCTGAATTAGGGTCAGCCAGAGGTTAATGACGGTCAGAATCATCTGGGTGCTTCGCCGCCGTCTTTCAAATGCTTGAATTTAATGTGGCCGCTGTGTAATTATAGTGTGCTGACAAAACTTTGGCTTTTTTATTAAAATATGAAACCTTCACATTTTCATTTTTTTTTCTTTTGTTGTTTTTTTTCCCTCATTTTTCAATTTGACATGAATGTCATCGACAGAATTTCCCATCACATTGAGTTGTTTGAAGGTTGGGAACCCAGTGGGCTCCGTGTCAAGGCAGGGCTGCTTTTCATTCCTTTCAACGGATCGCAGCCATCTGTTCCTCCAGTGCGCCGTCGCCTGATCAATACCGGCTCGGGTGGCCACTTACATGTTCTGCATGAAAACATTCAGCCGGGCACGGTTTCTACACAAGCACAGCAGAGAGCCGATTGAGTCAGTGGAAGGATTATCGAAGGGCTTCTGGTGAAAAATGTTTCCAGTCCGTGAGAAAACACGGCGCTGACTCTCTGTTGTTCTGCAGAAAGAGATCTTGTGGTTTGGGGCTTTTGTGCTTATTTGTTGAGTTGCTGATGAAGTACAGGTGTGAGGTTAGTAGGATTAAAACAATTCATGTTTAGCAATTCAGTAAAACTCTTGAAGACTCGAGTTTTATCCCCGGCAGGGTTGTACTAAGGAGAAAAAGAAGCTCAAACGCTGAGGAAAACAATTCACAAGCAGGCACAGATTACTGGGACTTTAACCTTTAAAGTGTGTAAAGGGTGCTGTTTTTTTGTTAGAATTCATTGTTTTAAAGATGCTTGTTTTATATTATATTCATAATTCTATTATTCCAGGAAAAAACTTTCACAACAACATATTAACATGAGAAGGATCCTTGAAGTGAAATGTCGGTGAACTGCCCAGAACGTAGTCCTTTGCTGGTTGTGCACTGATGGATCCTGCCGCCTCACCTGCCCGTGAGTCCAGGCTGCCTGACAAGAAGGGCCTCGACCTAATTAACAGCGCGTCACATCTGAGCCGCCGTACATTCAGTCAACGGACGGCCAGCAGCTCCGGTCAGGTCCGACACGACGGCGCTGGCCGTCCGTGATTTGGCATAAAGCAGTATCTAAAGGGAGCGCCCGGGGGCCCGGGGGTGCACTTGATTTGGTCTTCAACGTAATGAGGTAATTTTAAACAGATTGCCGCTGAGACACATAATAGGCACATCATCAGTGCGCCGCGCTGACCTTTACTAACAAAGCATAACTGCCGTGCGCGGCCTCCGTGTTTCACACTCTCCAGGAATCACCGCGTTGAGCAATCACATTAGGTAATGAATTTTCTAGACACTTTTTATTTGTTTAAACTGCAGCGGCGGCGCTGAAATTATGCTAATGTGCCGGCGTGTTTATTAAGCCGCAGCCCCGGTTGATCACTGCCGTTCTTTTTTTCTTTTCTTTTTTTTTTTTTCATTTTGCACAAATAATTTTCTGCAACGCCGACGTCTAAACCAAATTGTAATCAGACCGCTGTGCACCAGCTCACTCACCAGTAATACACTCCAAAGTGCCACTGTGACTTCTCCAGCTGGGCTTCTGAAACAGTGACTAAGACGTCAGTGACTAAGTCGGATGTCATAAAAGTAAAACTGCGTGCAGAGTATATCCAAAAATATATTATATATTAAGTTAGATACGAAAGGTTCTGTTGTGTTGTTTCCTAGTGTACTACAAAGATTAGAAGTAATGTATCAAATTAGTGCAGCTACTCGGAAAATTGCAAAAATGAAACAAAACAAAAATATTGAAAAATGACTCAAAAAACCCAGATATCCTGATTTTTTTTCTTCTAATTTTCCAGTGTTTTGTAAAACCTGTGTGCGCTGCGAGTGTCCACAGTAGGTCTAGGAGGAGGAATCCACTTTACATTAACCAGCTGCACCTTAAATGGAGGGACTGGCTGTGCACGCCCGCTATTTACTTGGCACAAAGTGACAGCCCTGAACAGGAGCTGCGGTCAGACTGATGTTCTCATCTTCCTGTGCCGCTCAGTGAGAGGCGCTCGCTTCATCCTCACTCTGTGAAAAATTGCGAGATGCTCTTGAGTAGATACGACGACTTGTATCCAGCGCAGGACCCGGACTGATCTGTGGTGCCGGCTTTAATTTTGAGCTGGGGAGAGGGAGGGAGAGGGAGTCTCTACTGCTGGTGAGATGAACCTCTAGATGTGCTCTACTAAAAAGAAATGTCACCCTGAGTTTATGTGTGAAAAGTGCAACAATCTAAAGATTCTGCTCAGCTCTCAGTTTGCCCTCATTTCGCTTTTATTTTGGTGTGATTTATGGAAATTGGCTGAACTTCAGTTTGATCCTGTTTTCCCGCCTTGCTTTAACTCTGTGACAGCTTGTATTTTCCATATTTTCCAGCGTGCAAGAAGAGTTGGCCCTGGTTAATGCCCGAGTCGTGAAATAATCCACGTATGAGGAGGAAATGTATTTTAGCGGTGGTTCTCAGATGGTGTGTTTTTTTCCTGTGGTGTTGACACATCGTCATCCTCCTGAAAAGAGACATAACAGGTCTAAACCCTCGAGGTGCACAGACATAAATGCAGTGCTTATACAGATATCCCCATATCCATCTCTATCCATTGACGTCCCTTTGAACTTGAGTTCATTTGTGTTTGCGGTGCGTTTTCTGTCTTCCGAGTTCTAATTGTTTGCGATGTGTTTGGCAGCGCGTGTTAAATCATCCATTCCCCTGCTCGGTTCCCTTACCCCACAGATCGCAGCGTCGGATTTTTCTATTTGTTTGTGTCAGAGATGTTTGCGGCAAACACTGCCTACCTAATTTGGTTTTGTTAGTATGCATTTGATTTTTTTGGTTTTGTTTTGTTTTTCCGCTGCAGCGCATCGAGCTGACTGTCTGACAATCAGCCCCGACTTGGAGAGTAAATGTGGAGTATTTTGCATTGCAAAAACAAGAGAAAGAGCTCTTTTCTCAAGAACAAATGTGGGTCTTCACAATGCAGCCGGGCTGGTCACATGCATCGGCGGCTGTTGTTACGCCTGTTGACAGCGTCTCAGTCGTCATCGTGGAAAAACACTCGCTGTCACCAGACGTGAGAGAGGAGAGTGGCACTGACGACCGACGCGTCATCCATTCTCCTCTCACAGCCAAATTCTGTGAGGGTCATGTGTCTCGTTTGTCTGGCTTTTGCCCATTTGAGCCTCCTGCAAATTCAATGAGCTAAAAACGTTTATTTTCCCATCTTATTCTGGTATTTGAACAGAAGAAAAAAAAAAACACAGCTGCTGGTGCAGTGGGTGCACGCAGGATTCAAAGAGTCTCTCCTGCTGAATGTCAGAGAGAAAACACCTGCCCAAACATCTCTCACACACACACACACACACACACACAAAACACAGCGTACGTGACTGTGTTGCCTCGGCTCCTGACATGACGATACACTCTAATCTCTGCCGGGGTTCGGCCGTCACGCAGTGCTCTGCACTCTTAAATACGGTTCCTCCGGAGCCTCGCCGACCTTTGACTTGTTTACACAGATTAGAGATGTGATGCAGAAACGTGCCCGAGACAAACGAGCCGCTCCGCCGCCCCCGTAATAAACGTCGACGTGATCGGGGCAAGGAGGACACCCGATGCCGCGTGGTTAGGCGGAGAGGGGCGGGGGCGCAGAGACAGACACACATTCAGACATTCCCACCTGTCTGCACCTGTGTGTTTGGGCCAGTTGGGGGGTGGGGGTGCAATGTGTTTAGCCGGGAGGGTGTGCGGGGATGAGTCAGGCAATCCAATCGGAGGATGTTTGCCGGGGTGACGAGGTGGAAGCGGTGAGTGGACGTGGCAACGCTCAGTTTGGCCCCCAGAGGGGTTTTTTTTCTTCTACCTGCCGCTGCTGCCAGGGAGGATCTGCAGGAGCGCGCTAGGGTGGGGGGAGGGGTGTCTGGGTGGGGGTGGGGCGGCTGGGGAGGTCACTAGCACGGGAGGGGACAGGTGTCACCAGGTGCATCAAGGGTTAAGAGTCGCCGAATGATGTTGACATCTGCAAGCACAATGGGAATCTATCTACAGAACAGGAGTGTAGTGCACACACACACACACACACACACACACACACACACACACACACACACACCCACGATGTCATGGCTCGGTTCGTCCACTTGAGGCTCGTTTACTATTTCAGTTTTGAAACTGAAATTTTTCCTGCTGGACTTGGAATCAACAAATTGAAACAAGTCGCTGGTCGCTTAAATACTCGTACTACGTACTACATACTCAACTAAAAATACAGGTTCACTGCATGTGCAGGATCTTCCTTCTGCTATTTGCAACACCAGTAGTTTGTGTTTGGTTGTGAAGAATAAGGTGCTTGTTTTTGTTTTTTTATAGAATGACTGATTTTACCAGTTTCATTGAAACAAGGATATTTTTGCTAAAGGCCATCTGTCGTGCTGCTGTCGACCCATTCGATCATAAACATTTAGAAATTAAACGTTGCGTCTAATTCAAATTACGTGTAATTTTTACTTCACTCTGAAGTTCTTTGCGTTTATCTATGTTCAAGTGCGTTTTCTCCTGATCAGTTTAGTTCAGTCACCGATTTAAACTGGTCAAATATCTTTACTGACTGAGCGGCAGGGTGCAGGAAGTTGAGACCGCAGCTGCGGGTCCGTTTGCTCTTGTTCAGCATCTGAATGCATGTCAACAATGTAAGATGGCAAAGGCTCGTGTGAGATATTTCTTCTTTTCTCTTGGTCCAGTGGGAAGAAGTGGAGCAACATCGTTTGTCTTCATTCCCGCCTGTCGGGAAGTCTTAGTAAAGAAAGGACGAGAGCAATGCAAGTGAAATATTAAATGATAGAATCCATGAATATCAGTTTTCCCATCTAACATGTCTGTAAAAGTCATCCGTCAGAAAGGACTCTGAGTCAACAACAATTACATTGCCGCTCGGATTTGGAAAAATGGATCACGTGGTTTTATCAATAGTGATCAAGGTTGAAGACCTTTGCTGTGCTGCGGACCAGCAAATACCACCGTGGGTGGGGAGGAGGGAAAAAAACAAAAGATCATTGGATCATGTCAGTCTCACATTTCTAAGAGGATGACGGGCTCTGGTTTTAAAGATGTAAAATAATTAGAATACAGCACGCTGACCTTTTCTCTGACCCCTTTTTAAAGGCTGCTGCGCTGACAGGCTCTAATTAACATTAGCCCGCAGCAGCTGTCGGCTGTCTTCTGGGAGGCACAGAACAATCATTGCCGGGGCTGCAGTCCTGTAAAACAAGGCAAAAGGCCATCAGTTCATCTGTTAAACACCCTCCCCTCCATGTCAACGCACTCTCGTCTCCATGGCCTCCGCCCCTGGCTCCGCCCACCTCCACCCAGAGGAAGCCGCTGCGAGTCCTGCCGCTAAAGCTGCTACAGACAATATTCACCATATTAGAATGGAGCCAAATATTGTGTGTGTGTGTGTGTGTGTTCACCATCTTTCTGTTTGATGTCATTGAGGACCTTTTAATGTTGAAATTACAAATACACCATTACAAAAGTGAAATAACCCACATATTAGCATGGCTGAAAATTTTAAATTGACATTGACATTACAGACACCCTGATATCCAGACATGTACTGTATAGTCATGCAAATTTTAACATTTTACTTTCACACACCCGGTCAAATGAACAATGTGTTCATTGTAGGCCCTCAGCTTACTTCAGTTTGCCTTGGAAATTGTTTCTTTATCAGTCCTTTGCGTCACTACACACTTAAAATGTGCACCACCATCGTCATGGAATTGGTCCCAAATTAAATTTAGAATCTACTGCGTGTGAAAAACGTTTGTGATGTTTATGTTAGTTTTAGTGAAAATCTTTTTTCTGTCAGGACCTGCGTGGTGAATCCCCAGTGAAATTCAGGGTCTTTTCTCGACTTGTTTTTTTCTTTGGTCTCGCTCAGGAGTGATGTTCACACTTGTTAGCCAATCGATTTGAAGATAAGGGATCCTATTACACTGTGGTCGTGTTGAAAATGCAGAAGTCGTTCAAAATAATCTTCATTAATTCTAGTTTTTTTTGTTGTTGTTTTTTTACAGGCTGCAGGTCGGTTAAAAAAAAAAAAATTTTCGTTGCAAATGTTTTTCGCTGCATTTTATTCCCCGCTATCACATTCCTGCAGGGGGCAGATTTTAATGGCTGCACATCACCCAGCTGCTGCTTTGCTGTTGAATTAATTTAGACCTTTTATCCGTTTTGTTGGCTGCAATATTTATTGATCTCATGTGGTCAATCTTTGCAGGAGCTGCGTGGCTGCCTGTCGCGCTCCTCTGCAGCGCCTCCATTAATTTTTTTTTTTCTAATCTGCCAGAACTCATGATTTTCTGACATTTTCTTTATTTATTTTGCAAGGCAAAATGGATATTGTAATCTTCGTCCGAAAAAAAAGTTTGCAACAAGGTCAAATCACTTTTTTTTTTTTTTTTTTTTTTTGGGAACTTTCTTTTTATTTATCATTTATATTAACACAGACAAACACTCAGGAGATGCTTTCATTTATACACATACATACATTCTCCAGTCTTTATGTATCCGGTGGAAGTTGCATACACCGACATACAAAAAATCAGGGAACAGGTGTGTGTGAGATTGACAAACAAAAAAAAAGACCACTTCATATAACGTAGAAACATGTTTCAGTAAATAAAAGAAAATAGCTCACACTGACTGGACTAAAATCACTGTCTGAGATGCTCAATCCACTCGACACAGTCACCTTTAACTGAAATATTGTCCACACTCTTAATGTGTGATATTCAGTGTCACGCTTGGCTTCAGACAATTAAATCAGCTATGTCTGTTACCTATAAACAATACTAAATTCAGTTACATCAACTGCGTCAAAAATATAGCTACACATACCAACATAGTCTCAATACTACGCAGTTGTTACCAAAACAGTATCTTCAAGAAGGTCAAATCCCTTTGAGTGGCCACGCCCTCCCAGGTGAATCACAGAAAGCGTGAAAGCGATTCTCCCCACCCACCACCACCGAACCTTTTACCCACCGTTTGTGTAACGTCGACTAGTATTCCCAGCGCACCTGCTATTTTTCACCGGGGGAAAAAAAAAAAAAATCAATCAGCTGCATCGAGGGAAGGCTCATTTTCATCATCACTTCATTGACTTCCTCCCCGGCTCAATGTTCTTTACAAGCACCTCGTGATGCAGCCGCAGGCCTGGCGGATCACAGGAAGTCCTAATGAGCTTGTGCGTCTGCGCCCCTCGTCTCCCTGCGCCCTTGTTACCTGACATTTTGGTAAAAGTGCTTGCACGCCGCTCGTGCGAGCACGAGGGGCCACCACCACCCCCCCCACCCCCACCACCACCACCCGCCGTAATGCTTTTTGACAGCGAGTGACTTTTTTCCCTTGTTCCTTGCTGCGGGATCGTCACAGTCTGATGCTGAACACGGGGCGACAAAGGCGCACGCTGGTGTGACTCGACGTTGATTTTTCCAAATTCATGAGCGACTCCCATGGTCCCGTCGGTACCCAAGATGGGTGGAGCTGCAGGAAGAGTCGAGATAACCTTGCAGCGGAGAGGAGAAGCTGCAAGTGTATGTTTGTCGCAGCAGTGTGTGTATTGTTGGTCCCTGTGAGCAATATAAATATGTTGCGTTTAAAAAATGTTGTTTGTGTTTGACCTTACTCTAAAAAATCTCTAGTTTAATCCACACATCCAACTTTCCAACCTACCACTGAAAATTACGAATCAATGAAGTTAATATGGAACAGTGATATGAAGGTAATACACACACGTTTTACAATATTTAGTCAATGTGTTACGGCAGAAGCTGTCGAATTGCATCAGTTTGACATTCTGGGAGGCTACTTGTGAGAAAACAACCTGATAATTTTCAATGACGAGCGACTTTCCCTCGGTGAGAGGCAGCTGCGCTTCTCTACAAACTCTGGCGTCCTCGTAGCCACGAAGGTCTGACGTGCGTTTTCAGAAGCTGACCTTATTCCCACTATGCTTGACGTGATCCAACATGGCATTCAAGTGCTGTGTGCCGTCTTAAGAGGCCCGGCTGGCTGGTTCCTCCCACTGTCCTACAGGGGAATGTTCTGCTCCTCACTCCCTTCTTTCTAAATGGACCTTCGACTCTGCTGTGAGGCAGTAAGAGCTCCCTGAGTTTTATGGAAAGAAAAAAAAAAAGAATGTCAGAAAGAGCGCACCCGTTTTGCATTCCTCCTTGTTCAGTACCCAGTGCCGGGTAGCGCCGCTCGGATAAAGAAACCCGGCCTGAGCTGCTCCAGAAGGCCATGGTAGCCGCCATCATGTGTAAATGCGCTGGAGTATGTTCAACACTCTTGGTGTTTCAAATGTTCTGACCCACACTGCTCGCCGCTCGCAGCACAAGGTCTGCTCCCAGGAGGTATGACCTGACCGCTCTAATGGAAATCAATGGAACTACTGGCATTTCAAATGTTACTTGATGAGATTTGTGAGTTCGGCGACAGAAAAGGGGATTAAAAAATATATATATATATTCAAGAATAAATAAAATGCGGGCCGGAATGATGTTAGGCACGCGCGTATTGTAAAAAAAAATATTTCTCAAGGAGATTGAAAATGAGCCAAACATCACTTTAAAAAAAAATTAAAACGCTCTATCTTCCTTTATACATAAATATTACTGTAAACAGTAGTAGTGCCGAGGCCCAGGGGCCGATCGCCGGCACTCGCTAGTCTAAACAAAGCTTTGGGGCGGGAAGTGAGAAACGTTTGCAGTGTTCGTGGTTGAGGTGCAGGTTATGTGGAGTTATGTGGGAGTTGGCTGTGTTTTAAAACAATCCCCCACTGGAGTCACAGACAGCAGCTGCTGGTTGCCAAAAGGAAGAGGGAGGGCTGAAATGCGTTCTTACCTCTTTTCTCTGCGGTTCAAAGGTGCCGCGCCAGCCTCCTCATCTCCCCATCTCATTATTTCTGAACAGAACTGCCTTCCTCGCCGTGTCAAATGCAAAAAAAAAAAGACGTGTTTCCGCTGCAAAGCAAAGCTGCCGATCCAAATGCAGAAAAAACAACAATGAAAAAAGCAGAGGGCGCTTCCTGTTTATCCGCCTCGTTTCAGGAGATTACCAGGACAGTTTACAGCCATTTGTTGTTCATATGTTGACTTGAGAGACGCACACATGGATCCCAAATGTAAATATTTAACATGTGCGTCGGAACATTAGAGAACCATAATCTTGCTGTCTGATGGCTTATTAGGGGCAGTCGTTTGATAAAGGTGACTGTTATCAGCGGGTTCCCTCTGAATCAGACACTCGTTGATTATTAAGGGAGTAAATAGATGATCTCATTAGCTTAATGACTGAATGATCTTCCCTTTATCTTTCATCCATGCGCCATGTTTCTTGAGCTATTCACGGTGGGATGTGGGAGCTCAGAGTCATAGTCAAGAAATCCCTCGGGGGAATTTCCTACTTTTCCTTTTTTTTCTTTTTTCTTTTCTTTAGTTATTGTTCAAAAACCAAAACAAAAGCTATCATTCAAGTCGGTGAGAAAAAAAAATAAATCTGTTCCCAAACAGATTTATTCCATTACTGGGGAGGGAGAGCAAGACGATACGATTCCGTTAAATTTGTGTGCCGATTTCAAAGAAGAACCCCCGTGGACGGGGACACAGATGTACTCGGTTAAAGCAGTACGTAGTTCATTCGCAAAAATTGAAAGAAAGAAGTCAAAGAGAGAGCGGGGCGAGCGTTGACGGCTGAAAGCTGTCCATTTGGCAGACGGGCAGCTGCTGCTGCGGCAGCTCCCAGCAGCTTTTCTGCAGTCTGCCTTTGACAGCCAGGGATAAGTGGCCATTAAAATCCCATGATCACTTAATACACCGGTCATTAGCCGTCAACTGTGCATTAAAACTGCTAGCTGGGACTCGGCGCTGAAGGAGGGGGAGGAGCACAGCGCTGCTATATAGCAAACATATGTATTGAAATGGAAGAATTTCTTTTCATTGGGGAGGCAGAAGGGGGTCGGAAGAAGTTGAAGTCTTTACAGGCAACCCCTCCAGAAATCACAGCCAGTTTGCTGGAAAGATTGTCTTTGTTGGTCGCCATTCGCAAATACAAACCATCAGTTTTCAGGCTCCGAAATGGACGGAAAATTGTTGTTGTTGAAAAACTACTAAATGATTTTATCAAATAAAAACATCCCTATGAATACGCATCAATGTTTTATGTTTTATTTATCAGTGCTGAAAGGACTTCCTTTTGACTGCTGAAGGCAGACAGAGTCCATGTTCATGCATGTTTTTTAATGTTTTCATTTTCGGGAGGACAAGTTATCGCTGTCAACAACTTATAAAAATGCTCAGCCCAAATATAATAAATAGATAATTGAATAATACATTTGCTGAATACCAGAGAGGAACATTTCAAGACTGTTTTGCCCTATTGGAGTTTGTTGAGAGTAAAAAAAATCGAGCTGCTGTTGAAGGAACCTGAGCTGCCGTCACAGCTTGTTGAACATGTTCTGATGTTCACGTCAGTGCAGATAAACAGTCTACAACACTGTCGGTAAACCAACAGCCATGAGTGGACTTCACTCATATCACCATGTTGCTTAGATTCATTAGAGCGTTTTGATGGCTAATAGCTACGTGTGTGATGTAACATAGAATAGAAACAGAATAGAAAAAAAAAAAAACATTGTAGACTAAAGCTGCAAAGCAAAACATCAGAAAACAGCAGAGTTGCGGAGGCAACAGCGAGAGGAGCTCAAATTAGCGGGAGGATCACACACTCCGAGACCTCCGGTGTCGATAGCGCTGACTTTGAGGCGGCTGCCGCCCACCTTGACCTGCCTGCTAAGATGTTTTATGGACGTGTCAATACTTCAGACGGCCGCTGCTGTCGCAGCTTGAAAGAGAGCGGTGGTGTAATTTCACCGATAAGGACGGCCCTTCCTCCGAAGGCAGATGTCCCCGCTTCCCCTCCGTCTTTCATCTCGCTCGGCCACCTGCGGGGTTTTCCCGTCGCGAGAGCCATTAAAAAAATGTTGTTTATCCGGCGCCGGCGTGACATTTGGCTGCTTTTAAATCCGATGTCAGTCTTGTTTGGACAATCTCAGATCGGTAGGAAGCGAACTAATGGACTGGATGTCTGTGTCCACGTGGTCCTCATGTTCCTGGAGATATTTTCTGAGGTTAATGACAGTAGATTCCCAGAGAGAATAAGATTCTGGAAGGGAAACCTCTGGCTTTTTTAACATGTTTTGATTCACGTTTTAACCAAAATCTGTATGAACCTGTCTGTGTAAAATTTACTGATATTTAGATCTTGATATTTAGATGTTGTCGATGAAACCTCATTTAAGTTAAAGTCCCAGTGATTGTCACATCCCGAAGGATGCAAAATTTGTACTCTGCAATTTTCCCATCCCCTGATGGAGCAGCAGTGGGCAGCAGCAGTGGGCAGCAGCAGTGGACAGCAGCGGTGGGCAGCAGCGGTGCCCCAACTGGAAGTCATTGGGTGGTCTAACCCCCCAATTCCAACGCCGAATACTGAGTGCCAAGCAGGGAGGCAATGGGAAGCATTTTTACAGTCTTTGGTATGACCCGGCCGGGGATCAAACCCACAACCTACCAGTCTCAGTACGGACACTCTAGCGCTAGACCACTGAGCTGGTCTACAGCACTGAGCTGCATGTGCTCCGTCAAGGTTACAGGTTGCAACCTTTGTCTTTTTGCCCGATAAGAGGGAAAAGAAAGGTGGTGAACTTGACCATTCAGCGTTGTCATTAATAGAGTCATTAAAAGAGTAGGGAGCTGCATATGTATAAATGGATTTTCTGGTAATTGTTTTTGTAGCCTGAGGCTTGTGACGCCAATTTGTTTTGCTGTCCTGCTGATTTTTTTTATTTATTTTTTTCCTTTTTTGTCAGTATCATGGCGAGCGGCCGCTCATTTTCTGCAAGAAAAGCACAGCTGCAGGGTCATTATAATCTGGTCCAACGGTCCGGAACAGGCCAACGTGTCTCCGGACAGCACTTGCCAGTCTTTATCGTGCGTCATCGAAAACCAAACATTTAAACTGACTAAGACAAACTGCCATCGAGCATCTCGGAGGGGGTAAGAGGCTCCGACTAGCAGGGGGATCAGGTGCTCCAGTTGACTCCTAGAAATCAAATGTTCTAGTCTCTTTTGTTGCTACTGTGGTCATTTTATAGTAACTTGTGACTGAAGTGGCTACACTGAGGCTGAATGAGTGGAACACGAAATTATCACGATTTATTTTTGCTTTTGGCAAATTCTTTTTTTCCATGTTTGCTTCCATGTAATCAGCTAATCGCCCTCCACTTCAGTTCCAGTCAAGGCTCTCCTTGATCGGAGCCCTTCAGAAACACTTGCTGTCTTCAAGGCTAACTCCAAACTGGTAGCAGGAAGGTCAAGTTGAAGTCATTAAACAATATTTTAAGGGTTTTTTACACTCACTCCAGTAGTGGGTTGTTCATTTTGTGTTTAGTGCTCCGCAGGCCTGTGTGTACACACCACCATCCAGTCATCCGCCATGAGCTCACAGGAAGAAGCGGCTTCTCCAAACACATGAATATCAGGGTTTCTGCTTCGCAATGAAGGAGGAAAAAATGAAAAGGCAAAGCTAAAACTTATGCCCATATGGGATTTTCCTCATTTCCTAGCTGCCAGAGGCTAGTTGAAAGCTGTTCTGTTTGCCAACAGACTCGTCTGATTGGAGTCCAATGAGTTCCGGGATTTCTTCCCTCATCAAATGGAACCCAAACAGATATGCAAATTCCGTTTCTCAGCGCGAACTCCCAGCGTTGCTGCTGCAGT
Source organism: Thamnaconus septentrionalis (assembly GCA_009823395.1). NCBI lineage: Eukaryota > Metazoa > Chordata > Actinopteri > Tetraodontiformes > Monacanthidae > Thamnaconus > Thamnaconus septentrionalis. Next base: position 17,507,335 of record CM020514.1, on the reverse strand, counting down.
GTGGCTGTCACCAAGTGTCTCGACAGCACGTGCATGTGTGTGTGTGTGGTTGTTTGTTTGTGCGTGTGTGTGTTTGTGCGCTGAACTTTTCCCGGACAGCAGCGGCACCTCGTGTAGTGCAGCTAACTTGCCTCCGCTCCCGCCTTTCACCTGCACGCACTCCCCCACCGCCGCCGCCTTCAGCCCGGACCTGAGTGATGTCAGGCGGACCGGCTGCTGAAGGAGAGCAGCAGGCAGCGGAGATAAGAGCCACCACACCTCCACAGATTAAACAGCAGGATTAACCTCTCTACTCCACCACTGCCACCACGGTGTCTTTCACCCCCCTTATCTGCCCCCCCCCACACACACACACACACACACACCCTTTTTCTCTTCCAACATTCGCTGCTATACATTTGTGCCGTTGACATGATGTGGGAAATTGCTTTTTAACCCTATGAGGCTTAGCTCTGTCCTTGGCAATTGAAACATAAGAAAATTGTGCAGCGATGGGCCGGCAAGAGAACAAAATAAGGTAATAATAAAAATAATAAATAAAGGCAGAGCTGTTTATCAAAACATGCTTTCTGCTCTCGTCCCAAACCAGCGCCCATTGACTTAGCATGTCCTCACGCATAAGAGGAAAATGGAACTCTGCAGAATACATCACCCATTACTGTAATTTTGGTCTTCTTCTGCATGTGTGTGTGCGTTTGCGTATGTTTGTGTGTCTTCCTGGTTCGATTTGTTGTGCTTGCAAGATTTGCAAGATTTTATTAAAGATTTGGTTTGATTATGGGACGTATTGTGGTTGTGTTGTCATGTTAAGAAGTGTCAGGTAGCGCAGGCGCTAATTAATAGTCTGAACAGATAATGTCCCTGACTCTGCCACCCTGGAGCCACGGCATGGGAAAGGATTTGTGGATCTGTGATTTTCTCCACAGCCGCAGGGGGAATGTTCTCTTCTTTATGTTCTCAGTAATAATATAGCAATAAAAAAACATGTGTTTAATAAGTGGGTTGCGATGCAGAATGTATGTGCTCCCACATAGTGTATATTTGCATACATTGGAATGATGCAACATTGCCGCAGTCCACAGCCTCAGTTAAGAAGTTGGCCCAGGGCTCACAAAACCTCCTGTTACTCAAACTACATTTTAAACCAGTGTGTAAGTGCTGTGTAAGTTGTAAGATTTCAACTCCTTTTTTTTTACGTCTCGGTTAAATTTTATAAGCAATATAAAAGTTGAAACATTGCTTTTTTTCTGTGCCCAGAATAGATTTCTCTGCTTCACCAATAATTGCCCTTACAAGGGTAGTTTATCCGAACTTCCCATTTCAGCCATGTAGCTCCTCACTCATGTGCCAGTGGAGTCTCTGGTGACATTTTGTGATCCACGAAAGGGCTCTAAAGTTTAGAAGGCAGAAAGACGTCCACCCAATGGGAACGGGAAAAAGGTAAAAAGCGTAGCACACCACCGCAAGTGCACGTGTGGAGTCACTGGAGCGTCTGGAAGTCGTGGCATTTTGACTCGTGTAACAGCGAAGTTAACGTCCTGTCCAGTTTCTCTGCCGTCCACGGCCCTTCAGGCCGGGCAGGGGTCAGCGAGCCTGCAGCCCGGACGGCACTTCTATCCTGTGTTGAAGTTGTCTGACATTTACTTACTTTACTTTCTTGGCCACTGTAGCGTGCGAAACAACTTCCTGTCTCTCTGAAGTAGTCGATGCACACTTGACCAGAAGGCTGCAGTGAATAATTTGGCTAAAAATGTGGAGTTGACATTCCAAGATTCAGACTGTCTTGCCTTGAGCAAGCTGTATCTGTTTTGTAGAAAAAGCTTAAGTTCATAATAAATGTGTTTTGTAGTAAAAAGTGTTGGTGTGGTTCAGCTTCCCCTGGGATTTCAATGCGACTCGATAACGGTTTGTCTTGACGTGTAGCAGCCAAGTTTAGTTCGGGCCACGAGGCTGAGATGCACTAAGATCCTCAGGCAATTAGCGTAGCATTTCCTCCCCCCCGCGTGTTCGGCACTCGTGATAAGAGGGCTAGTGACCAAGTGAGCTATGACATTCCATTGATCCAGAAAATTGCTGCAGAGCCAGCCTTGAAATTAGTTTAAATTGCTGAATCAAAAAATGTTATCCAGGATTCTGGCAAGGCCAGCGTAAACCTTATGCGTCTAATCCCCAGCCTGATGCGGAAGGTTGTCAGGGATCGTGTCCACCCTTCCACCCTCCAACCCTCCACCCGTCCTGGATTGATGGGGAGGGGGTTGGACTCCGTGTGGCACAGAGAGAGGGAGAGAGACGCGTGTGACCAGCAGGGATTTGACTTGGATGATGCTTACAGGCGACCGGGGTCGTGACTTGATTTCAAATCTTTAGGCTCTGGGCTTTTTCCGGCCAATCTATTTTCAATTCAATTACAAGCTGAGTCTTTTTCTCTGTGACAACGTCAGATGTTGGGATCTCTCATATGTGAGCCGAGTCGTAAATCTGAGCTTTGACACGCCGTCGAGAATCGTCAGGGGAAAAATAATTTACCGTCAGTCAGGTGCCTCGCGCCTTATCCTCTTTGGATCCTCGCGAAAGAAAAAAGAAAAAATAGCAACAAATAGTTTGGAGATTGATGGCGGGGGAGGGGTGAGCGGGCAGGAATATGTCAACCTAAATACCCTTAATGTGAAATAAGTTCCAGTAAGAAGATCAGTGAAGCGAGCGCGGCGGTGGATTAAAGTCAAATATAGTCCATTACGAGCAGAATCACCGCTCTGTCTCAGAGTTCTGCTCCAGCGCCTTGATAGATAGTTTGCAGGCCACGTCTCGGCTGTTTGGACAAGAAATTGAAAACGGCTTCTTCTTCTTCTTCTTCTTCTTCTTCTTCTTCTTCTTCTTCTTCTTCTTCTTCTTCCTCTTTTCTTCTTCCTCCTCTGTGACCTAAACAACACCGTGTCCAACTCACGCAGAGGTTTGCAATATGACCTTTAAGCACATCCATGTGCACCAGCCACCACATCACGTCTGATGGCAATTGAAAAGCAGCAACAGATCCGACACCTCTGAGCCACTGAGCCTGTGTGAGCTGAGCAGACTGCTGCTGCTGCTGCTGCTGCTGCGGCTCAGTAATGAACAGATGAAATATGGGTTTTAGCGCTGGCGCCCAGCGGTGTGCCGCCACCACTGCCGTCGGAGCCGCCGATGACGCTTCCACCTGTGCAAAGAGCCGCAAGGTGACTGTTGAAACCTGCGCGGCGAGTGGTGTTAACCCTACCACATCGGCCGGCCCCGCCCCCTCTGACCTAGTCCACGTCCTCGCCGCCTAGTTTTCGCTTTCACCTTCAAAGACTTTCCTGTGTCCTCGGCTCAGTGTTGGGTGGAGTGTCAACGAGTGGCAGCAGCAGAAAACAGGAGGAGGAAAATCCTCCAGAAAATCTTCCAGGTCTTCAAGTTTGACGTTGTTGTGCCACAACGTTGGCACCCATTTAAATTGAGTCTGCTTTCTGCTTTCTCCTTTTGCCTCGCGTGGCAAAAAAAGTTCATAAGTGTGTGAAACTTTTAAGTACGTAACATAATCCCCTCCTGCTACTGACAGGAAGAAGGAACTTGCCCCGAAGACCACTCGACGGATTTTTAAGTTAGTGTGTGAAAATCCAGCCGGATAAGAGGACGCCCCACTGGATAGGCTGGGATTAGTCCATCTATTGATTTGTGTCATCGGCGGGAAGACACAGTATATTACAAGCGCATTAGAAGACAGTATCTCTCCAAATTAGAATGTGGTGAAGCGGCGTATGGACGGAGACGAGGCACTTCAAACAGCTGCTTAGCGGCCCCGGCTGATTTGTTGAGCCCCCCCCACCAACAGGTACATTATGCAAAAAAAAAAGTACTCATTAGAGCAGAAACACCAGAGACATTAAGAAAAAAAATCGACAGCGGCTTCACTACAGGTTCAAATTAACGACAAGCGCTGTGTCCCCCCGACGGTCGTCACTGCTTTGTCTGCTGAAGGTCCTCGGTCGACCAGCCGCAAGAGAAAAACCACCCGGCCTGACAGTGTGTTGACACTCTGTGTCACACCTGCACAGATGCTGAAGCGGGGCAAAAATAGCCAACCGTGGCACAGCCGCCGTCCAGCAAAGCTAAATAATTTCTATCCTCATCACAGCGTTTCCTACAGCTTAACGTGCAGGTTAAAGGAAGCTCAGCACACAGGGGGACCTGCATTTACAAATCCAACGCCCCCTGACCCCCCTGCGCACACCTCCCCCCTGGTCCCCCCAACTCCCCCCACTGCAGATTCACCGCACTGAATCAAGCCAGGAGAGAATACACACTTTGTGCAGAGACGAGGCGTCATTTATTTGAATTTCAGTCACTCTGACGCACTTTCACTCACATGACTAAGTGGTGGGAGACTGCTGACGCCAGCCAGCTCAGTATTATTAAACTCACATCCGAGGTGCGTTCAGCCTTTTCCTTTACAGACGTGCATGATTTGTAGCGCATCTTCGCCATAAACCCCAACCATAAAATCAGAGATGCTCACAAGTGGAAGTCAGCGGCGCTATCAGCAGCAGCGCTAACTATTATTTTCTTTGCGGAACTGTGTGTGCAGATAAACAGTGGCGCGATATGACATTACACACTTTAGCACCATTCTCGTATAGAATCCCATATGTGCCTGCGTTTGCACAGCAGAGGGGGAATATTTATTGTGGGACAACACGAAGCGTACCGCTGTGTGATGAAGAGGACACGTCCGCACTCGCTCTCGGTCCAGGAAAGAACAGAGGACAACCGGAGAGGAGATGGAAGAGTGAGGAGCCCGGTCACGGCCAGATGAACATACAACAGTGAGTTTAACGAGAGATTGCACTGTTCAAAGTCAATGGTTGGTATCATAGCCAACCTTAACCAGGATGCGCTATGTCCCTCTAGGTTAGCCACTGTCTGAAGATTATTTCTGTGGCTGCCTTGGCATTGGTGGACCACTTCTTAAAGTAACAAGTGTTCTGCTCTCCTTCACTTCACAGCTGATTAACAGGAACATTGCTCACTAGCCCCTAGAAAGCTTTTGGATGCTACTGGTCAGACCTAAACCCATTAGAAGAATGAAGCATGTGCGTCATCTAAAGTGGCATGCAAATGTCAACAGACCACAGGCAACAAAAAGGATGGGGAGATGCAAAGGGATGATTCGGCACAGCTGCGGATGGCTTTTTTCTGTTTAGTCCGTCATTTTTTTTTTTTAGGCAGCGTATAGCCAAAAACTGTGTTTGAACCATGTTAAAAAGACCTCAGAACATTCTGGCTGGGCGGAAATAATTCTGAGCAGGAGAGGGACCAGACGTACGTGCTGGAGCAAATGCAATAAGCTAGCAGATTGCTCTGGGTCTGCAGCTCATCAAAAGTAAAATCCAAGAAAGTCTGGAGCCCAACCAATCACTTTTATAGCCATCAGATCTACAGACGATACACGCTCTACTCCCCGGCACTGTGAGAACAGACAGACTGAAGACAACTCAGCTTCTCAAGGAAATTCAAGACAGAAAAAAATCCCATGCAATGTTTTTTGTCAACTTCGCATACTTTGCATACATATGTATATGTATGTATGTATATATGTGTGTGTGTGTGTGTGTGTGTGTGTGTGTGTGTGTACATATACATACATATATGTATATATACATATATATGTATACACACATTAAAATATTGGAAAGATATGCGAGAAGTGATAACTAGAGCAACAGGAGTGCACGTCTACACACTGCAGCTCAATCAGTGGGTTGTCTGTGCATGAGTCATGAGGTCTGTATCTTCTGCTGCCACACAGCTCCACGTCATTTTCCAGCTGCTTAATGTCGACATGCATATAACCACCAATTCTACAAAATAAACCATTTATTATGACCACAACCAGAGCTTAGTAAAAAATAAAAAAAAAAAAGGAAAAAGGAAAAGCAATCACACAAGGTTTAAAGGACTGGTGTTTAAGATTTAGCTGCACCTTGTGGCAAGGAAGCAGATTGCAAACAAATGAATAGCTGTTCATTTGCCAGGGGGAAAGATTGTCAGACAATCAAACAAACTGCACCCTTACTCGTTGGCCCAACCAGCCGCTCTTGCAGAAAGCAGGTGGCTTCAATGTGATTTTGTAAACTTGTTTATCATCTGCAAACTGTTTGAGGAAGGACCAGTCTTTTTTTAATGCCCCAGTTGTTGTCACATCTTTCTTCGACCAGCTCTGCTGTCAGAGTAAAGTTACAAAACCCTGAGCAGCCTTGTGCACCCGGCCCGCCTCATGGCCGCATGATCGAAGATGTGGTCATGATGCCACATTCTTTACTCTTATTATTGATGAATGGAAACACATTTGGACGATTTGTACTTAGCGAGACAATATAATTAAACACATACATATAATTCATATTTCTTTCTATGCCACTAAATCCTTGTAAATTGTTCCTTTGTTACAAAAATTGCCCTATTGAATTTCCACACTGGAATGAATAAAATTCCATTTCTCAGCCTGTTTTCATTAGCAAAGTGACAGACTTGTGTCAAGGAGGGCATTGCTCTCTTTTGTACCACGTAGACATGAGACTAGTGGCAAAACAGGGAACTCGGCAAGTTGAGCCCCTTTTTGAGCGACACTGACAGGGCATCTGTTAAACTGGAGCCCGCCGGGGGGCTGCAGGAGCCCGGTTCCCGTCGGATGCAGGAACAGTTGATGGATGCCTCCTGTGACCAGAGAAGATGAAGTGTACAGACTGTAGCAACACTGGTGCAGTGACCATGCTGGGGGAAATATGTCCGTAATGAAGCCTCATCCGCCGGATAGAAGTTCCTCTGTGAAGCGTTGGCCTCAGCTCTGGCCCAGACGGAGACGCAGCAGGATTATTGCTGAGGAAGGGCTGAAGTAAAGCTGCGGTTAGAGATAAACAAACAAATCACTGTCATTAATCTGTGACCTTTATATTGAAGGATGCAAACCTATTAGTTTTAGAAATATGTCACCGTTGCATTTGCAACTGAGCAGGTAAAGTGATTTTCTTTACGTCAAAGACGACTTTGACTTGACGTTATTATTAAAGCATTTGATGTTAATAGGAAGGCCTCTGGAACATACCAACGATGTATACCAACACTCACACACACACACACATCCCCCACCCCCATGTAAGGAAAGATTATGGCATGTCCTAAAGTTTTTAATTATTATGCAAAACCTGTTTGCTGCTGAAAAGTTATTATATGATTGTCAGTGATGGAATCAAAGTCCCGTCACACATGGCAGTTCTCATTTTCAATTTCAAAAGGCGCCGGGTCTTACAAATAACTTCCAAAAGAGTTTTGAAACCAAATAATTGATTTCCAGCATCAAACGCTCCCGGGTTGCTTTGTTTTTGTTTGCAACAAAAAAGTGAAACATTTTTCGACCTCTTTGTCAATATTGCACCTCGAGGGCCCTATTCTTTTACAGATTAATTAAATTTGAAAATCCAATTATGGCATAATTAAAGGACAAAGAAGTAAGAAACAGAGTTAGTGGCATTTCAGAGATTAAAACAGATTAAAACATTGCAGACACATTTCCATCTAGCCAAAGCAAAGTTGCAGCAGTCCGATCCACCAGCAGCACATTCCTCATCCCATGGGCAAAAAATGAAAAATAGGTCGCATGGTTGAATAAAACAGGACTATGCAAGCAGGGAAGAGTATTTCATGTGTGAGGCAGTCACATGACAAAAGTAAAAAGGAGCATACCTTTTAGTTTCATTCTGCAAAGCTGCTCCGTTGTTAAATAGTTGCTGTGCAGGACCTCCAGGGAAATTAAAAACATATTGTGCCACCATTTCCCTGTGACTCAGTGCGTCCCTGGGGATAACACTTTTAAAATTTCTAATAAAGGAGACTTCAAATTACAGTGAGGGGACCTGGCATTAATTAAACTGGGGATTACAGCCGGGTCAGCCTCTCATATTTATCTGTTTATACCCAGGCTTTGGTCCTCAGTAAAGACTGCCTGGCGAGTCCAGGTCGCCGCTCACGGGTAAAACAAACATGCGCTTGTTCTCGGGTACGATATGCTGATAATTTATGTGTTGCAATAAACTCAAAGGTGAGGTTCAGGTTTTCAGACGGGCCACGGTGCATGTAAGTAGAGGTGGTCTGACCAGGTTTGTTTGTCTCTCCATCCTGATGGTTTTCTGCTCTCTTTGTCTGCTACACTGCTACTATTAAATTAAAACTTCTCACACAAGTACACTTTTGAAACAGATCACTACACCTCTACAAGGTAGTGTTTAGAGTCACAATTAGAATTGACAATAAATGAAAATAAAATACACATAGCATCAGTCCAGAAAGAGACATCGGCCAACTTTTCCTTCAACTAGTCATATGTTCAATAACAACCCAATATGCTGTCTTAACATTAGCTATGCTTTTCTGGAACATTTCAATTCTAAAATATTTAGTTTAGATGACCAAGTTCTGGAAAAACAAAAGCAAAACAAAAAGGTCTTTACGGGGACTTTTCCTCTCGGGGTTTTGAGAGTAGGAAAATATAAACTTTTGCTTTATTATTTAAAAAAACGCAAAAGTACACATGATATTTCTTTTTTTCATATTTATAAGTGTTCCCCAAACTGTTTGTCTAATTAACTGCTTTTGTTAAGAAAATTTGGGAACATCTTAGCCTTGTTTTTTTTTTTTTTTTTTTTTACATCATCCTCGTTTTCTGACTTTTGTTTTTGTGCGAAAGAAAAAAAACATTGTCATTTACCTCGCTTGTTCCTAGTTGCGCAAAAAAACCAAAACAAAACTACAAGATTTTGATGTTTCTTATTCAGAGAACAAACAAAAATAGATGTCGCTCCCTTGTGATAGAACGCCGGTTTGAATGTTTCACGAACGTTTCGCTTTAGGAACGAGCTAAAATCAATGTCAGTGTCGTCAGCCGAGCGTCCCGAGGAGAAGGACAAGGCTGCGTGTGCCCGAGTCGCAGTGTGTGGGCCATGGTTGCATGACTTTAATCACATTGTCTGTTTGGCAGAGTGGAGGCGCATCAATCTTATCTGCTTAGCTGCATGCAACACCTCTCAGAAACCCCTCGGCCGACACGGTGTCGGTCATTGGGATCCGACCACAGTGACCTGCTGCCATGCGTTGACGTTATTCCACCGCTTCTGCGGATACAATTACATTTACGCAGCAGTAAAAAATGAATAACCCAGTCGATAACGATCCGTGTGTAAACTGGCGGCAGCATTTCTGTAACAGACGCTATCATCTGGAATGTGAGTGATATATTTAAGTACAGGTTTTTTTTATCAGTGCGGCGCTCCTGTCCGCCTGTTACAACCGTCATCACCGCATAATTAATTTGCAATTTCCCAGCCGTCAGTCTGACAAAGTCCTTTATCCCCCCGACGAGCCTCTTTTGTTTGTTTTGGTGCAGCATCGCAGATTGGGGCCGTGTGTTTGATTAAGCCTAATTGAAGATAGGGGCCAACTTTATCTCTGGCTCGACAAACAGCGGGGTAGAGCCAAGTGGGAGTGATGGATGGTCCCTCCCGGCCTCTCCCCGTTGTTTGTTCCGTCCCTCGCTGTGCTTAAAAATGACCCTTCAAAACGGCACCAAGGGTGGAAACTCGTGTTCTCGGCGGCGGCGCCAGAGGAGGACACGCTTGCTTGGGTAATCCTTTAGCATGGCTTTTTACATGAGCTGCCCCCTTTTTCCTGGCACCGAGGCAACCCTTCAAATATCAATAGCGGCTGTGCGCTATTCCCTTCGGGCAGGTTCACTCGATGGCTTTCAGTGCCTGTATGAGGCCTCGCCTTGGCAGAGATGGAAGAGGCGCGAGAGAGTGCGCTGACATTGATTTCTTCATCCCGGTGCACACGCTGATGCATCGACTCGCCGTGCCGATCAGTGAGAAACATTCTGTTTGGGGCCCCGAATCTGAGGGGAAAAAGAATTCCGTCACGCCGGAACGCCGCCGCCACCGTCAGGGGCCGTAACAAACGCGGTCCTCTGCTCCACCTGCTTTTTTTTTTGCTTTTGAGTCTTTCTGCCCGTTAAAGCTGCCAGGGTTGGTTGTGGAAGTAACTCGGTGGAAGCTGTTTTGACAAGCAGCGTGGTGATGCTAAGGGGTGTCAGTCCACATCCTCAACACCCCTCCCTCCACCGACAGTCCGACGGAAAGCCCCGGGTTCGGTCAGCAGCTCTTCCTTCCGCTGCCACAACAGCCGCAGACGGTAACGAACGGCCGCGCCGTCCTGATTTAGTCGTCTCGCTCGCATCATTTGCTCGATAATGACAAAAGTCGTGCACGCCGGCAGCGCGTCGTGGCATCTGGCGCCGTCGTCGTCGGAGGTGAAAGCCGCGTGACGCCTCGTTGTCGACAAAATAAACACGACGCCTCCCTGACATGTTGTCAGAATGAATTATAGGGTTTTGAAAAAGAGAGTTGCAGAAGTCGCAGTTCTTCTTCCTGGTTTACAGCTTCGCCACTTGTTATGATAAGTCATGCGTTTTTAGTGCTTGACTGCAATCGGGGGCCCTGATACGACACATGCTCCAGAGGCAGAACAGAGGGAGAGCAGAGCACACTCTGCAGCTGCTTCCCACCTTCAGGTAACAGAGCTGATTGCATGTGTGTGTGTGAGTGAGGGGAGAGAGAGAGAGAGAGAGAGAGAGAGAGAGAGAGGGAGAGATGGAACCAAATGACCTTGTAGTACGAGAAACTAATCCTGCATTCTTGATGATGCCACACAGATCAATTCTGTCTTCACGCGTAACCCCCTAAACCTATTAAAAACCTGAATTTCAAATAGATGCCTCGCCATGATTTGAATTGCGCTCATTTTAAGATATGATCGATGTGTAAAGTGTGAGGGGGGGACAAAAAAATAAAAAAAGGAAGAAAGTCTCATCACCGGGAGCATCCAGGTCGGCTTTGTGTCTGCTAAATGCGGCAAAATTGCTCAGAGTTGCATTAATGAAACTCTGCCTGAATCCGAGCAGCTGTGGCCGAGGTCAAACCGGAGGATGCCACCTCCGAAATGGATTTGACACAGATTCATCCGCGCATAGCAAATGTGCGTTAAAAAATGCATGCAGCCTGATTCCTTCATATTATGAATGTTGAAACTATTTGGCTTTGGCACTGGGGTGGAGAGGGGGGGGGGGGGGCAGATCAACCCTGCACATATCTTGGCTTTTTGTTTTCACAGAGCTCTTTTCACACATCCTGGCCAAATATAATTTGCTTTGGTTAAACATTACCTGCCAATCGTGCCATTAGTTGAATTTGCATGGAAGCATAGATACTTCCCATAGCCATGCTTCCTCTTTTCCATTCCACCCTAAGGTTATGTACATTTCCTTTCAAGAGAACATGTTTTATTTGGTTCGGACAGTTTTGGAGGGCTGCTGAAGTTTTTCACAGTTTATTTGCTTTCCCACCAGTTTGGAGTTTAGCTACTGGAGTTTTCTCAGCTGACAAATGGCACAGAGGTTCATCTGCCCCCCTGTTGGACTTTCTGATTGTCGTTCATTTGGTTAACAGCGAAGGAAAAAATATCTCCAAAAATATAATATCAAATAAATATCTCCAACGTTTTAATAATAAAGATATGTACTGTAAATACTTTTCATTCACTCGTTTTAAACTGAAATGAAACAGTTTGTAGGGATTCAGCACAGAGCAACCGAGCAGTATACTTCTATCTGAACCCCAGCGACTGTGACCGCTGACTTTGTGTCATGCTGTTATTGTTGCCATGGTTACAGCCTGTTTATAATGGTTACACATGTGTGTGGTGTTCAGTGCACCAAAATAGCAGTGTGTTATGAAGGCTAGTGTTTTGTTTTTTCACCGTCAGGTTGTAGGACAGGATATCATTTATTTCTACTCTGTTTTCACCAAGAGCCGACCGATCACATCTTAAACCGCACATGAATTAAAAAATCCAAACCGGTCTGACTCGCTGGGTGTCAGCTGTTCAGAAGCTGACACCCAGGGACCGTGCTGTTCACACAACACTGCGCACCGTGTTAAGTTTGTCACTTCCTTGTTTTTCTTAGTCTCTTACCCTTGTTCAAAACACCACATTAAGCAGATGAATGATCTTTTTTTCTGTTGTCTCCCAAACAGCAACAGCAGCCAAAAACATTGAGTCACTAACTGCCACGTCGCTCTGGCTCTGTATTATCTGTCACCGGCTCAGTTTCATTTTCCTTCTGGCTGCCACCTGATGTTCCTTCATTCTCTTCCACTCTTTCCATACTCTTCTTGCCTTGTTCTTCAGCACCATTATAATGATTATTGGGCGTTTTAAAGAAACTTGGGACACTCAGCTACGCTGCCATTTTGCATCTTAACATTAAGAACTGCAAGGCAGATTGACCAAATAGACAATGAGAGAGGGAGAGATGAAAAACAACCTTCAATTTCACTTTCAATTAAAACAAAACACCAGTGCGAAAAAATTATTTGGTTCAGGAAACCTGGAAGGGCCCCAGTTTAACCAGTAATTTGACTTTGATGATGCCTGAGGTCCACACTGACTTTGGTGAAGCATGCAGTGCAAGTTCTGGTTAAACATGCATTGAAGGGTTTGCTCTTTCTCTCCTTGAAACAAAGGTCGTTTCTGGGAACTTTTTTGTCTTTCTTGCATGGAGTGGCAAAGGTTTTGTCTGATTTATTTCTTTCTTTATTTTCCCGGCTTGAAATGGCTTCTTCCCTGCCGAGTGACCTTTGTGTTGTGTTGATTTTAGCACTTGTGCTCCTGTTTCTTCCAGCGTCTCGACCGGGTCTGTGCTTGTTGTTCCAGGATTGATTTGCACTTTTCGTCCACAGACTTTACACTCATTTAAAAGGCAGAAGATGTCTCTTTCCTTGGCAGCTTATAGGTTGTGGGGTAGCTTGGGTCCTGCGGTCCCTGCGGCCCTGCTCTCCTTCTCCTCCTCCTCTTCCTCCTTCTTCCGCCCTCTGGGAGCTGGATTTCCAAAGTGAAATTCAAAATTTGCTTTGATCTGTAATGAAGACTTTGGAACCTCACCATCCAGTTCTTTATTCTCTTTACCCAAGTGAGAAGCTTCTAGTGTCGCTGCTCACCGAGCGGCTTGACCTGGGAATGAAACACTTCCAGCTCATCTCCCGGACACGTCTGAGCTCAGCAGTCACCACAGCTTCCTCCCGCTCCTTGTGAAACCCCCCACCTGCCCCCGGCGTCTTGAATTGTCTTTTGCTTGACAGTCTCCTCTCGGTCGCAGTTTCCGGTCTGCACTTTGCCTTCCTGTCTAATTTCCAGGAATGTGTTTACATTTCCTCTGAATCCGACCAAAAAATGGAATTCAATTCAAATTTTTACTGTCTCGTTATAATGTAGGATAAACACAAGCCAGCGCATGTTTTTTTTTTTCTTGATGTGTGACGTTTACACTCAGTGAGGCCATTTCATCGCTTTTCTTTGGACCAAGTGTAGCTGTTGACCTTTGTGTCATAACTGTGACACTGAGCAGTGTGTCCCAGCGACGGGTCACGCAGACGACCTCGGCGAGGAGCCCAGTCGAGCGTGCATGGACGCGCTCGGCAGCTCTGGCCGTAAATAATAATAGCAAAACAACTTCAGTGTAAGTAACCTCGAGGAGATTAAATGCGCACAGACAGTCGGGGCTGCGACCACAGGAAGCCTTCCAATATTTTGAGGCCTTATTACCGGCAGGTTATTGAAGTGACAGTCAGAGAGGCCGAGCGGCGGGCCCGAGGTTGCCGTGACCGAACCCGACTCCCTCGAACGGCGCTGTGGTGCATCTGATGCAGAATGTTGGTGAAAAATTCAGATTTATGAGCGTCACAGCTGCGCCATCGACCCCTGGTGGGTTTGTGAGACCAGCCCAGACCTGCAAGGTGGCAACTTGATCTTAAAAAATCTGAGTTGTGAAACACAGGGGCAGCAACAATGACAATGTTTTGCTCTGTGAATTTCCACCGTGATTTTCGATTTTGAATAAATGTTATTTACTTAGTTTTTTTAATTTTTGTTATTTGATTCATCAAAAAATAATCCACCAATTGATCGATTGTAAAAAATAATTGGTAGGTAAAACCTCGACGTGGTCTGTATTGCAAATTCTGAATATACAACAGATCTGTGAAGTCTTTTTGAAGTTGTTCTTTTTAAAAATTCTGTCCTTGAAGTTCGGGAGCTTCTCATGCTTGGTGGAAACCATCCCCGCACTCTCACGATTCCCATTTGGCAGCCCCGGGGTCCACATGCCAAACATCTGGCCGGGTGGCGTCCAGCCACTGGGCTAATGGCAGGCCAGACATCTCGCCAGTCTTTGATGTGCAGACAGGGATTACGCTGCTCCTCTGCTTTCACTCTTAATAACTGGTATTAACTGAGAATCAAATCATCTATAATCTTTATCGACCTCCATCGGCGGCAAATGGCAGGAGTTGCTGGAACCATGATGGATGAGCCAACTCAGTGTGGGAGAGAGGGGGAGGGGGAGAGAGAGAGACAGGAGGACTAACTCTTAAGAGAACCACCGGAGCGTCGAGAGAAGAAGTCGTGTGTCACTGTGCAAATGTCTTGTTCGTAGCTGAGATCCGAAGCAGCTTTCTGGAGTGTAAGACAGCGCTGAGGGGATTTCTTGTGTGCGGTGGGGCCGATGAAACGGACGTCCAGCACAGCCGACACGGGGGGGAGTTTCTTATGCCGTCAAAACCACGACTGGAAATCAGCAAATTAATCATCACAACTCCATCAACCTCCTGCAGATAAATCCAGCCAAATTATGGCCATTCAGTCCCATTTCTTCATTTTCATCATCTGTCCTCTGATCAGAATCATTCAAGGACAGAGTCCGTCCGAGGATGTCAATTCCCTTTCGTCTGGCTCCTTTGTCCCATTGCTGCATTTATCTCGCTCTCTAACTGAGGGGAAGCTTTGATTAGGGACCAAATTAAAATTGCCGTGTTTAGGTTTTTGGTGTGAAAGTCGCTTTCTGCTCAGACTTCCTTGGGATTTTATCACCCCCCCACCCCGCCGGATTGTGTCCTGCTCTGTAGGTTCTGATTTTAAAAGCCAGTCAGATTTGACGACTGAATGAATCCACGTTGCAAGCGAGAGACGGGTCCCTGCGCAGCACTGTGCTGCTGGAAGGTCATCTACGACTCTCACATTCCCCAAAGCAAAAAGGATTTTGGGAGGTCAGGAACTGGCCGCGTATGTGAACTTATTGCACCATCTTGTGAATAAACCAAGTGTTGCACATTGCTGCGAGTCCCAGTGCCCCTCCTGTCGCACTGGGATGCACACAAATATCAGGTTACCTGATCGGTATTTGCATAGGTTACGTGTGCACGTCGTGACATCAACTTTTCCGCAGGATGACAAGAGTCACCCGTCAACGTTCATTTGCATCTGCGTCTCTCTCGCGGCCCTGGGGGGACACAATATTTTATACCGATGATTAATGTCAAGAGATAGAAGATCCCTCCCTACTTTCATCAACCCGCGCACGTGGCTCCAGCCCAACTGATAGCGTTTCCCCAGAGCTCCCGCAAAAGAAAAACAAGCGAGCAGGTGTCTCGGTTATGATGAATACTAAATAAACACTCTGGCCAAGGAGCTGCGGCGCCGCTTCTTTTCCGGTGGCACTCGGGTGTGGGAGTGTTTGTGTTTTTGGACGCAGTGCCAGAGCCAGAGAGAGGCAAGTGTGGGCTTGGGAGCTCAAGAAATTAAATCCTGTGTTAATGACGGGGGGTACTTTAATTAAAGCCGAAACATCTTCATGACTGCGGAAAAACAGAGTTGACAGTTAGACAAACGCCCGAGGCGGCGCCGTTTTGGCCGTGCGGCGCCCCAGGCGACTGCTACCTCGGCTGTATCAGTGTTCGCACACGCAGAATAACTGATCGGAAACGTGGGCGAAGTGAGGTGACGCGGAAAAGTAAAGCGCACTTGGCTTATGTGAACCAGACAATATGTTCCGCTGCTATCTTTGGAGCCCCTTTAGCCCGTCTGTTGACGACGACTGCGCCGTACTTCCCTCTTCTGAGACATGATCTCAGGCTGATGGCTGGGCCTGAAACAGCCCTGAAATTGCTCCCAACCCACCAAAGGGCAAAATAATATAATTTTTTTTTTTTTTTGCCTGAAGCATCTGGTTGGTTACGCTGCTCCGAGTGTTGACAGAGCTCTTCAAACATGACAAAATTTTTTTTTTTTTTTTAGATCAGTTCTTGAGATTGTGATCGGGGCTAATGACATCCAAACGTGAAAATCACAGATCAGGTGGATTATATGAGGTCCGTTAGTACATGGCCACCTAGAGCACAAAGTGATTCATCACAACTACAGGCAGAGGGACATTGGAGATTCACAGCCCTCTAAATGAATTACCTGCATTATGACAGTTTCTTCACTTAGAAGCAGCTATACAGGCCCGGGACGGTGATTTTTGTTTGTTTTTTTGTTTTTTTGTTGTTTCTTAGTTGTTTTTAGCCCGGGCTGTCCTCAAAGGAAGCTTTCACATCTCTGAGTGGAGAACGAGTGGGCCATTCTATTTGTGAGTGGCTGAATTGGGCAGGGGAGCCTGTCCATTTCCAAACCTGTTTTTCAAGAGCATCTCTCTCTGCACCATTAGCCGAGTATGCTCTGATGCACAGGGAATTGCAGCGCCGGGAGGGTATATGGTGGGGGGGTGGGAAAAAATAGGAATACTAACATTTGAAAAGCGAGAGGTTTGCTGAGTGCACTGTTCTGACTTTGGTGCCCCACTTATTTGTGACGCTCCGTCGGAGGAAACCAGAGAGCCGGTGCTGCAAAGGAGGAGAAGCGATGAGTCAGAACTCCCACACTAATGACTGAAGCAAAGGCCCCGCAGGTAGCTGTCAGAGTTCTGTGTTTCAGATGCGTGGAATTTAGTCAAATGAGTGTAAAGACAAGTTGTTTTAAAAAAAAAACAGGAGAGCGTGAAAAACCTGCCTTTGCATTTGAGGCCACACTGGGTTGATGTGACGTGCACCTTTTTTTTCCTGCCCCGCTTTAATTAATCAGAACGACGGCTCATTGTGAGCGCTGTTTATTTCACGAGTGACTGCGACGACTGCCTGCAGAGCGCTGAGAGTGTGTATCTCACTTAAATGGCTCCACGGGGCTGCCATCGAGACCTCGACCTTGAAGGTACGGACCTGTGGAGGAACAACTGGTGCTGAATGCTGTTCCGGGTTTTCAAACCGACTTCCGGTTTCATTGCTGAGATTCTTCTTTGTTTACCCAAAATGCTCTCTTTTTTCCTGAATATATCCTGAGATCCTGAGGTTGTGACACGATACGGATTGCACTCTCTGCTGGAGAAATATTTAGATACTAGATGACGCAATGTCGTGGCTGCAGCAGCACAGAATGTGCATTTGCTCAAGGTTTTGTGTTTTTACTCTGACATCAGAAACGGGGGGCAGAAATTGAGGGCAGAAATTTCAAAATTGCACACATACTCGGACTTTAAGCTGCGTGAATTGAGTTGTAGCTATTCTGAACTGCGCTGGTCTCCCCAGGAGTTTTTTAATAGGTGATGTTGTTTGGTAATAAATATAGAAACTTTAGAAAGCAAAGTTTGTGGTTCAGGTTTTTTGGTACAAAGCGCAAGGATAAATGGAAGAACCTCAAATGCTTCTCTTTGTAAATGTAGTTTAGATTTTTTTTTTTTTTTTTTCATAGGTGTGAAAGTTTTCTGGTCTGCGTTTAGAAGTTGTAGGAATAAAACTTCTCAGCCTTTTTCTTTCAACCTTCTTGCTTTTGTCTGGGTGCCTGCGACTTTGTCGCCTGCAGAGTGGAGGCGCCTCCCTCTGCACTGTCCTCTGTCACACTCTGTCCTCTTTGTCCTCCAGTTCAGTTCTGGAGAAGCGATGACACTCTCACTGATGCATTATGCAGGATTTATGCATTGTCATGGCAGTGCTGATTTATTTATTTGTTGAGGGAGTTTCGCTGGCACATTTGGGCCTTAAATTACAAACTGCGTGTTCTGCGTGTGTGTCCGTGCAAATCAAGATCTGAGTGGCTGACAGCACCCCCACGCCCAACCCCCCACCACCACCACCACCAACATCCCTTTATTGTTATCATGCTATCATTCCATGCTTTCCTTTTGCTGGTCTTTTTAAACATTTGTCACATAAGACAAATTGCATTTATTTGCTCACACAGTGAAGCTGAGAACTGGAAACTCAGATGAACCATCATGTCCATTTTTATAAATCATTGATCAGCTGAAAACATTTGTACACTTGCTGTTATTTTCCGCTGCAACACAGAAAATTCTTGAAGAAAAACTGCTCCAGTCCTCCAGCTGAGAGCTTGACATGACAACGCTCGCCCTTACAAGCCGTGGGAGCCGGCCTAAATGGTTTTAACCGCCAATCAGTGCTTTGACATATTGTGCCACCTACTGTAAATGGATTTAAATCTTCCTCCCCCTTAATCAAGAGTCCCAACTGGTGCCAAGCAGCTGCCCTGATAATGGGTGTCCTCCAACGAGGCGGCGACTCCTGCAGGTTACATAAAAGAAAACGCGCAGTGGGATTGTCGGACCAGTCATGAGCAGGATGTGTGAAGGTCCACTCACTCCACCAGGGCTTTTAACTTCTGTCCAACAGTGTGTGTGTGAGGGTGGCGGGGGTGGGGGTTCTTCATGCATTTAGCATTGAGGCGGTATGAACAACGACTTATGTATGAAAAAATAATTGCAGCGCTCAGTGTGAATTGGCCTTTAAATGCCAAATGAGAGCCCGACCTCTTTAACAGAAGAATAAAGCTGCCTTGCCTTTAACAGCTTTACATTGTAAGCCTGCGCTCACATCAGATCCAGTGTCATGACAACAGCAACACATTGCCAATCCATTTTCAACTCGTTCTGACCCAACTGAGGAAGATTATGCAGGAAGTTAGTGCGTATCCATCACAACAGAATCCAGGGTGAATAAATGATGTGCTCTTCTTCAGCCAATAACTTTCAAAAGGTTGCTGGAAACATATTAATTCAACTCCATTAGCTTTTCTGCTGCAGGTAAAACCAGGCAAGGGAAAAAAAAAAAACATTTGTTTTTCTGCCGCAGGTGAGGATTTTTGCAGAGAGCTCCACAGCCTCTCATCCAGCAAACTCAGTGTTTCTATTTGTTCTTCTCCTTCTTGTTAAGGTACAAACATCGCTCGAATTGGATTCTATTAAACAGATTAAATCTAAAGACCGTTCTCAGTAATTACACACTTTAACCTCAGCGTGGTGATCGTTTATCTCTGGTGCAGCTCACAACGTGAACGTGAAAGCAAACCCGATCTCCAAAGCAGGTTCCGCTCTCCACGATCTCGCTCTGAACCATCAGAAGTTTGCGACAGAGAACCCACGCACATGTTTACATCCGTCAGTGTCGAGCATTCTGACATCCGCATGACAACTAAGCCAACAATACCTCTTTAAGTGCTGCAGGAATTAGCTCTTGTCAACAACTTGAGTGACTCGGCGGAGAACAAAACGCCTTTTCATTCGGTTCGCGGTGCCACGCTGCCGCCGCCGCTCCCGCTGCTCTGTTTCAGCTTGTCAACGGCGGCGCCAAGTTCCCACTTGGGAATTGCCCAAGTCAGCCCCTGTTACCTTTTGCTAAATTTGGTGCAACTTGTAACAAGAGAAAAATGCTCCATCAATCAAGTGGCAGATGCAGGAAGAGAGGAGTGGCGGCGGTGGCGGATAAATAAACAGGCGGAAAGTCTGCCAGTAACCATTTCCTGGGTGAGACGATGGAGAAAACTTTTCCGCGCTCTCCAGTGACATCATTTGTGAAGACGTCGGCGTCCTGCAGAGCCCCGAAAGTTTCCGAGTGGAAAACCCAGGCACTAGGGTGGGGTGGGGCTGGGGGGGTTGGGGGGGTTGGAGCGTTTCTAAAGCAGAAATCCTCCCTTCCCTCTGTTGCCTGCTCATCATCAGATAAAGTCGGCCTGCCGAGGCTTAAGTGTGTCAATGAGCGGGGGAAGCTGGATCAATGATAAAGTGCAGCGCACCTCCTTGGCTAGCTCCATCTCACCCAGCCGGGAAGAGATTAAACCATTTCAGCCTAATAGCACATGTCAGTCAAAAGTCACGCTTCAGCCACACAATCCCTCCCGCCACTACCCTCTGCTCCCTACTGCCCTCCCACGTACCCCTCCCCTCTGGCAACAATCATCACGCCGGATGGATAAATGCTGGAATTTACAAGTAGCAGAAACTCCTAGACCAGCGGCTCTCAACTGGTGGAGTCTCAGGACCCGCGTTTTTTTCCTTATCACGAAGTCGCAACCCAATTTATTCCACAGCGCTCAAATTTTTTACACAAAAATAAAATCGCAGGTCGTGGGTTTGATTCCGGGTCTGGGACCTGTGTGGGTTTTCTGCGGGTTCTTCGGCTTCCTCCCACACTCCAAAAACATGCATGTGGTGGGAATTGGAATTGGGAACTCTAAATTGTCCGTAGGTGTGTATGTGAATGCCAATGGTTGTTTGTCCCTATGTGGCCCTGCGATGAACTGGCGACTTGTCCAGGGTGTCACCTTGCCTTCGCCCTATGACAGCTGGGAGAGGCTCCAGCAGACCCCCGAGACCCTGAGCTCAGGAATAAGCGGGTATTGAAAATGAATTGTGTGTCCTGCAAAAATAAATGCCCCACGTTTTCTCTCTAAATATATATCTGGTAAAATCCCTTTTCTAAAAGAAAAAAAAGGCAAAGTGCCCACGTAGCCGCAACCCAATCTAAACAGTTCCCCGACCCACTAGTTGAGAAACACTGGCGTAGACAAACTGTAATTTACAATTGCGTAGATCCTTGCCCCGACTCCCCAAACCCTCCCCGAGCTCTCCACCGACTCACTTTGAGGGCTGCTATTCACTGGCATCGAGAGACACGCCCTCCCGCCGTCCCAACAAGCACATGCGCTTCATGTAGATCAAAAGCCCGGCTTGTTATTGCATGAAAACACAAGCAGCGAAGCCGCTCCTTGAGAAAGACCCTCCTCTTTCTTGGCCATAATCACTGTTGTGGGCATGTTGAATTTGCCCACCGACCGGGGAAACGGCTCGCCTCAACCTCGGCCGGCGCCTCGCCTTTGATTCGCCCGCCGCAATCATCTTCGATGCGGATACACCCCGCGGTCGGTAAATGAGAGCTTGTGTTGTTCCACCAGCGTCCCTCATTTAGACATCACAGCTCTCATTAGGCGGATCAAGCCCATATCAAAGTCGGGGGAAACAGACGTCGGTGTTCTCGGGGCGAGATGCCGCTCCGCTCTAATGACACGTCTGCCGCGTGCTGTTCGCCGTTCCCTCTCTCTCTCTCACTCTGCGGCCTCTCCACCGGTTGACCTCGCCCACCTCGTCATTTCCTCGGCTGTAATGCTTTTCATTGGGATGTTGTTTGCTCAGTGAACCCTGCGCTTGATGTATATGTTTATTTTGGCCTGTGCGCGGAGAGACGTGTTTGAGTCGAATGCGTCGCACATCACACACACACACACACGAACACCCACACACACCAGGAGGAGGCGTCGTCCTTGGGTTTGGCAGCTGCAGCTGTGGGACACGTAACTGCTGCTGCAGCTGCCCGAACTCATCAGCGTTCCGTTCCCTAAAGCCCTCTTCCCTCCGAGCTGGCCGTAACTTTCACAAAGTGTCTGTCGTTTTTCTTTTTTTAATCCCTTCTTACCCTTTTTTTTCTTCTTTTTTTTTCTTTTTACGGCCAGCCACTTTAACTCTGACACGCTAACTGTCACCAGCAGACATTATCCACTTTGGAATTACCCAGAAAGATGATTAATTTTTCACCTACTTTGCTTTTTTTAAGTTTCCTTCTCTATTAAGGTTTACATGATCCTCCTTAATTGTCACACGGCACCAAGCAAATTAGACTTGGGGCAACGTGTGAAAACACTTCATCCAACATGCCAAAATTATTGAATAATTGCAAGCAAATCAATTCAGAAGTTGAATTTGTAAACAGTGTAAACAGAGAACAAATTAATTTCATCTCACAGCTGCTTTGCAACTCAATTCCGCTCTATTCATTATGTTTCTTATTTGCAATTAGTTTTGTTTTCTGTACAGCAGACACAAAAACAAGACAATGATCAGGACATACTGAAAGAAATATAAATAGATTTTAAAGAGGGAAATAAAGTGGAATCCCTGAAATGCAGGGCATTGATCTTGCTAATCAACAGCAGCAGCAGCAGGTTGTCACAGTGTCAGTCCAGAATTGAAATAGCATTTCTCTCATAATTTACCTGCATTCTCCCATGATTTTGCTTCACATATCATATTTCACTGTTTCGGACAGTGGATTCCTGGCCTTCCTGCTGGTTTTGCCACACCACAGGTGATTAGATTTAGGAGGGAGAATAATGATGAGAATCTTGTAAATGGGCAAAATGGAAGAGAAAGAGCAGTTGAGACAGTTGAGACAGACAGTTTCACTCTCTTTCCTGCCTGATGTCATTTAGTGATATATTCCTAGTCTGTCTAGTCTCCCACTCGCTGATCGTGGACACAACAGGCCGGATGCTGACTTCCCAACCCCATAAACATCACACCACCCACCCCAGAGATGTTGACGGACCAAAGCAGTTTGAGTCTGTACATCAACGCTTCAATTGGACCATCTAGATGGAACACTTTCACTCTCTGCAGCTGCAGCAGCCAAGACCTCGTCTCTGTCTCCCCGCCCAGACAACACGAGCTAAATGAAAAACAATTTGTTTAGTCCTGTGTGCATCTCTTGATGTTTCTAATTACATAGTTTGGGCAATATGTCAAATTGGCTCCAAACCTCAGTGTTCTTCCCGGACCCATGACTGCTCACTTATGACCGCCGTTATCGCTGCTCTGGGTTTCAAATAAACGACTGTCGGTTGGATAATTGAAAAGACACATTTCGCTGGGCTAGTTGGGTTTTTTTTTTCCACAGCTGAATCAAAATTTAGCTCTCGTGCAAATGTATTAATTTGTTATGTTAATCTTCCTTTTGTCACTTTGGGAGCGACTGCCGATTCCCTTCCTTTTTACAGCAGGGTTTTCTTTATTTTCCCGCGGTATCCCCGAGGACCCTTCTGTTTACATACATCACGTCTCTGCCTTTTTACAACTATAACAAGAGGAGCGACTTTTGTCAGCGCGCCACTTTAGACGAGAAGAATACGGCGGGATGATGCAGCGTCCGCCGAGACGACTTCCCCTGTTAGATGGCGACGTGATAGCTCATTCAGAGCAGACCCCCTTTTCTTATTGTCTTTTGTTATCTTCTGAAGGAAGATTAAAGCGTCCGTTATTCCCATTCCGCTCGGTATTTCTATGGGTTGCTTGTAACGTTTTCTTTTTCTGCGCTGCGCAGCATAGAGGCTGTGCGGTGAGTGTTGGGAGCTCATTCAAATGCGGCTTATCAGAGTCCATGGGGGACCGAGCCTGGAGACGCCTTCCAAGGGTTTTGCTGGGTAGAAAAATCAGTTCTTTGCCTGGGAACAACACACAGCGTGTTTATTTTATTCATTTATCCGCGACCCCCCCCCCGCCCCCCCAATGCTCCCTACCACATCCAGCCGACGGACTGCCATGTTTATTCTGATGGTCACGATACCAATGCGTTCTCTTCCAGGTTTACACCAGATATGGGAAATGCTACACCTTTAATGGTAACAAGACCACCTCCAGAAAAACCAAGCAGGGCGGAATGGGCAACGGGCTGGAGATCATGTTGGATATCCAGCAGGACGAGTATCTGCCAATCTGGAGGGAGACAAGTAAGCCTGCAAACTATTTGTCCGACGTAATGTAATCCCACGCTACAGCGCCGAGATACTGCCCGGGCCTTATCTGGGAATAAATACAACATGTGTCTGCTTCTCGGGGGCCATGTACAGCAAATAATGCATTCTTTTTTTCCATTACCGCTCACACTTATGATGTGATTTGGAGAAGGATTCTCCCGCACTGCACGGTCGGAAGCCCCCCGGCAGCCGTGCAATTATTTTCACTTCTTTACTTTAATGTTGAATTTTCTTTGCGGTAACTACTGTATTCATTTACTTCATTTCGTTTTCTTAATAAAATGGAAAAATTGTTTCCATGGGACAGTCATCCAGCACCAAGTGCAGACCTTGGATCCCTGTCGGCAGGCTCAGGTGACCCCATCATTCCTGATCGCTGCCTTGCTGCTGACAGCGAGTGCTCCACATTTCTCGAGATCATTATCCAGTATTCTGTTGTATGGAGATAAGGGAAACAACAGATAGATAGATAGATAGATAGATAGATAGATAGATAGATAGATAGATAGATAGATAGATAGATAGATAGATAGAAACTTTATTGTCTGTTTTTCAATTAAAAAAAAAAACAGAAATTTGTCTTTGACACAGCTTTAAAAATGAAACAAAATACACTCAAACACATTCACACAGATAAAAGAGTGCAGATTATTTTTTGCTATTCAGAACAGTTATTGCTCTGTTGTTGTTATTGTTATTGTTCTGTATTGTTTGCCTGATGGCAGCAGCGTGAAGGAGTGGTGAAGGGGATGGCAGGCTTGTCTCACCAATGAGCGCCTGTAAAGTTCTGTCAGAGGTAGTAAATAATAAGTAGTCATCATAAGAAACCGTCGATAGAATAAAAAAACAAACAAACACGCGGCCGTTGTGCTTGCGTAACAGCGGTCGCGTGATATCGATCCTCCACGCCGGCCTTCTGCTTCAAACGTGACGGAAACACGGCTCCTCGCCGTCAGCCTCAAAGTGAGCCCACGCTGACGGTTCTTACCCCTCCCTCCCCCGCTACCAACAACGCTCCCCCACTGCTCCGTGCACCGTTTCATCCTGAAGATGAGACGTCCCTGGAGGCCGGCATCCGAGTCCAGATCCACAGTCAGGACGAGCCGCCCTACATCCACCAGCTGGGCTTCGGCGTCTCTCCGGGCTTCCAGACCTTTGTTTCATGTCAGGAGCAGAGGGTAGGTCCTCTTCATCTCCACCTTCCACAATTACACCTCCACCGCCTGCCTCCCCCTCTCTCCCTTCCCTCCGCCCTCTCCCTACCCCCCCGTCTCCACTGGGCTCGAACCCGGGCTCTAACAAACCCCTGTGTTTAGCTGACCTACCTGCCCCAGCCCTGGGGGAACTGCCGCTCCACCAGCAAGGAGAAGTTCCCCGGCTACGACACGTACAGCATCAGCGCCTGCCGCCTGCTCTGCGAGACCAACCAGGTGCTGCGACTGTGCAACTGCCGCATGGTGCACATGCCCGGTGAGTTCGCAACCTCGGGTCGGAACCGAGCCCGGCGGTGTGGGGGGAGGGGCGGGAGGGGAGGGAGCTGCGGAATAATGCAAGCGTTGGCACACGCACACACAAACACAGAGAAGATAGAGGTGTTCTGAAGGCCCTGGAAGAGATGAAGGGAGGCGCACCTGTGAGGGCACAGAGTTCAGGTTTCTTAATAAAATAACGTCAAAAAGGGGCCGGAATAAAATCCGATTTGATGTGCACGACAACATTTCCTCCCTTTTCTACCTGATGGTTTCTGGTGGATGAGTGAGACACCTGCCCGCTGTTTTTCATGCTGTTCATTATTTTTGACCCACTTGAATTATCCAAACGCTGATACAATTTGCTCTGCCACTCAGCCGACCTTCATGCTTGATGTTTGCCACTCTTCGCCGGCCCCGCGGGCTCTCTGTCCAATTACGCCAAATTCCGCTGCAGTCACGTTTTCGCTGAAATTTTTGCGATCCAGTCAAACACTTTTTCCCAGTTTTTTGGAGCCGTTCACGACGCAGCTTCTGAACCAGCCTTGGCCGCTCGTCTGTTTTATGACAGATGACAGATAAACAACAGCGTTGTTATCACTACCTCACTACACATTTTCAGAATACTTGCAGGCTGTAAATATTGTTGCATAAAGCCTAGTGAAAGGTAAATACCAGGAACAAGATGTTAGGACTCAGGACAAACATTTTACATTTGTGAATGCACTTCAAATTTAGTATACATATATATATACATATGTGTGTATATATATGTATGTATATATACATATATGTGTATATATATATATATATATATATATATATATATATATATATATATATATATATATATATTTTAACATTTTAGTGATTAATCTTTATGCAGTGAACAGACAAATACACAATTGTCTCCTCTTCCTGTCTCCCTTTATTCCACCGTTTGCTTGTTTCCTCTGCCCCTCAATTATTTCTGGTGACGTTGGGTGTGATGGACGCAGAAAATTCAATGCTTCGGAACATTGGGCTTGTGCGTCATCGGGGCCCGAGTCGCAGGAAGATGACTCACCCCAACGCCGGCCAGTCTAACGAGCGGTCAAGAAGAGAAACGGGCGGCGGCGGCATTTGGCAGTCGCCCTCATTTGCATTTTTACACAACACGGCTGACATTTGAAGCTTTGTGTGGCTCGGCAGACAAACGTGAGGGTTCAGTCAGCGCGAAAAAACACAGCAGGGTGATGGGCGATTTTTATATGCGTTTTCCACTTTTTTATGATATATTTGCTCTTTTGAAGCCCACTTCAATCTGCGTTTCACCTCGCAGCTTTATGGTTGAATTTAAAAAAAAAAAAAAAAAAACACAAGAAAATGCTCTTCTTGCCATGTCACGATCCTCACTCGCACCTTTCTGGCTTTCGCTCTCAGGCCTTGGCAGCGAGTGGAGGAGGCTCACACGTCTGCGGCGCAATCCGCCGCTAATCATTTGATCTGGCCCGGCGGCCAGCCGGACACGTTTCTAATTAGCCGGCGCGCTCGGCGGGGCCACGGGTCTCGCCTCGCACATTGTGTTAATACCGGCTCGTGATTAGGCGACGACCGCCGCCGCCGCTGTTGACATCCTGCTTTTTATTAAGTCGCGCATTTATCCGGCCTCATCAGCCGTGGAGAGGAGCGAAGGCAGCGCTCGCACCTCCGCCACAAATAGTGGAGTGTCGAATGAAACGCGGTTAAAGGGAGGTGTGAAACTTTAAGTGGTTCTCCTGGAACCCCGGCTAGCCGTGATCCCACCTGTCCTGCCAGCTAACTTATCTCCTTATGGTTTCAAGTAAACTAGTTTCTTCCAAAGCCACTTGAAAAGTCTACATTGTAACATTCAAGGGGATCATTGGCTGGAAGTTGGCTGAAGAGGGAAATAACGTGATGACAAAGAACTTCTGAAATCACGCTGCAGCTCTGTTTTTTTTTTTTTTAGTTGTTGTTGGGTTTTTTTTTTACACAAATCACAGTCACAGTGGCTCTGCAGACACTCCAGCACTGACAGCTAATGTTGCTGACATGCTGCTAAGTGCATATCAGCAAAAAGTACAAGTGTCTGCAGCTGTTTTCAGTCTTCCTCACAGGCAAATTTGCCTCCGTTCACCTCCTTTCACTGACAGTTTTATGAAAAATGCCTAAAATTTTGGCGCGTTATATTTAGAAATCCACCTATAAAGTGTTTCGTCCTTTTTCTTCAGGCCTCCTAAACTGCCACTGAAGAAGCAAAACTGTGTTTTCCTGGATTACTCGGTCCAAGATGAATATTTCAGTATTTTGGCCTATTTCCGTATTTGGATGACCACACCAAAGACGGAGCTGCGGACAGCAGGCGCAGTCGCTTCACAGCGATGGCCTTCACTCCAGATAGACAAATGAAATATGCACGATGGGTTTTCGCTCAATTATTCATGTTTAAAGATGATTTATTTGGCGTCAAATTGCCGCAGCTTATTGAGAAAGGTGTGTGGAGACTCAAAAACAGAGAAAGAGAGAAGACATGTTGGATCCTCAGATGTTAATCTGTGTAATCTACACATGTCATTATATTATGTACCACTAATTTGACATTTTCCAAGACAAGGCTTTTTTTTTAATGCATCATGGCATCTTTTTCCATTTGCCTCCGCTCTGCAACTGCTGTGTGTGTTTTCTGATGTTTCAATGATGCACACATATTTTCTTGTCATCAAGGATGCATGCACTCAATCATGTTGGGTTTATTATCACTATGATGATAATTATTATTATTGTTGTTTGTTAGTTTTTCTGCTTCCAGAGGTTTTCCGTTCATCGAGTCTCTCTGGGCGACTGTAGAAAGAAACAAACCAACCCAAAAAAAACACCAAAAAAAAATCATTAAAGGCAGAAACACGTTGCTAGCAGACACCACTTTGCCAGTTAATTGTGCTGCTGATGAATACCTGCCATTAATGACCTGCATGAGCAATACGTGTGTTATTGATTGTTTTTTAAAGACTCTCTAAATATGCCCTGCGGGGTGGAAGTGGGTTGCACGCTCCATTTCTCCATGCAGTGGAGGGGAGACGTGCGGGTTGGGCCCCAGACGCTGCTGCTGCTGCTCCTCCTCCTCCTCCTCCTCCTCCTCCTCCTCGTCCTCGTCCTCGTCCTCGTCCTCGTCGTGCCCGCCTTCATTTGGGAGATGAACAATAAGGCGCTTGCGGTGTTGTTTTTGTGCGCGGACACAGGTCGCCGATCATTTTGTTTCTGATTGATCAGGCTCATTTTCTGTTCTCCCCCTTCCCTCCTCCTCCTCCTCTTCTCCAGGAACCGCTGATATCTGCCCTCCCAGTAAAATCAACTGTGTGGACAAAGCGCTCGGTAAGAAACAATCCCGCTTCATTTCTTTTCTCATTACAAAGCCCCCCCGTCACCCCACCACCACCCCTGAAGGGAAATGGAAACGCAATCAGTAAATATGATAAGGATTCTTTTTCTGTAATGCAAATACCTGGAGGTGGACTTGATATGTCCAAATGGCTTTTCCCCCACTGCCTTTTTAGTCTCTTTGCCGCTGCGCCGCCTCCATTGTGGCGCCGTCACTATCGGACGGACAGTCCGGTCCTGCAGACGTGAGGAAGGACACAAGCACACACACCTTTGGCTCTAGCTACCCACCCAACCCCCACCCAACCCCCACCCTCCCCTCCTACAAGGTGCTGCCCCAAGAAAGATCCATACAGAAAGAACAATCCTCCGCCCACAGCCAAATATGCCGGAAATTTAATCATCTCCCTCTTTTGTTGAGTTTGAACCTCATTTACATTGCGGCTGGATGAAATATATATGAGATATTTGAGATATATCTGACAAGAATGGGCCACATTCGTGCGAGTGCTATTCTTTAGTCAAAGGGGGGTGAATAAATACGTCCTCCATGGAAGGTAATAAATTAGAAAATTAGTCATGTGTCTTTTGCCGCCGCGTGAGACAAAGACGAAGGGCCGCCGTGTGGCTGCATTCCAATAATCTTACCCAAACGATGGCCTGTGTATGAAAAATAGTGATGCACACGGCGTTCCCGAGGCCCTGCATTTTTTTCATGCTTGGGTTGAATAAATGCAATGTTTAAAAATAAAGCTACAATGCAGTGCACTGTGTTGTTTTAGAGTGATGACTCTGACTGTACTGTAGTGTACAGTCAACATGGAAACTATTTATGCACGCGTGTTCTGTGTGAACACAATCATTGAGTTTTCGGTTCAGAAACATTCAACAGTGGACTTGGATTATTAGCGTAATTTAAGGTTATTATAATTATCAATCATAGCCAGGCGCAGTGAGAGAGAGGCAGTATTTTAAGAGTAAAGAAGCTGTAGGATGACAGAAATCTGCAGAATGTGCAGTTTGCTGTTGGCCTCAACAAGCAGCTGTTCTTACTGCTCGTTTACCTTCCTCAAACTTTTTGTCACCAAATGGTCCAAATACACTGCATGAGACACACATCCTTGCCCCCCTATTTGCTTGGTGTGTGTTTTGTTAGTTGTCTGTTCCAGATGCAGCCTCTGCCTCTGTCTTGCTGGACGTGTCTGTGATGTTTCCACGGGAGAGCGACCGGCAAGAAAGTCGAGGCCGAAACGGCTCCCTCACAGCCTGAAACGCTTTTTTTTTTTTTTTTTTTTTCATTTTTCTTGCCATTGTGTTGCAGCGCAGCAACAGAAGAACAGCGCCGATACCTGTCCGTGCGAGACGCCCTGTAATCTCACGCGCTACGGTAAAGAGCTCTCCATGGTCAAGATCCCCAGCAAGGGCTCGGCTCGCTATCTCTCCAGGAAGTACGACAAGTCCGAGGACTACATCAGGTACGATGACTGAGCTCCTGCACGAGCGGTGATGCAGCACACCATTAAAAAAAAAAAAAAAAAAAAAAAAGGTGGCTGGGGGGGGGCCATAAACTACGACCTCTAGCTTGTAGTCACTAATAAACACCCATAAATATAAATAAAACTTAATCGTATTTTCCATGCAGGCTTCACTTTAAGATTCAGTTCCGCTGACAACATGTCACTCAGTAGTAAAGATGACGTTTATTTATATTTTTCAAATGTAAAAAACATACCTGGCTGAGTGTTAAGGGGGCAACGCAAGAAGGTCATAGGTTCAAAGCCGCAGTGCCTTTCTGGGTAGAGTGCAGGGGTGGATGGATGGTGGAGCAGATGGACAGTTTGTTCTTTGGAAATACGGCGTGTTTGTAAAATGCAACCCCAACGGAATTATGAGGAAACATTACGACATTTCAAATTGAATTCTGGAGTACAAATCCATCCATCCGTCCGTTCTCAACCAGCTGTTCTGTTCATGATTTGCCTCAAGGTTCTCACTCTCCCTCTTCGCTCTCTACACTATTGCTGCAAGTGGAAGGGCATGTAGAGGACAAGTGAGATTTCCTTCAAGTGGGTCCAACGGTGGAAATGCACTGAAATGTTTCGGTCCGTGAGATAGAAAACCGCTGGTAGAAACTGTTTCCAAGTGGCCTCATTTTGACTGCAGCTATTCTGCTGGTGCCCTCTGCCTGCTTATTATTCATGATAAGGAGGCCGATTTGTGATTATTATTCATTATAAGCAGGCAGATTTGTTAGATATTAGATTTGTTGCTTCTGCAACTCGTGTGCTTTAAAAAAAAAAAAAAAAAAAACATCCTTGAAGTTTGTCCAGGAGTTCCACAGAAAGCCTCTTGAGCGGACCTCATGCTAACGCTGCTCATTTCCACCCTGTCAGAGTCTTAAACTGCGACGCGTGGCGAACAGAACAGCAACTTCCAGCAACTTGAAACTTTTTTAAAGTGTATAACGCCGCGCAGCACGTCTTCGTAATGATATTCGTGAAAAACAGAAGAGCTTCTCTTGACGCCTCACGAGGCTAAAACACCGGCAGGCTCTCTGAACGCGGAGCGACGAGAGCGGCGGCAGAGAGTCGCGCTGTCGCCGCTCGTTCTGCTCATCTGGGTTAAACCCTGAAACTCCTCATTATCTCCCAATCACTTGTTAGATCTGTGTAAAGTGCCGCGGGCCTGACAAGCGGCATCACGGCAATTTACAATGTGAATAAAGGTGATGTAGGACGGGAGGTTTTTGCCTTCTTTTTTTAGATACTGATTCAAGTCTTCCATCTGAAGATTTTCAGCTAATTGTAATAAAAAAAAAAAATGTTGTTTTTTTTGCCCCCGTCGACCCTGTTGATTTTATTTGCTTGCTTTGTTCTGTTTTCAGAGACAACTTCCTGGTCCTCGACATCTTCTTTGAGGCTCTGAACTACGAAACAATCGAGCAGAAGAAAGCCTACGACGTCGCAGGTTTATTAGGTGAGATTTAATGCCCCCCTTTTTTCCGCTGGTGTAAATCAACAAAGTCTCTCTCCACATGAAAGGTGTTTTGTTAGCGGCTGCACTCACTTGCCATTCCGCTCGCCGTCCTTTCATTACAACCGTCACCTCCCTTTGTGTCTTCTCAGGCGACATCGGCGGGCAGATGGGTTTGTTCATCGGCGCCAGCATCCTGACGGTGTTGGAGTTACTGGATTACATCTATGAGGTACACAATCCTCACACACACACGCACATCGCAGCGTGAGACGGGGCCTAGCCGGGAGAAAACTTGCACCAATTAACAGCTGGACTGACTGCAGCGAGAGATGTACCGCAGCTGACACCAGCTGAAGGCAGAAGCGCATTCGTTGCTAATTTAGGCTTCACATATCATTGTTTTCTGTTTTTTGTTGTGTGTGGTTTTTTTTTTTTCAAAAGTTTGCATGTCTGTAAATCAGAGAAAAAAAACACAAGGTCAGAGGTAGATTGTGTGTATTTGTAATATATGCACAGACTTTCTTTTGATATCTAGACTGGAGATAAATCTCTGAGTCTCCACTCGGGTCAGTGCTGCTGAAAAAAGATCACTTCATGTCTCAGCTGGGTCCCTCCTGACGACTGGAGCCGGGCCGCCTGCTGGCCGCCTGCTGGCCGCCTGCTAGCCGCCTGCCTGGCCACCTGCTGGCCGCCAGACACGTTCAAATCAGGGCAAAAATCAGAGGGGCGGACTTTTAACGTAGACGTGACAGTGGCTGACCCGCTCGCTCCGACGCCTTTCTTGTCTCCTTAACTCACTTCTTCTGCTCTTTTCTCCCGTTGCCGCCGCCGCTGCTGCTGTTCGACGGGTGAAACCAGGTGATCAAGCACCGGCTACAGCGTCTGCTGAGGCCGCGGAAGGAGGAGAGGAAGAGCAAGCCGCCGACCAGCACCGTCGCCACAGTGGGTCTCGAGGAAATGAAAACAAAGGTAGCGGAGCTCAGTGTGACAGCCGAGTCGGCCGCTTCCCCCCGCAGCACAAATTACAACGGAATAATTCATATGGAAAGCAAATTAATTTCTCGACTTTCTCAGTCATGGCAAAACGTATTGTTCCTAATTAGTCTTAACCATCGTGCGAAGCTCATCTCCCCCCACCCCCACCCAACCCTCCCGGAGCTGGATGGCTGCCGTGGTTGCGTAACTCCATTGTGTCGCTGCTCGTATCTGAATGATCAGATTTCAGCGCCGCCGTGTTTCAGTCTTAGACTCTTCTTTGTTTAAACGAGTCAGCCGAGCCCCAAAATAGATAAATAAATAAATCCAGCGTGGAGAAAAATCGAATCGCAATTCGCAGAAAATGCATTTAAGATAAACGGGAACTGGGCCCCCTGATGTAATAACGGCAACTTGATATGCAGCGTGTACGTACGGGGCGTTTAAAGCAATCTCTTCCCCCTGACTGCAGACGAAGCGGAACATCAGCGAGAACGGCGTATTAAAGCGCCGACATCCAAAAGTTCGATTTGTCACCTGGCCTTCTCTTAATTCCGCCGCGTCGCTGCATCACTTCCAGCGTTTCTAGACGCAACGGTATCACCTCGCTGATCCACCTCCTGCTGAAAGCCAGCAGTAACGGAATTTCAGTGCGTGCCTTCAAAGGCCGTTTGTGGCCACGAGTTGCGCAGTCACAACGTCCTCACAGTGGGCTGGCAGGCCGAGAGTTCAGCACCGGGGTGTCGACAATTGACACCTGGTAAACGGCAGCCAGAGAGGAAGCGCAGAGCCTCCCAGTCAGAACTAAATGGAAGCCACCTGCGCATCGTAAAATGTGTGGTGGGAGTTTTGGGTTTCAGAGGTCCCATCGTTGCTTGTGCCATTTTCTCATCTCTAGTCTTGATGACATGCTCCAGTGCAGCAGCATTGCACAATTAATATCAAGAAAAAACAAGCAAGAGATAAGTAGACAACAGAGTCTTCAAGTCCTTACGCAAATTGCAGCTTTAGCTTCCTGCTAAAATAAATGTTACAAATGTAGCTGCAGATTTTTGGGTCGCGCTGCTCTGTCGCTCAGACTGTAGGAGAGGATTCTAGCAGACCACACACACACACACACACACACACACACACACACACACACTGGTATAGAATTACACCTTATGCGCTTCACACCATTCAATGGAAACACCTGCAAATCGCAATTATACTTTGTTGAAACTTTTTTAATATCACTTTTATTTTGTGAAACACTGTAATGGAAACGCAACTAGGCGGTCTTTAGGGGGCGGAGCTACCTATAAAATAAATGATCATATTATGTGATTGTGCATTGTTAGCTATCCTTTATTTATGTCTTTGTGTGTGTGTGTGTGTGTGTGTGTGTGTGTGTGTGTGTGTGTGTGCGCGTGCGCGTGCGTGCGTGTGCTGCGCTGCCATCGCAGGAGCCAAACGACACGACAAGGAATCGCCCGGAAGGGGCGTACGCCAACACCATCCTGCCCAACCATCATCACCCTGTGCCCCTCCCCCACCCACACCCCCAGCCCCTCCCTCACCCCCACCCCCACCCCCACCCTCAGCGCCACCACGGCGGACACCACGGCGTGTTCGAGGACTTTGCTTGCTAGAGCTGACCAGCCCCGGTGAGGCCGAGAGGGAGGCGAGAGGCGCCTGTGTGCAGAGCCTCTTGTCGTCCCGCCCCTCGCTGTCACCGGTGAAAAGCTACAGCCAAAGTTGAACACCAGACTCGTGCTGCTAACAAGGCACGCGTATACGTACGAGTATGTAGGCACAAACCAGACACCGAGTTCTGCTTTTGTTTTTTGTTTTTTTTCTCTGTCCGGACGGGACCCCAGAACCGCCCCCCCCCCCTCCCCCAGGTCTTTTTCCAGCTTCACAGACACTTTTCAGGAACCGACTTTTAGGTCGATGCTCACTAAAAGGAATTCAAGAGGAGGACTGCATGTCACCTTCATTCAGTTTATTCTCCAAAGAAGGGAAAATATATATTTATTTAGCTAGCATCTCAAGGTTTTTCTGTCTGTATCCCTCTATTTATCTCTCATCAAACTAGCCGACTTCATTCCAGCACACAGTGTACCATAGCAAGAAGCCATCACGCGACAGATTTTCTAATTACTTAAAAAAAAAAATATATATATATATAAGAAGAAGAAGACGGTATTATTTATATGTTATAATGTATATTGTATACAGAGGGGGGAAATCATCAGTAGGTGGATCCGACTCCTATTTCACCCCTCCTAACCCCCCAGTATGATTGGGAGGTTTTTTTTAGGCTGACCTCTGTGACCTTGGCTCAGAAGATCCAGCGGCATCCGCGCATAG
This sequence comes from Thamnaconus septentrionalis, assembly GCA_009823395.1. Classification (NCBI taxonomy): domain Eukaryota; kingdom Metazoa; phylum Chordata; class Actinopteri; order Tetraodontiformes; family Monacanthidae; genus Thamnaconus; species Thamnaconus septentrionalis. The sequence continues at coordinate 17,472,326 of CM020514.1, read as the reverse complement.
CATTCCACACTTTCATACACTTTGTCTGCTTTGTGGCTAAAGGTGTTAGAGCGTAGCAGTGTTACTTGTACATAAAGTCCAACTTGAAAAGAGGACGCGTTCCGTTCAATGGCTGTTGTTTATATTTGGTTCATATTCTATATTAAACCATGTACGATCAATTTTACTTATTTATATATTTGAGGGATTAAAAATAGAACTTTTATATGACAAATACTGATCACGATTGTAGCAATTTGCCGAACACGCCATCCCAGCCGGTGCACTGACCAACGTCGGTCAGAAACTGATGACTGTGACGGTTGAGACGATCTTCATCAATGCTTTGAAACATGGGAATCCTGTGCATCCTGGATTGTGTCTGCAGTTCTGAACTGATTGTGTCTTCTTTGCCTTGAGTGAGCGTCACGACTTCAACCTGACATAAGCAATAAGGGACACGCTTTTTCTTTATCCAGGCCTCATCTTTGTCTCAGTTTTCGGGCCACTTCACTGTAAAAGTGTTGCAGCTCTTTTTACAGTGCAGGAGAAACCCAAAACAAGCATTGCGTGAATGTTGTATGTGCGTTTGTGTGTGTGTGAGTGTGTGTGTGCGCGCGCATGCTTGCTTGCATGTGCACTCTGACATTGTTCCCGCATCACTGAGCCTGTTTCGGATGATGTGACTCGGTGGAACTGATCCATGAAGAGAAGAATGTCTGAAAATGGGGATGGTTTGGAGCTTTGTTGTCGCAGTGAAGGTTTTTTATTATTTTTTTTTCAAAATCAGATATAGGGAATTAAAGCGTCTTGTTATACAACAGTCGATTCGTATCATGAAAGAGAAGATTTAATTGAACACGTACGCGGCGCCTAGGCTGACATTCTCTCCGCTGCTCGTCCAAGTCAGCAGGTGGGACAAACACGCAACACTTTCCAGGAGCTCCAGTCAGCAAAGACCGAATAAAAATGTGAAAATGAAGAAATTTATTATACAGTTGATTGTTACGGCGGAAGGTCACCGTCCTCTGCTGACTTTTAACAGCTCCTGTCCGCGGGTTTCTCCTTTAAGAGGTGAGACATTTTGGATTAACACAGTGAAAGTCCACCACCAGAGCGCCTGCAAGGTTATTTGACTTCTGCAGTGTGGTTTCCTGCTCGGCATCATCGGTTCACTGCCACTGAACATGCAGTCAAAGGCAGAAGAGAAAATAAGCAGTGGACCAGCAGACATGAACATTTTTCCTCGTCTTTCATTCACACTATCTTCTCTTTACTTTGACAGCAATGTTTGTGACAGATGCAGTCTTCTTGTCGGTTGTTTGTTTTCACGGGTGCTTCATTATTTTATTTTTTTTACAGCACTCAAAGACGTAAAGATATCAAATACCGGATGCAGATGGTGGACAACATCAGGGTTCTCAAAAAGTGAAGATTAAGTCTTGCCTATCGCCCCCTTATGGTCAGCCTGAGTGGAGCTCCCTCAGCCTGAGTTGATATGACAGCGTGAGCCAACCAACATCAGATCAGATTGATTTTTTTTTTTTTTTAATGAATTTGGGTTTTAGTTATTTGTTGTTCAATGTGCTGGAATCAGAACTTAATACCGCTTTGCTTTAAGATCCATTCTTCTAGCAGGTAGATCATCTATATTGAAACATAGCATCATTGCATGGAGGAACCAAAGGACTGTCAAACTGCTCTACTTTTGGCACTGTTTCTTTCCTCATGTTTTTTGAAATAGTCTTTTGCATCTTTTCTGTTTTCAATATTTTACAGTTAAGGCTTCATTTCAGATCTTTTACTCAACCACGTCAACATCTGATCGACTTGATTTACAGCTAGTCGTCTTGCTTTTCCCCCTTGTCACCCGCCGCCTTTATCGCCGAGGTTTACTGGGGCGTGAGTGACAACATGCTTTGGTATTTTGTATTTTGCTGAACTTTGCAATGTGCCGTTGATGTGAAAATACTCGGGCCGCAAGAAAATGCATATTCTGTTTCATGATCGGATGAGAACACGGATGACGCTCATGATCTCAACTAGGATATAAATCCTTTAATCCTTGAACATTTCACGGCTCTCATGCAGTATTTTGTGTAGACATATTTAGAAACTATGAGAACCGGATTCGGTTGCAAATAAAGAATATTTTTAGACGCATTTGCAGTCCAAGCAGAGCAAAGTAAAGCCTGTTTTCAACTCCAGACATAGTTCATAATTGACAGGGAGGAAAATCACACTCGCAAATTACGACATCACTTTTTCCCCCCCCTTTTTCTATTGCAATATTTGATTGGTGCATTTAACCGGCCCAATATCCTCATGCATCATTCCGGCTCGCAATGAGATTCCGCTCTCACGCGTCTGTCAAATCCCCTCCCCCTGTCAAGTAATCATGGGCTATACATGGCTGTTTAATATTCATAATCATGTGTGACTGACATTTTCAAAAGGTTCCCAATCACAGTCTCGGATGGCATCCTGTACTGGCTGTGCATAACAATCCTGTCTGTCATCAATGCTTGTGGCAATCCTCAGACGAGTCACACGGGGGCCACAGTGTGGAGATGAATGCAGGGTCGCCTCGCTGCATTAATGCTGGAGCCATGGCCTCCACCAAGAAAGCTTGTTTTTGCCCCCCCAAGTTTTGCTTAGATACAATGTAACTCCGAAATTAGTTAATCGTGTGCACTTAAAAATGTTTTTTGTTTTTTTTTTCACTCTGTGATACCAGAGTCTTGTAGGTCTCCATCACAGCAAGATGGGAACGTTTTGTAGCTTCCGTTCCTCAGATTCCTCCTGCACAGCTCTGTGAGACAGCATTTTCATAGCATTCAGTCTGTATTTGTTTATAACGTTATCAAAAATGATATACAAATTTAATCCAACATGCCACTGATGTCGAGCTGTAAATGTGTTCACTGGAAACCTGGCTGCCCCCCACTTGCTTGAAAGCCAAAAAAAGACTGAAGGATCAGGGTCCAGGACATCCAGGGGAGGTACAAGGAAAAGATGAGTTGAGGGGGGAAGAAAGGAAAAAAAAAGCATCATGCATTCACTCACCGTCACTGCGAGGACAAAAAACAGGAAAGGCTTAATTTTGTACAGATGTGTGATGTCGTGATTATTTCCTCTGTTAGAACACGTTTTTATAAATGTTAAATATGCTAAATAAACTATTAAAGTTTAGATTGGTTAACCCAGAGCCCTGTTCACTTTTGTTACCCACGTTGATTTTCTATTATGATGTAAATGTGTGTATTTTGATTTTATTTTATGTATTTATTTGGTCTGCAAAACCCTGATAAAAATAAACCAACGACAGAAGAATTACTGACAGGGGCCACAGGAAGACTGGCGGCGTTTTAAAGGTGCGTTTTTAGCAAATGAGGCGTTCAAGGAAACCACGAGAAAGTGAAATTGCGTGATCACTAACGTCCTGCAAATTGTCTCTCCACTCCGCTTCCAGGTGAGCTCCAGCCCTTCGGCCAACATGAAAACAGCCGTAAGCCGCATAACTTTCTGCAGAACAACTGCGTCTGTGTGGGAGGAGAAAGTCCTGGACCTGAACGTAAACCAAAAATACGAAATAATGACTGACAATTAACTCCCAGCTGCTCTGTACTTATGTGGTGTTTTTTCTATTTTTTTTTTTTTTTTTTTTACAGCCAGCCTCAGGGAAGCGCATACACGCTCTTGAAATAACTACAGCTATATAATTAAGGTCACAGCCTTTTCCCCCTGTTTTTACCAGGCCCAGACGCGGGGACATACCTCGGCTTCAACCCAGCCAGGAATGTAAACTGCAGACCCGGTCGCAGGTTGACAACGCAAAGGAGACAACCGCAGGTCCTTGTCGTAGAAATCTGATTTCTTGTACGCTCAGTATAGTGTGGAGCAGCAGCATCAGTGCAGGTTGCAGGAGCTGCTGCTGCTGCTGCTGCTGCTGCTGCTCCACTGCGCTCTTCTGCTGACACCTAAAGGACAAAGTGGATTCTGTAGCCCATCACACTCATCACACCTCCTGAAGACCGGGTGACGCGACACCAGGATGGAAACGTCTGTACTCAAACATCCTTTATTTAAAAATTACAATATTTCACAGTTCATTTTTGGAAGTACCGCAAACATTACAATGTAGTAGTGTTGGTTCATTAAAAACATATTGCTTTGGTTACACACGTGTTCGCACGCAAAAGTAAAATAATAACAATAATAGTACAATAAAATCTCAACCCAAACACGATGTTAAACTTTAAAGAACGAGCTTGTTTATTTTCTGCTCTTTGAAATGAAATACTTGACTAAAGGTGAAACATTTTTGAATATATGACACGTGATTTTCAAAGAAAATACAAAGATACAGTATGTGCGTCATTTTGACACACGCAAATAGTCATTAAATATTGGTTGTGAAAATAGAACTACAATTTTTCTTTTAAAAAATAGAGTCTCTAAAATATTTCTACATGGACAGAGGGCATCGTGAGAGCCTCTCTTAGTGCAGAAGTCTTCAGAATCTGCATATTTCATTACAAAATGACAGATAAATAAGTTATGGACAAATACACTGAGACTTGGCTCAGCGGCATTGGCTTTGTTAAACACACACGGTGAATGGATTTTGCCAAGCTTGCCTACATTTAAGCTTTTCACATCCAGGCAGAGGCCACGCGTCAACTTCATTTTCGTCATCACAGCCCTCCGTCTTTCACAGTGGTTTTGGAAAAAAACAAAGAAAACAAAAAAACAGAAACAAGTTCCGATTCAAAACTGTGCCCGTGATTAGAGTCGCACTCTCTTCAGAGGATCGAGGAGAACATTCATGTCACGTCATGCCGTCGCGGTGTGAAACTGCTCTCATGAAAGAAAGAGATGCGTTAAGGAACTGAATGCAAAATGCGCTCAGCGAGACCTGACCTGAATACTCTGAGCTCACGAGGAGGCAGAGTGTACAAAACACTGCAGAAGACCGCCTCGTGATCCCCGACACACTCAGAATAGATTCAAATTAAACACACACACCTGCTGTAATCTCATGTATGATCAAGCTCAAGTTGATAATGAAAAGTGTCTAGTGACAGCAAAAAATACAATAGAAAAGGTCTTGTCGATGCAAATTACAGTGTATTTACCCCTAAAAGAACAGAGAGCCTCATTCATATTTGCTCTAAATATAAAACGCATTCTGAACGCACACACTGCCGTACCGCTTACGAAATGTCCCGGATGTCATCAGTCATCTTTGAAAATGTGATAGCTACAATATTGCACATTGTGTCTTACTAACAATGGTTTTGGTGTGGAGTACGGCCTCGCAGAACGTAGAAACAGTCTCCCGCGAGACTGGAATGGAACCGCTCTAGCTAATTAGCTCATAATTACCTAATTTAAAAAAATAATAATACAGTCAAAATACTTTGGAATATCTTAAAGGGTATAAATAAAAATATTTGCTATTAAAAAGATGTCACATTCTTGACTTCAATCACAACTCTGGGTTTGTTACTTTGTACCGCTAGCTTGAGGACAGCAACCACTTTGCACATCTCCTTTTTCTGCTCCTTTGCCTCCTCCACCTACATTTTCTTGCAACTCTGATTTCAAGGGGGGGCGTCACTCTCAACTTAATCCCAGAATTCTCAACTCCTATTCCACCTACCGCACCTAGGCAAAAAAAACAAAACAACCTGTGGCGTCATACTCTCGTTTGCTCATAGTACTTTCAGGAAGAATTGAGCGTAACTGACAACTGATTTCATTTTTCCCAGTTTGCGCAACATTTTTTTTTTTTCTTATCTTTACAGTGAAGCATAAAAGAATCCACCCACTGAAAAAAAATGTTCATGTTGTAACAACAGCAAAATCCCAGTGAGACTCATCAGCCTTGCATTAGAGGGTGCCACAGAGATTCATTGTGTGTTGAGACAATGTCAAGGCACATTGGTAAAGATGCACTTTCGTAAATGCTAAGTGTGGTTCATATCAAAAGCTTTGTGATTGAAAGTTGCGTGTATTTCAATGTATAACTATTGCTACACTTCAGAAGGTTGATTTTTGTGTGACAGCATTTACCAATGCTTTGTATCAAACACAAAATGGGATTGGAATTAAATATCCTAATATTACACTGTATTGCAAGTTCTGTACCTGGAAGTTCTTTGTTGTAATCTTTAATAAAAACAAGGGAGGAGAAAAAGCCAGCACTACTTTGAGGCGCTGGCCATCTGTGTTTGATCGTTAAAAAAGCAAAGAAATAAGGTTTTGGTCACTCGCCTGTACGGACAAGTGTTGTAAACATGCACATGTACAAACATGTTGGGAATGTACTGCATTCAGTTTTGTTTTTTTAAAACTAACTAAAACCTGATGCCACACGCAATAGGCTAAAAGACAAAACATCAGGTAGCTCAACGTGTCACCACGGCCCAGTCCAGTCAACTTCTGGGCAGAGTGAGAAGTGCTGCCACAGTCACTCGCCAATAAAAGACACAGCTTTTAGCAGCGTGTGCACGAGCAACACGACATTGCAGTTATCAAATGCTGTTGCCTTGCTCTTGCTCAAACAGCAGCATGGCGAGCTGGGAGCGCGAGCCGAGGCCTTCCAAGTTGCTCTGAACACACCTGTGGTAGACGTCTTCGCTGAGCCGCGGGTTGCAGTCTTGGTAGTTGTACCTTTGGTGCAGCGCCGGCTCCACTGCCCTGAACACGTGCAAGCTGGAGTACTTCACAAACATGTCGTAGATGTCCAGGGTCTCCAGGATCTCCTCGTTCTCCTGGACGTCCGCCACCATACGCGTGCGCGTTGCCATGTAGTCAGAGTTGTAGAAGCAAGCTTCATCAAAGAGCTGGCGGTCAAAGTGGCCGGCGTCCTTGACTAGGTCGCCTGTGACAGGAGCTGGTGGGTTCTGGTAGGCGACCTCAGCTTTGTAGTCTTGAAAGTGGACGGGGAAGAACACCTGCCAGTTGTTGATGGAATTCATTCGGCAGCGGTTCAGAAATTCTGAATTGACGTTGGTGTTGGCGTCGGCCAAAAGGAACAGCGTGTCGACGGGGTGTTTCTTAGAGATGATGTCCATAAATTTGATCTGGAAGGGTGTTTCGGTCTTGACACTGATCCACGGGATCTTCACTGTGGGGTATTTGCGCTCGTAAGTGTTTATCTGCGTCTTCACGCCGGCAAATATGTCATTCTGGTTGACCTGTTGCGCCTCCAGCGGGTCGTAAATGAACAAGAACGTGAGGACGGCATTTTCACTGGTCTCGAAAGCGTTGGAGGCAAAGACCTCCAGGAAGTGGTTGACATGGTCTCTGTCCTGCAGAGTCAGGGGTATGATGATGTGAACCCTGGTGGCCTCCGTGACGTACGGCATGGGAATGATCTCGGTCCGACTCAAGGGTCGCATCAGGTGTACCCGCTTAATGATGGAGCGACTGTGACCTTTTTGGTTGAACGCCTCCAGCTGCAGATCCAACGTGTACTCCATGCCCCTGGTGGGGTCAAAGCGTCTGTAGCCATTGATCAGCTGCTGCTTCTTCAAGTGTAGGACAGGCTTGTACTTTCTGTTCAGCTCGCCCATGGCCGTGTCTATGATATCAACAACGTCCAAGCGGTCGATGCCGCTCAGCTCGCACTTTGGAGAGCCGTCGATGCACGAATAAATCTCTTCCTCTGTAAAGTATTCCCACTTGAGGACTTCAAATCTGGATTTTGGCTCAAATGGTGGATTTATTCCGACAGGCCACTGAGCAGTTCGGTTGCCCTCAAAGGCAACCACACTCACATTCTTTATTTCCCCCTGCAGAAACACAAGAAGCATTCTGATTTTGACAGGTGGCAGGCGGAAAGCCAATTTTTCATCCAGGATAACGCTGCATGAGACCTTTACAAGAAGCGGTTTCACTTTATTGTTGTTATAAGACTTGAGAAAAACCAGTTTACCTGCAGCTTAGCAATCTCATCATATGTCTTCTGGAGTTCAAGCTCGGTGAAGTATCTGTGCAGCCGGTACATCTGTTCAGGGTCAGACACTGGATGGACAGTTAATGCTTGCTTCAACTCTTCACTCGGCTCCTTACTGGGATCAGCGTTTTTTCCAAGCTCATAATGGTGGTAGGAAAGCCCCTGTCAAAGACACAGAGGTTCTTTTCATAAGCTGTTGGAAAAGCAGCAGGACAGAAACGTGGTTGCAGCATCATTGTTTTGCGCCACTTTTTTTCCCTCTTTCTCGGGAAACAGTTTTGCAACCGTTGGGATCCATTTGGCAACAGCTGCCAAAAGTTACACATTAGGAACTTTGTTTCCTTCCGAGAACTGAATGTGCTCAAGGTAACACAAGATAGAGATGTTTTAATCAGAATTAACTCTGCCTCATTTTTTTTAGATGAATGAACTATATAATCAGGTCGGACACGGCTATCAAGACATGAAATGTAATTCCCAAAATACAATGGGCTGACGCCGGCTGGCCCCCTGAATCCTACTTAATGCTTACGGACATTCAAGCTGAAAACAGAGTAATGACCTAAGGAGCTTGAGTGATTAAAAAAAAAAGTGAATCCAATCTGATAAAGCTATTAAAAGAGCAAAGGATGGAGGCAGTACTTAAATGGGCAGTGAGTACAGCCTCCAGTTTGCAGTGGCACACTCGGTAAGGTATGCTCTGTGCCCGAGTATCATCAGTGGTCTTCAGTAATGTGAAAATTGATGCTTGGCTCTGTTTACTGCACAGATACCAGGCTATTTAACATTCCTCTCACTTGTCTGCACTTATCTGCCGTGGCTCAGCTGGAGGTCTTGCTGGACGGGCCACTTCACTTGGCCGTGACACTCTCTTAACAGCGTGATAAAATAGTTTTCTGCTTTAGGCCACAGCGAGGGGAAGAGAATGTGGCGAAGGACAGTGGCAATGTCTACTGGCAGGCAAAGTTCATTAGCACGAAGGACACGCTAATGCCGATAACCTTCTCAGAAACAAGAGCACAACTTTAGCATGCGCTGGGCAAACTGTGCCAAATGTCGACCATCGCCTGAGAGTGCACTAGGACAGATCAGTGCTCCGCAGAGCTTGTTTGACCTTAAATGCTAATGACATTAGCGGAGCAGAGCATGTTGACCCACAGGGGATTTTCACACCATTGAACCCAGGCAAGGGTGAGCTCAGCTGTGTTCTGCTTGCCTGTTTTTCCAAGTCCATGTTGTTGCTGGAGCTGAAGTGGGGGGGAATGAGGCTAAGGAGTATTAGCAAGCTACTCTGTAATATAAATACCACCCCTGTGCAAGCATGGTAATTACAGTTTTATAAAGCTGTCTGTCAGCTTTAAGTGCCGTCCCAGAGGCACAGGCCTGATCGTCGCCTGCCAGACAAATGTTCAGTCCTTACCCACTTTGACTGCAAACAAACAACAATGATTAAGAGCTCAAGGATAATTTCTTCATCTACCAGTCAAGAATGCAGACAACCTACCTCTTGCTCGCTAACGCAGTTTGTGTTTGTGTAATCGATGATGCATCTCCCAAGCCACTCATCCGGCCTCGCACTCAAGATGTCATTCCGACAGTTTTCCAGGTAGGGCTGCAGTCGAAGGAGCAGGGTACGCGACAGGACGTAGCCGAAGCCCCCGTAGCAGTACTTCCCCTCCATCTCCCCGCCGATGAACTCCTCGGGACTACCCATGTAGAGCGCTCGATCCATGCTGAGGTGATCCACCAGGGATCTGATCCTGTCCGCTTCTGTGTAGGTGTCATCTTGGACTAAGTAAAACCAGTCGTATTCATTGACGTGGTGGTCTAGAATATATTTGATGCTTTGAAACATGTTCCAGATCGGCCTCTCGTCCCCATGGGAGACCACGAACATGGCGTGAGGGACTTTGCGATTTCTCGTGCCAGTGAAGAAGATGACGTTGTCCAAGTGATGGCTTATGGTGCGATTGACGGCCACGCCTAAGGTGTTGATGCTGTTTTTGGATGTCATGACGCCCACAAGCAGACGCTCCCGCATCCCCAACTCTGTGCTAATATATTTTGACCTGAAAAGAAGACACAAAAATATTCACTTAGGAAATTCTCCTTCTGATAAAATAGAGAATTGTATAACACTCAAATATATTGTTACATTAGCAGCAACCATGATCGGCTTAAACTAAACACAGTGAACAAGGCGTCACTTATAATTAGCAAACATTAGGTTTCCAGTGCGCGCCTGTGGTTGTCGCCACCATATTTTATGGAGTTTCTGGATAATTTTAAACATCCAGACATGCTAACTTGCTTCCAAAACCACAAGCTCTTCCTTAAAGAAACATGGGGTGACATAAAGTCAGCTTTATTGCTGCAACGAGGATGTACAGCAGCCTTTCCCTTGTAAAAGGCATCATGGTTCTGTGCTGTAACATCTTCACTGTTAGGTGAGTATGACAGGATATGAAACCAAACATGCAAAAGATCATCTTGCATTAAATGTGTAAAGCTACCGTCACACCTGAAGTTAGGCAATAAACCAGTATTTGACATCTGACCGCGCAAGTCAGTGCCCTTCCATAGACGTAAAGTAATGACCATAAAATTGAGAAACTAGTTAGGATGACCATTACAAATAATTACTTGTTGCAGTCTCAACCCACAGGCAGCTTTTGCAGCTGGAGACTTGACCACTCACAACCTCCGAGCTCAGCGCAGCTTCTCCACTGGGAAAAGCTTTTTTCTCAGAAATGCATTGCAATGCAACCACTTTGGGTGCGAGGGCTGACGTTAGGACAAGGTCTCTATCCAGAAAAATCCTGGAAATGTCTGCATGCTTCCAAAGAGTGTGTGGCAGCGTGGAGACAGGGCCCAAAAGTGTGCTGGCAGGGAATGCACTTACTGTGAGAGGAGGTGCTGTGGATTTTTTTTTTTTTTTTTAAATCAGATGAAAATTATTTTCTACATATCAGAAAGTCAACAAGGTGAGTTTGGGGGTGGGGCCGAACAGACAAAAAGCTACCTCTCATTTTGCAATTAGTTTTATCACCGTAAATCTGCTTCAATAAATTGTCAGAGTACATTCTTATTTACACTTGAAAAACTAAGTACTTTTTTTTAGAGCAACATCAGTGGGAAAATAGAGGATGCTACACTGCGGAAACACTTAACTGCTTACACATAATCCAACGACCACACTTAATTTAATAATCCCACACTAGTATAAACACTCAAGTAAAAGTAAATTGCATCCACGACCTCACCTGAATATTTTCTTTGGGGCGCTCTGGACTTGTTTATAAGGAACTATTCGCGGCTCAAAATCCTCCTCGGACTCGGCATCGTTGGCGGTGGATATGGAGTTGGGCTTTCGGGCTCCTTTGAGCTGCCCGTCCGGACCCTGAGTCACCAGCTCGGCCTCGCTGCCGTCCGCATAGCAGGCGTCCTCCGTCCAGTTGACGCTCAACAAGCTCAAGGTGAAGCCGAGAGAGATCCCGATCACCACCGGGCCGAGCGAGCGGACGACAGAAATAAACGCCGAGAATCTCATGGTGGCGAACCGAGATCTCATCCACCGCCGAAACAACACAGCCCCGTAACCGCCGCTTCAGCGAGCCGTGCTCCGGGCCTCCGCTCCGGGACTGGTGGTCAGCTCCACATCGAGTCTGCGCTCAACACCTGTACTCGCGTTCAACTTTGGTGGTGCTGTTGGTGGGGAGGGGGGAGGAAAATATGAAACTTGCGCGTCGGAAAATGTTAGCGGGATTTTCTTACGTGTCAGTAGTATCGGCGAGAGGCCTGGCTCCTCCCTCCCCTGCCCGTGCGAGGCGGCTCTACTTTCCAGGCCGTGCTGCTGCTGCTGCTGCTCGACTGCACGGCGCGGAGGGATACAACAGCGACGGCGTAAATTGTAAACTCGACACGAAAATGTCGCCAGATACTTTATTTCTGATGAATACATTTTAGTAGAATAATTGCAATTCGTCTGTATTGTTTATATATAAAAAAAAAAAATAAGGTTCAGTTTAAAGTTTTAACACTGTGTTTCAGATCAGATGGAGCTTAGGTACATATGACACTGAAGTATTTTTGCTTGATTGAGAAAAAAAAAACTATTTACTGAATTTATTATTATTATTACTCAGTAATACAAATATGTTTTATTGCTAATTACATAGTAATACAATTTTCTCATATGTATATTTGCTTTTGCCAATGAACTTCAAAACACTATCTGCTTCTAGCATGTTAACGAAAGAATGAACTCCACAGAAATGACAAAAGTCCAGGCTTTACTCACTGGCTCAACTTTTCAGAGTGTGTGCTATGACAGGCAGTTTGGGGGACTTGTTTTGAGGAAATGACTCTCCTAGATCAGTGGCATCACTTTCAGCCATCTGTTTGTGTCATCTGGACCATCTCAGAACCAGTGCCAATACCAAGCAACAAATGACAAGTTTTAACAGGAGGTCAAGCCAAGCTTTAATGTCTTGCTAATGACGTTTTTTGACACCAAAATGCAACCGTATACTCCCTAGCATACTTCCACACATTAGAAGTGTTTGCTGTAAAATAACTTTGCACAACCCTTGTCATGCCATGTTTATAGAAGTACTTCTGCGTCTGTATGTTCAGAATATGCACACGTGCAGCAAAGCAGTAATACAGTTGCGCTGCTGGCTTATGTGTGTTCTTTAGTAATGACTACTGCTGCCCTCAACCCATCCGCTGTCGCTGTTTTCCATTTGGCCTCCTTTGTCATTACCCAGATGTGGGCCAGTGTGCTTCATGGTCAGCTCACTCAATCCTTCCACTGAATCTTTTTTAAATCCTCCCCTGAAACTCGCTGACCCCATGCTCGCCCATCTCGCTGCCTGCAGAGACCTACATTCGCAGGCTGATCCTCTCTGCATGGCACAAAACGGTCAGTTAGTAAAATAGGACAATCTTCAGCACAGAGAGCACAATCTGGAAACTTCACCTTCAGACAAGTACTTCTGTCTTAAAATGTGTGACAACCACATTTTAAACACATTTCCTTCCAATTGTTTGAGCTTTGTGGATGAATGCAAGATGTGCTCTGTCATGTGGTTCTTTCAGAAGCTGCCTCTCTCACCTTGTCATTGTCTGCGCATTAAAAGATACCTTTCATCAAAGAGAGAAGTGATCTGTTCTGTCCTTTAGTTTCCCTGTAAGTGCAACTGCTGGTGGGCTCGTGTAACTGCCAGAAAGTGTGAATTATGAAATGATATACACTCCCCGTCTCCGAAGTGGGAACGGTTGCGTCTCGTGCCATAACCACTGGGTATTTTTAACACAGACACATCTCTGAGGGCAGTTGGTAAATTCAAGGTTTAACTGCACATTCACTCTGTATGCTTATATTTACTTGATAAATTTGCTCACTATAAATCCTACAAACCTTTGCATGAATATGGAAAATCTTTGGAGGATTTATGTTGACCTCATTTCAAAATTATTTTGCTGAGGGTGCAGTAGATGCTGAAGAGCCCGTTCATTTTCTAGCATTTGTACATTTTGCAGATCTACGGAGAAACATGCAGCACCCAGATCATCTTTAATTCAGATGTAAATGCTCACTGTGAACTCTTATACTTTTACTATTTACTTTCAGTGAATTTAAAAACGAATTTAAGGTTACAATTAGTTAATGTAATCCTGATTCAGAAGAAGAACTGTCTCTACACATTTCATGATATAAATTTTTGGTACATCATTTATGCACTGTTAGTTCTTAAATAAAAATAAATAAAAATGAAATAAGCAATAAGGAACTCATTAATTGTATTGTGATGGTGAAAGAAACAACGTAAACATTTAGCCGATAGTGTTTGAACTATAATATTTAATCAGAAGTCACTAAAGTTTATGACCACATGTAATTTAGGAAAAGTGTTTACATTTGTGGTCAAGACCCCAAATAATCGCCCAGTGTGGACCGGTGTCATGCCGAGTTCTGCATGCCTGCGGGGATTTGCATTAAATTCGCGGGAGTGCGCGTCGCTGTAGCTTCGTAGCGCCTCGGCATCACTGTCTGTCGTTTAATAGAAATCAGTGATTTTGACCGTGCTGTGTAATGCGTTCACGTCTTATTGTTTTATTGTTATATTGTGACACTTGGTGGTGAAAAGCGCATGTATCTGGCCGGTGTTTTGTGCACCTCTAACTGGACACAAAAGTTTAATTTTCCACCACCACATTCAGTCGTGACACAATGACGCAATAAGTGTATTATGCTTTATTTCATGACAGATCACATTTCAAACATCAACATCAAATCTGCGTATTTCACAAACACAAGTCGCCCTCAGAAATGTTGTTGTGTTTTTTTCAGATCACCGCGATAAACTGGATGATTCTGAGTTTAATTAAACTGTGATGAGTAATTGGTCAAGAAATAGACAGTGTTTAAACGACGTCTCTCTCTCTCTCTCTCTCTCTCTCTCTCTCTCTCTCTCTCTCTCTCTCTCTCTCTCTCTCCCCCGGGCAGAACTCGGCATGACACCCCTTCCTGGACTTTACCAATGGGCGGAGTGGTGACGACACCCACGTGACACAGACACCGGAAACAATTCATCAGTTACTGTTGTTACGTTGGATTCTGGGTACCCGGCGAAAAGGTGCTTTCACGTCGCGGGAACGCGCACATCTTATTCCAAAACAGTCGATTTAAACCGTCCCATATTGTTTTGCACCTTTTTAAAGTTTTATTTTGGATTGATTTTAATCATTTCATGGTAAATGCACTGACCCATTCCTTTGTTGTTACTTTTAAAGGACTTTGACTGTGTGCTAACAAAGTGCAACGGAATTATTATTTTTACCCTAGTCGTTTGCCGTACTTGGCTACCGCGAGGCGCAGAACGCGGCAAGCTTGCAGTCCTCGTCATAACACCGGCTCTATGTCACTTATCAGCACCGACGGTTCTGCCCTTGACTGCAGCAGCAGCAGCAGCAGCAGCAGCGGCACACGCACAGGAAGTTTGGCCGTCTGAGAACGTGAGCGCGTCTCTCTCTGCTGCGGCCCCCAGAACCTCACACTAGTTGTGCGTGCGTGCGTGTGCGCTCTCTGTTTAAAAGCCACCTCGCTGTTGTAGCTGGAATGGAGTGTCGCGTGCTGTCAATCCAGAGTCACGTTGTCAGGGGATACGTCGGTAACAAGTCGGCAACATTTCCACTGCAGGTAAGAACCAACACAGGTCTGATACCGAGGTGGCTGCGCGTGTGCTTAAGTGAGTAGCTCGCATTGTTCGGGGAATCGGAAATAGAAGGCATTTCCAAGTCCATCTGTTGTGAAGACGGACTTCCTGTCTGTGACAGCCAGTGTTGCATGAGTTGAAGCAGCTGCGTCCCAGTCCAGAACGAGGGTTGCTGGGGTTTGTTTTGTTTTTTTGTTTTTTTGCAAATGTGAGTCGACTCGAGTGCCTGTTCTCTCCATGCTCCGTCTGAGTTCGGAACGACAGCGGCACAATCCCTGTCTAATCCCTGCTGCAGCTCTGTGTTGAACCAAGTCGCCAGAGTTCGCATGCAACTTCCAGCAACTGTTGCAACAAGAACACGCTGCAGCCACAAGTTTCAAAAGCCCCCCGTGCCCCCATTTATTGTAATCCACTTTGGGTTTTTTTTATGCTGAGACCCACGGTCCTTCACCTTTACTGGGTGTGAAGCCTGTTCAGAATCCAGCTGACGCAGCCCTTCAACAAACTGAGCCCAGCCCTGCACCTCAAACAGCCCCCAGGGCTCGGCCTGAGGAGGAAACTTTCTTTAGGATCACTGCAATTCAACTGTTGGTCCGTCTTGGTTGCCGACAATAAAAGACACCTGATGTTGCGATGATTCACACCACATTGAAAACATTCCAGTCACCCTCAGAAAGCAACAAGCTGCGAAGCCAATCCTCAAAATGAGTTATTTCAACATTTTAGGTCATTTCAGACACAGGTGTTTTATGTTTGTCCCACTCACTGTTGCTGTTGGCCTACATACGTATTCAGACCTTAAATCTCCCTTGTAATAAAAGCATAATGAAATTTTGCCAGTGACTCAGGACTCCACCCTCGCTGTGATAAGATATCTGCCTGAGCATGGGTTGATTCAATCAAAACTGAGTGTGCTAAGAAAGTAAATAAATTAATAAATCTGGTCCTTTTTTAAAAGAGACACCAGAGTCTCACAGTCAAACTCTGTAGGATCTAAACAGTACAGTCAGATCTTCTTGTTCTATCCTCATGGTTTTGTTTCACTCTTCTACTCTTATACCCCTCAGGTGCTGGGTTTTGAAGTGGACTCAATCAACTCGGTGCAGTTCTCTAATCACACAGGTGGGTCGAGCGCTTTTCAGACGCTGTGTGCGAACCAACCAAGTGATTTCCACTCAGATTAAAGAGAAGCCCCGTCATTTCCCACTTAATAACCTCTCGCAGCCCTCACTCTTTTAGTCAATTATGAAGCTGTGATTCTTGTCGTGTTATTACTGGTTTACCACCGTGAAGGGGGTCTGATTTAAGTCTTTGTGAATAATGCAGCAGGTCACTTCAAAAAGGTGTGTTGCTGAGGCCTGCAGAGCAGGAGTCTGGCGAGGGAGTCAAACGCTGACGTCCCACCGTCAATTTTTATAGACGCGCACAGGATTTTAGCTCACTTCACGTCTTTTCAATCACATCTGGCAACAAGTTAATCGCAGTGTGAGGGACTTTGCACTTTGTCTCGCACTACAGAAGCGCCACAACGAAGTCTGTGATCCCTTAACACAGTCTGTTGGTCATCAGCCAGGTTTACGAGAGATGTTGAGCTCGGAAGGTTAATGTCCGACATTCATGGCTGGTTAGTTTATTCTTTTGTTGGCGTTGCACCACTGGAGAGGCTCCACGTCTATGCTCAAAGTTACTTGTTCAATCTCAGGGGTGGCGGCGACCATTCAGAGAGGCCCCAGCAATGTAGAGCTGTTAGAGTGCAGAGGTCTCACTTTACATGCATGACATGCAGTGCTACTAATCCCACTGTCAAGCTGAGTTATTTGGGAGTTTGTAACAGGAGGAAACTGAGGGTAATTACAGAAAAAGAAAATAGACCTTGACTGTTGTGCTTTGTTTTAAGTTGAAATTCAAAGTTTGTGAATAAATTGGTGAAAGTATTCAAAGTGCTATCTTTAGTTTCCTCTTTGTGCAACTCTAAAGTTTGGTTTTTGCAGAAATAACACTGCAAACCAATGACACATTTTTGATGTATGCTTTCAACGTATGAACTTTTTAGATTTCCATGTATTTAAGCATCATACGTGACAAAAACTGCAAAGACAAAAAGACTGAGCAACAAATGTTCAGAAGTGCTGAATTTGTTTTTGTTGCGTTTTAATGGAACAGTGATTTCTCCCGTGAAACACTGTTGCAGAGGCACCTGCAGAGAGGATCAGATTATAATCTGGGGTATGTGGTGCCAGAGTATGTGAGGAATGTTGCCCCACTGCAGGGGACCAAGACATTTTCATCTGACCTGCCTGAACCGCTATACAAACATCTGATCTTCTCTGAGACTGAACGACGCAGTGAACAATCTTCTATTTCCTGTTAGGAAGAAGAAGAACACTCCATTTATCATTTCCTCCACATTTAACCCAATTCCAATCTGCTGTGTGGAGAGGCGCTCTCGCTGCTTCAGGGTCAAGTTTGGGCTCTGTCTAAACTCAGCGCTTCAGTGTAAACAATATTCCCCCAGTGTGTTTGGTGGGCGTCTTTTCTCTTCGCAGTGGGAACAGCTTTCGAGGGTTAATGGTGAAAACATGGGGGGGACAAAGAAAGGGAAACTGGCAGCAAGGCACAGACATCCCATTCAGGCAGTGAGGAGGCCCCTCTTGGCTCCAGGAACCTCAGCAGAGGGGAGGAGAGTGAAAAACACTGGTGCCTCTTTATTGACACCAAAACTCCCCCAAGCACCTGTTTACTGTTTTAAAACCCAGGGTCGTTTTTTTTTTTTTTCCCGTCTGTTTCTCATTACTATCTAATTTTCTCCTTTTATTAATCTCAGGCTACGCCCACTGGAAGGGCCAAGTGCTGACTGCAGAAGAGCTGAACGTGCTCTACGAGGGCATTAAGCTCAACAAGGTCAACCATTATGACTACATCCTCACAGGTGAGTCCGAGTTGTGTAACCTTCCACAGCTGTGGGTCTGTGGAATTGCAGCAGTAGCAGCAGCAGCAGAAAATATATGTTGAATAGTTTGTTGATGTGCCCACTGGATAAGGGAACAAAATAATCAACCATCAATGTCACGTCAAGGTCATCACATAAAAACATCTTTTCTCCTCTAGCGCGAGAGATGGGGGCAGGTTAAGCAATACAATACAATATACATGGGCGCACTATCTAATGCAATGTTTTTTCCTTATCTTTACATCTTACTTTCTACACTGCAGATAGAAACCTATTAAAACATGTTAAATAACTCTGAATATGGTTTTTATGAAAGGTGGCTATTTTGAAGAATTTAAATATAAAAAGTGTTTGAGTTATTTGACACTCTTTATTGTCTCCTACATAATTCCATGTGTGTTCATATCTAGTTTTGATGCCTTCAGTGAGAAACTGCAATGTCAATAGTTAGGAGAATGAAAGAAAAGACATTAAATTCATAGGGTGTGTCCAAACCTTTGACATTTTCCTTTTTTTGTCTCTCCAAGGCTACAGCAGGGACACCTCCTTCCTGGAGATGGTGGTTGACATTATCCTGGAGCTGAAGAAGGCCAATCCCAGCCTGGTATACGGTGAGCGGGATGCTTTTCATAGCACAAGGCTACGAGCATTTCAGCATTTTGTTGAATATCACATGAAGCATTTTGTCTCCATAGTGGCTTTTAAGCAGACTGGAATAGTTTTTTTGTTTCTGTTTTTGTTTTTTAAAAAAAGGGAAATTAGTCAATTATGTAAATAGTTATTAAGTTGCTTCGGAAGTTTAAATTCAAGTTTTTCTTCTTTCTTTTTTCCCTCCACAGTGTGCGATCCTGTCATGGGAGACCAAGGCGCCATGGTAAGCATTGCATAACTGATTGAAGGTTGAAGGTGATGCCGTGGTTACATGTCCTGCAAGATCTAAAGTGTTTACCCAATTGCTTTACCGACATAAAAGAAAGGACTCAAAATAAATACATACATTGAATATTAATTAACTACTCTGTGTTTAAAAAGCTGCTCAGGACTTTGCATGTTTCCTTGTCTGAGGCCAGTTATTATCTTTTTTGTTGCACATGAAAACTTCTCTTGAGTCTCATGAGATTGGTGTCTTGTTCCCTGCCTGCTTCAGTACGTCCCAGAGAACCTGCTGCCGGTCTACAGGGAGAAGATAGTGCCTTTGTCCGACATCCTCACTCCCAACCAGTTTGAGGCAGAGTGAGTGCACCAATAATCAAAAACACACCGAAAATCAGCCCACAAAATAACATTTTCATACCTGGTTGAGGAGGGAGCTTTGATTGGAACTAACACACTCGTCTGCCTTCACACAGACTGTTGACTGGGAGGAAAATTAACTCGGAGGAAGAAGCCCTACAGGTGAGAAGCCGTGACCACATTTCCACACTTCTGTTATTTGATTTTGTTACAAACAAAAGAAGCAGAGGTTTTGTTGACCAGGGATTTGACCTCCAATCCAGGTTATGGACTTGCTCCATAAAATGGGCCCAGAGACTGTCGTCCTCACCAGTACAGACCTGCCCTCCAAGCACGGGGACCAGTACCTGGTGGCCCTTGGCAGCCAAAAGATAGGTAACCTACTTGCTTAGCGGTACCCAAACAGTCGCAGCTCCAGTCCAGTTGTCAAGTTGTAGTTTTTTAAGGGTTTATTAACTTGTTTCTCCTCATTATAGTAAATTCAGATGGGACAGTTACCAGTCATAAAATCTGCATGGACATTCCCAAAGTGGACGCTGTGTTTGTGGGCACGGGGGACCTGTTTGCCGCCTTGCTGCTGGCCTGGACTCACCATCACCCCAAAGACCTGAAGGTCTGAGTATCAGGGCGGCTCGAGACAAGACGTCGGCTTTAACTGTGCCGCTGTAATTCATCTCCACTTCTGTTTGCCACAGGCTGCCTGTGAAAAGACTGTGTCGGTCATGCACCACGTGATAAAGAGGACCATTACGTATGCCAACGGTATGGTTTGGAATTCTTTATGAAATGATTTATCATATTTTACACCTCGCTGTTTTTAAGATGGCAGGTGAAATGCAATGTACAGCATGTGTGACATTTTTGCCTTTTAACATGCCCCATTTGAAACCCTCAATTCATTTTTTTTTAATGATCCCAAAACAGCATATTTAGCCTTTTGTATACAGCCCACCTCAAAATGGATTCTTTCAGTTTTAGCATTGACAGGTTGAAAGAAACGTCTTTACGTTGAACTGCTGTCTGTTTTCCAGAGGTGGCCGGTCCTGGGAAGAGGCCCAGCCCTGCGCAGCTGGAGCTGAGGATGGTCCAGAGCAAAGCTGACATCGAGAACCCTGCCATTGTCGTGAATGCTAAGGTCATACAGGCATCCTAGCCATACTGACAGATTTTTGTGAACGTCCACAGTACATTGTCTCAGTATATCCTGGTTCTGAAGGTGAACCTGCTCCGTCCAACATGTAGGATCTTTATTACATACGACTGTTATTACGCGTCTCTGCCTTACGGAATGATGTTCATGAGAAGACTCTGCAGGATGGGTTTAATTCACATTCTGCTCACGGACACATTGAGATCACTGCCACATGTCTTTACTCTTACCTGTGGACACATAGTCTCCCCCTAGAAGACATTAGCCAACAATTTTTTTTTTTTAGGATGAAAAGGTATCGCAAGCGTAATTGAATCCCTCCTTACATGGTTGAAAACTGTTAATTGCTAGAAAACTACTAATCTCACATAATCAAAATTAAGAAAATATATAGAGAACCAGTGCTGGATGCACAGGCAGGTCCTAACTTGTTGACATTATCATAGTAATTAAGGGCAAGTCGTGTGTATTTCTGGCGTGTTGATCTGGAGTTATCATAAGCACATGTTTATTTTGGAGAGAATTTGCATAAGAGATCATGGAGGTTGTAACAGTCACTGCTAAATAATGATATTTCAAATGATGTCAGATTCACAAAATTTTACATGAAGTTTTCTAAGTAAAACAATTGCATAAGGCATGTCGTGATTAGAATCCAGTCTCTCTGTTTTGCACTTTGGGTGAAACCAGCCTATCCCTGCTAATTGGATGTTTGTTTGTAAGCCATGTGTGTTTTAAATGTCACTGAATTCCAAACAGCTAATGCAATTTCTGTGTTGTCAACACAGAGTCAGTACCGTCCTGTTTTATACCAATTGCCTCAGACAAGTAGTAGCTAAAGCGATCACAAAAGTTCTTAATGTCTAAGATTGTTCTGTGAATCAATTACTTACTATAATTACTTCTGTTTTCAACCTTTTCTTTTATTCAATCCTGCATTTTTTTTGATCAGCAGATGTGTAACTTCATATATCAATGTCATTATTTTCTACATCTCTGACGGAGACCTTTTTTGCACAGATAATCTTTAGAATGTTTAATACAAATTAGAATTATGTCGATTTTAACCGTTGTCATATCTGAAAAGTCTGCATGAGAGGGAATGCTACACATTATTAGCCTTAATGAGGCGACTGTCAGGGGATTAGATGAGCTTCAGTCATGGTAGGAAGTCAAGTGCCAAACTCCAGCTGCTTCTCTAATATAGAGCAATTATAAGAACAGTATAATATACTGTACAATGTAATAAAATTGTATCTTTTGCTCAAACTGTGATGGTTTTGTTTGATTATTTGGAATGCAGATACTGGCTGATATTTGTCTTGTTAAGCTGTTAAGCCCCAGCGGTCACTGACCTGTTGACCATTAGGGTCACAGAGTGATGGCTATGTTACAGATAGACTTGTGTTGGGGTACATAAATCCACAGAATACTAGTTATTACTTTAGTTATAGTTGTGTTGTAAGAGAATATAAGGCCAAATGTGCTTTTAATACATCAATTTTTCTATGACAAAGTAATGTGGTTTTATTCAATCTTTAAAAATTGACTAATTCAAAAATAGGGGCATTTAAATGACTAAATTGACTATTTTGTGGAATACTGGGCAAAGATATGGAAATAAATATTGCAGTTCACTATTTTATAAAATCTAGAAATTAAATACAAATTCATTGTATTGAATATTTTTGAATGGATTTGATATTGTGCATATGAGAGAATCTAAGACGATATCTAAACCGCACAACTTGAGGAAGAACGGCAGACAAGTCAGTTGCCAAGCGCTTACTACACAGCAGGGATTAGGGCCAGGTGACAGCTCTGTTTTGCCAACTCTAATCCATCGACTAGCCAGCATTAACCCACATAACCAGACAGTCCGCAATGTCTGCCCAACTGCAACCTGAATACTCTTGGCAAAGTAAAGAAGACGTGTTAGAGACGTTAACAATATACCGTATTGAAGAGAAATAATAATTCATGAAGAAGGTATAAGATTGTGGGTCATAGTCTGGATCATACATATCCCATTCTCAAAAGTGGAGTGTGCATTTTAGGCTGGAGTTATACGATGACGCCAGCAGAGGGCGAACTGGGTCTAAATTCATTGAATGTGCATCTCAGGAAACACTGGCAATGACGTTCCACGTATTGGAGTTGAGATTAAGTTTACGCATGGCCGGTGCCACGCACCACGTTAAAAGTAGTACCAAAATAGTATGACAAAGAAATCGCTTTAGAACAGAGATTTGTATTTGGAGTTGTGACAGCACATCTTGACCAGAGTGGCTTTAAAATGTATTTGAGATGCATGCATATTTCAAATGATGAAAAGTTAGATTAAATGTGTGGATAACATAGATATATCTTTTTCATGCAGAGCATACGCCATCTAGAACCACGTTTTCTTTTGTTTTGTTTTTTTGTTTTTAACAAAAATAACCTTTAAGAGGCGATTTCTTTTGTACTACTTTATGTAATTCTGGTAGTAAATTGTCACAGGGCAATTATATGTTGCAAACTGTAAACTATTAATTTTCTTTCTTTCTTTCTTTCTTTTTTTTAAAAAAAAAATACATATCACTATATCCTAGACAATAAATGGTAACCAGTCGTATTCGTGCCTGCACGCTGTAAATAAAGAGATACGTTTATAAAAAAAAAAATGCAGTGTGTTTCATTTATGTCTGGAAATGAATGAGGGTCCAGACCGGATGTTGGGCTTGCTACCCCCAGATGGGCTTTGAGGAAATGTGGGGCTTTAACCGACAAACAATAGCGCTCTTGCAAATCGCATTAGACCAAGTCATTTTGAACCTGTTTCGAGAATCGGAGCAAGTCGGGAGAAACCCTTAGCAGGACTGCTTTGGGTACCCGGCGGGGTGGGGGGACAGAGAGCAGCGGTAAAGGTGTAAGAAAATCTACGGAGCGGCCTCAGTGTGCAGTGGATAATATCGAGGTGAGTGCCGTTACTGTCTGCCACTGGCTGCCAGCCTTAGCGGGCTCACTACTAGCACATTAGCATGCTGCTAGCCCGTTACACAGCTCAGTTCAAAAATGTTTTCGTGTGGGGAAAATTTGGCACTCATTACCAGTGCGGCAACCTGGAAGTACTTCGTCCCTTTGTTGTCCACCAAAATGTCATTGTCAATTCCTGTCTTTTGACCGTCGTTAACTTGCTCCAAGCGTTGCTAACGTCTAGCCCTGTTAGCTCTGTCCTTGCGCTGCTGCCCTGTTTGCGTGGGGCACTTTGCGTCAGGTTGAGGCTGCTGCTCCCAGCTGGCCTCACCTTTTCTGCTGGTCGTGTCAAAATCACCGAGCGCCACTTATAGGATCTCTCGTTTTAAGAAGGTTGGACCTCACCAGTAAATGTGTATTATTTCAAACACCGGATGCTTTAAGACAGGTGTCATGCAGCCTGCTTCACTGGTGGTTTGGAGCAGGAAGTGCACGCTGCTGGCT
Source organism: Thamnaconus septentrionalis (assembly GCA_009823395.1). Classification (NCBI taxonomy): domain Eukaryota; kingdom Metazoa; phylum Chordata; class Actinopteri; order Tetraodontiformes; family Monacanthidae; genus Thamnaconus; species Thamnaconus septentrionalis. Next base: position 17,448,366 of record CM020514.1, on the reverse strand, counting down.
AGTCGCTTCTTCAAGCTCGCCGCACGCCACACGCCGGTAGCGTTGCACACTTTTGCGGGACATGGCTGATCAAATTGGTCAGATGTGTCTGCGGGTTCATTCATCTGCGAGCCGCGGCCGTGCCCCTCGGTGCGTCAAAGGCAGCGGTTGGTTGCTTGTTCTCCGAGTTGACCTGCGCACGCTGTCATCATAGCACACGCCACATAGAAGGTTACTGGAGTTCATTCAAGTCTGCTGCTTCGGGTTTGCAGCTTGCAGCCACCGTGTTTTAACGCAAGCAAGAGCAAAAGTCGCCGGGCCAATAAAAAAAAAAGTAAGGTTGCGTCGATCAGGCGTGTCGCTTTTTCGTCTTTATAGTCTATTTACCGCATCAGTTGGACGTTTGCCAGTGATCGGTTTAATGCCGGTATTTGTATGGCGGCTGTCTCCTCTCGCAGAGTCCCCGAAACAAAAGTTGGATCTGTGATTCTTCTGGGATTTCCGCTGTTCCGCTGTCAAGGCGTTTGGCTTCACAGCAACGGTTAAAGCTTTGGCACTTCACCGGTAGTTTGAATCCTTGTGGTTGATTTTTATCTCTGCTGTCACTTTATGGTAATTAACTCCTGTATCCCTGCAAAGTTTGTTTATTGCTTTGTCCTATTTGTTGGGATTGCACTTGCGCTGTTTCCCTGTGTGCATATGCTAGAGCAGGGGTGGGCAAACTTTTTGACTGGTGGGCCACAGTGTGTTCTAAAATGTGACAGAGGGGGACGGAGCAGGAGCAGATGGATAAGAGTGTTTTGGTGAGCCACCTCATAGGAAGAAAACATATATTGTGAGATATGTAGAAAACGTGATTTAATGTCAATTGAAAATGAGCAAATGCCCAATGGAAATGACTCTTAAAACACTGAAAAAGTGTATGAAGTACAGCTATTATATTACTTAATTATTATTTATAGAATTTCTACAAATTCGGCACGCCGGAATAAAAAGCTTGACAGGCTGCATATGGCCCCCGGGCTGTAGTTTGCCCATGCCTTTGCAAAGAAGGCACAAGCATGGGCAACCTCACGTTCCCCACCCATTGTTGTTGTTTTTAATGTGTATCAGTTGGCATAGTCTCTCTTGTCTTGCGTGATTTTCAAAATCGTGCTGTGTTGATTGTTGCGCTACTGGACTAACAGCTCCTGGTCAAGCAACTGTCATGCTGCAGCTTGTGGCAATCCCATATTGTCCACAGTGTGACAAATCACCCCATCCTCCCTCCAGGGTGACCACACTCACCCCTACACCCCCCACCCTTAGAGCCAGGGTCACCACAGACCTCCTCCAGAATGTGGCAGTAGAGACAGTGGGGTGGGCCTGCCAGCAGCCTGGACCTCACTCGCTCACTCTCCTTGCTGATATGTCGGCAAAATTGTAAATGAATGGTCTTTACAAATGGAACATGATTGCAAAGGGAATCAGTTTTCTGGTGGTAACGCATTCAGTGCTGCTGACAAGTTGACTATAGAGATGTGATTGACCAAATGCAAAGTTTAAAACTTTTTTTTATGAGCTTCTGTCAGCCCTGCAATTGAATTTCCCTCACCAACTCATCTGGGCCGTATAGTGATTATGTTTAATAGGATATGAAAAAGGAAACAATTACATACATGTTTATCTTGGAGTGCCTCACTCAGTTGTTAATGCAAGCTGTTTCCTGTTGCCAGAGACGATGATCGCCACCTCTGTTTAAGGCCACGGCAGTACAGTATAGTATACATAGTCGCATCTCATCAAAAGCATCGTCCCAGCGAACGAGGGATGCTCTTGTTCATTGAAGAAGTGTCGGGTTCAAAGTCCTGTGGCGTGACTGTTGACTTAAAGTAAACTATTGAACTTTTTTATCAGCACAACACTATAAAGCAAAGTCCCACCGGGACTTTGAGACACATGCCAAGATTAGCGGTATACCCTTTTAATCTTTTTTTTATTTTATGACATCCTCGATTGTTGTGAACCAACGACACAAACTGCCTCCAGTGTTTTCAGTTGGTTCATTTACTTGTAACCTCAATTCATATCCCACATCCAGCTTTCCAGGGTAGAATGAAACACAGTGTTAGACCCCAACTGGGGGCTTCTCTGGAGTCTGCCATTTTATTTATCACTATGTACCCACTGTGATAAAGCCCCTGTACAGCACAGTGAAATAGTATTTCTATCTATGGAGATGGAATGTGTTTGAAGGCCACGCTTAAGGGCAGGGATCAGTGATATAAAAGATTTCTCATGGGAAAGTGGTTGTGCAGGGCCATGTATGTTGGTAGACTTCATACACTGCTGGTTTTGTCTTTATCCTGGATTTGCTATCACATTTTTAAAATGTCCCTTTGCAAATGTTGGAAGGCAGGCACACAGTGTTCAGTTCTTGCCACGCCCAACCATACAACCTGTCTTTTACAATTATTAGAGTTACAATTTCTTGAGTCTGATCTTTGATAATGTTGAATTCAGTGATGCATCTTGGGAATATGAAATGTAATCCAACAAACCTCTGCATTACTAACATCACCACTGGGGTTCAGCAGCACGTGAGCAAGACTCAGAGGACTTCGTGGCTACAGACATGACTGACCTTCATTGTTCGGCTATCACAACATATTTTTATCTGGATTTATATTTGGCCCTTACGGCCAGTGGTGAGGCTTCAGGTCTGTTCTCTGACCTTTGACTTGTTTGCTTCGGTAAACACTTTATTTCTGCATCTTTCTTTCGGCTGGTCCTAACCGCTCTTGACATGAGCTCCAGGGGGGCTTTCGTATGCTTGCCCACTTGTTTCATGTGTCATGCCTGCGTTAAATTTCTGGAAAGTGTTTCTGGCTCCATGGATAACTCGTAACAATGACATGGAATGATTCCCAAGTCTCATCCAGTTTGTTTCACATGTCCTTTAGGGAGAGGGACAATAAAAAAAAAAATGAAAAGGCAATTTAAAAAATCCTTCTTCTGTGTATCATTGTAAATAAAATTCAGTTGAAGTCATATTGTCCGTCCACAGGTTGAAAATAAGTAATAATTAAATTTCTTTTTTTTTTACCATTGTGATGCTCAGTTTAATTGCTTTAATGCAATTCATTTCTGGGATGTGATTGCTGATTGTACATTTGCTTACACGAGCAGTTGAACAGGTATAGCGAACAAAGTAGCTAGATGTACTAGCATAAAGCCACAGGTGGAAGTATTCTGTACAGCTGCAATGTGCATGATTAATTTTGTTTGTTTTAGACATTTCTTCTGAGGTTTGCCAAAAATACAGATTTTCACAGCAAGTTTGGTTTTGTTTTGAAATTTCCCACCTCGCGCCTCAGACCAGTTAGTATAATGCAAATTTACCAGGTGCACCCAGGTGAGAGGGAGAGCCCAGTTGCGTTTGCTAATGTTAATGGAACGTGACATATCCAGGGTGCCAATAGCCTTCTAATCAGCTCTAATCTGATCCACTGGATTAGAACATGGGAAAACTTGTACGACAGACTTGCCTGTACATATGTGCCTGCCTCCATCCAGAGGGGAGCAATCTTTCAGTCTTCTCAGAATTCATCAGTGGATTCCAGTCAGACAGTGCAGTGGTCAACAGCAGGTTCACCTGAAACCGGGTCGCTTTCGTCTTTCCAGCGATTGGGATATTTGGTCGCTAATGAACTCTTGCTGATTAGACAGTTCTCGCATCGGGATCGGCCTGAGTACATGCTGCCATCATCATAATCTTCCTCTGTGGATTATCATGGCTGAGAAACAGGGCAGTCTGTGAGTGTCCGCTGCGCTGCCTTGCAGGACTACATTTCCTCTTTTCTTCTTGGTTTAAACTCGGAAGGACACAAGGAGCAAACATGCTGAACCAGAGTGCTGTGATGGTCTTCACTGGGATCTGTGGGGCATTGGTGGTCATGGCGATGGCCTACTATGTCTACTGGTAAGTTTTGACGTGGGGTTTTTAGCTCCTCAGAACTGTTGTAGTGCCTGAACATAAAGACATGCAAGGTGCCCTTAGTTTTCAAATGGCAATATGGTCTTCAGGTACTTTATGTTCAAAGTGAGTACAGGCTGTGAGGTAGTGCTGGTCAGCATAGAAGTTGTATTCAGGTGATTCAGAGTAGCGGCAGCTCTCCAACCTTAAGCAGCTTTAACACAGGCAGCGTCTCTAATCTTTTCCTCAGGCTGTGTTGGTCATGGGGAGGTCCTGCACCCACACCCAAGCTTCATGGTCTAATTCAGTGTTTGCCACTTTCTTTAAATCAGGCTTTTCTTTTCTTTTACATCAAACACAAACGCAAAGATACAGAGAACACCTGAAATGTGGTGAAGCTGCCGGACAGATTGGACAGGGGGTTGAGTTCTAATGGCAGTGTGCAGTATTTAGCCTCTAACCAAACTGGTTGACGAGGAGCGTTTGATCCAATCAGTGGCACTTGGTCTGACAAGCTAAGAACTGTATCCACTGACCTAGCTCCTGTGTAAATATTAAAAACTGCACTGGTGTGCATTGCTGGTTAATAGTCATAATAGGTGGCCTTTTAACCAATAGTAGCACAGGTAGCCTTGGGACTGAATCTAATTTGTTCAGCAACATTCTAGTAAATGCAGCTGTTTTTGTTGTTTCAATGAATTGTATTTAATTTTATGGCAAGAAAAAGAAGAATTGCTCGTGGTTTAGACGCAGCTGCCGTGTGTTAGCCAATTAGCTCAGTGTCACATGACACTGCTTACCTTTTATGTTGTCATGTAAACAGATTTGCTGCCTGACATCCTCAAGGGAGGATTCTTATCAGCACTGAGCCTTTGTGTGGTAGGCAGTCCAATGCTTTGTTACCGTCCTGCATTATGAAAGGACAGCTTGAATCGCCACGGTGTTTGTGCCCAGGAACAGCTGCACTAAGGTGATCAGATGACACTCAGACAAGACAAAACACCACTAAGGTGATGTGGCAGCGGGGGTCTGATGTTGATGGTGTTGGAGAGATGGTGGAGATTCAGGTAAAAGTGGCAACAATCCTTTAATCACAAGATAGCTTCTCCTGGTATAACCATGGCAGACCAACTGGAGATTCCTTGGAATGGGTGTATTTATACCTACAATATCTTGAGTTATTTCCAGTAAACTCAGACTTTTCTCCTGATCCACACAATCAGTTTGCCGATCATTTGGATCAATGGGCTTCTGTTTAACCCGCCGAGCAAACTGATTGGGGACCAGTAGAAAGGTTTGAATTGATGGGGGCCCGAGGCCTGGAACATCTCTTCCTCTCCTGCCATGAGAATCGAAGGCAGCTGACACCAAAAGCTTTGCTCTCTGACATCTTCAGCAACATCGTGCCACTGCAACTCCTGAGTGGAACATTTATTTAGAGCCCATTTATGTAGAACAGCTTATAAACATGCCATACTTCACGTGGTGAAGCTGTCTTCAGACACGGCTGCCCTGCAGCGTTGAGGGTAGAGTCCAGAACATGGTGTTATTGTCCCAGCAGTTTTGCTCCTCGGGGTTGACTGTTCAGACTAAGGGGCAGAAAACATTCTCTTGAGAATTTTCTTTGCAGCTAGTTCACTCTATTTGAGAATGTTGAATTTTGAAAATGTGCTTCGGTCACTTAAACCGTAAGAGTTTCACCTCTGTTGAAAATATGTGGCTTTTTGCAAGTTTGAGTGACCCCCATCAGTGTCCTAGTGTGACAGACGACTGGAGAGAATGTGGAGAAAGAAACTGGAACAAAGTTCACAGCCTGCACGGCTGTCAAACTGAGCGCAGCCACAGTTTCTGCTGAAAATATTAGCCAAAGAGCAGCAATCCCAGCAGTTTCTGCCTCCCTCCGAGGGTTTGCCTTCTTTCAACAGAGTCATGCTTGCGTGCCACGTAGCAACACTTACCTGTAAGTCCTCTTTGCACACAGTTCAATTTCTCGCAGCATGTGGAATGTGGTTTTACATTTAAATCAACACGCTGATGAGCTTAGCTCTACAAATGGGGATCACACATCACATTGAATTAGAATAACGTCGTGATTCTGAGCGTTTGCAGCAAAAAACAAACAAACAAACAAACAAAAGCTTCTGCACAAATAAAAATCTTTCAGGTGTCATCTGTGAAGTTCCCGGCACTTATTCCCTCCCACTCGACCTCTTGGCGAGAGCAAAGGTCATATCTGAAAGACAACTGTGGATTTTTGGACTCATCATCAGATGGGCCAGGCGACAGATTGCGTAGTCCTCCACCGTAGCTCGAGTCAGCGGTGCATTCATCCAACAGTCGCCCGTCTCGTCCTGCACAGACCGAGCCCTGGAGGCGCGCGTAAGATTCCCTCTGCCTCACATTCTCTGTCACTGTTTGCATTGTGGTGACGATAAATGGCTTGTGGTTGGAACACAGGGGAGACTTTTTACCTACTTGGCCGTTTGTCAAGTTGTGCGCTGCGGTTGTTAGACGGGGACCCGGTTTTTCTTTGCGAAGAGGGAGGTTTGTTATTTTGAAATAAAGGAGAAGAAGAAGTGAGAAATGCAGCAACTTGCTCCTTTATTTTTTAAATCTGTGTTTTTCTTGTCGTGCTGGATAAAATACAACCAGTTCATTTGTTGTTTGTCGTCTGTTAATATTTTAAGCAACTGCTGGAAAAAAGGCACAAGTCAGTGATAGTGGGCAAAACAAGGCGAGTCATTGGACGCTGAACAATCCAGGCTGTGTATTTTGGGAGGCTAATGGCAGCGTCACCTCCTTGGATCAGATGCTTCTGTCTCCACTTGTGCAGCTTTCAAGTCTTTTTTTTTCTTCCCCTTTTCTTTTTTTCTCCCCAATTTTACTATTTCCAACTGTTGGCCAGTTTGTATGTTGCTTTAACGACTGGAGAAATCAATGCAGCTGAGCTTTAAAGTAAATCGTGTCTTTGTGAAGTATAAATGAGATGTTGGCTTTACATTCATTCTAAGCGCTGTGGCAAAGTGAGACTTGTTTGGCTTATTGAACTTTAAAACTGAGCAGCTAATGTCTAATGTTGAATGCAGGCCGATGTTATTCTTCCTTCTTCGGCTGGTCTGAGGTTAAAGATCAAACTGCAGTCATTGTTTGTCCTTTATTTTCTGTTGGCTCATCAGTAGTAGAGGCATCCCAGTAGGTCACGTCAATCTACAGAAGCAGTCTGAGTAACTTGGGCGAACAATTATTGCCGACTTTGTCTTCACTTGCAGCTTGTCTGGCGTGTTTAAACATTTTCTGTTTGGCTGAGCGTGCATGATGTACTGGGGCTTTTCTCCTGCCTCAACCTGCTCTCTTTTGTCCTCCCAGGTCGGTAGTATTGGCCGAAGGACCGTGTAAACGCGGCTTGTAAAAGGATCCACCGTGGTAAGAGACGCCGCTGCCCCTTTGAATCTCTCAAACAGCCGTGTTTGCCCACGTCACTGAAGTCCATATTCACCCAGCTGCCCTGCTCACTGCTGCCTCTCCCTGCGTGCAGGTTGGTCGTAGTGTATAGAGAGGAGCCCGCTCCGCTCTCCAGGCTCCTCAGCCATGGCTCTGCTGGCCTACCTGAAGAGTCTGTTCATCCTGCAGCTGCTGATGGGCTTCGTGTTCGTGGTGAGCGGCCTCATCATCAACTTCATCCAGCTCTGCACCTGCGTCCTCTGGCCCATCAACAAGCAGCTGTATCGCAGGATCAACTGCCGGCTGTCCTACTCCCTCTGGAGTCGTGAGTAGATGTTGTTGTTGTTGTTGTTGTTTGAGCTTGAAGTTACCCCCCACACACCTCATGTCCCGCACGTTTTGTCATGCAAACGCAGAACCTTTTGTTTGGTGGGAAACCTGCAAACGGGAGCGGCACCAGATGGTGCCCACCTGGCCATCTGCTACCTGGATAAAACGCTTGTCAGCAAAGAGCCCTTCTCCTCTTACCTCGTCAGAAAAGTCAGTCCGCAGATGGTCCCCATTTAGTCGAGGTGCAATTTAGCACGAGACCTGCAGGGGTCAGCGGTTTGAACTGCTAGTCACCTCAAAATAAATAAAATGGTTGCATATTTGTTGCCACCACGTACATTCTTAATTGCGATGATGTCAGCGTTGCGGTAGATATGGACGCTTGCCCCACAAAAAAGAAAAGCAAAAATACTGCGTGACTGTGGCGTCACAGTTCTGCCGCACCTCGTCTCTGTGCAGAGCTGGTGATGCTGCTGGAGTGGTGGTCGGGCACAGAATGCACCCTATACACTGACCAAGCTACGGTGGACAAGTTTGGCAAGGAGCACGTCATCATCATCCTCAACCACAACTTCGAGATCGACTTCCTGTGCGGCTGGACCATGTGTGAGCGATATGGCGTCTTAGGGGTCAGTGGTCTGCTGGAGCTGTGCTTTCTTCCCTCCTTTTGTTTGTGGTTGTGCCTTTAAAACCAGATCCTCCTCTTGCAGAGTTCCAAAGTGCTGGCCAAGCACGAGCTCCTAAAGGTCCCTCTGATTGGCTGGACCTGGTACTTCCTGGAAATAGTCTTCTGCAAGCGGAAGTGGGAGGAGGATCGGAAGACGGTGTTCAGTGGGCTGAACAGGCTCAAAGACTATCCTGAATGTATGTGGGTAGGTATCGGCCACACCGCCCCCTGCTGCCGACGCGCTCTGCTGTCACGAAGCTCTTTGTGAGCTTTGGAGGTTTGAGCTGAGTCACTTTTCATGCAGCCACACGTCCACTCAGTGACGCTTTTCAATGAGAAACGTCTGTCAGTTGCTGTGTGTAGGTGGGACATTTACTCCGAGATGCATGACTGCTTATTTAAACAACACACCGTTTTGTTTTGGATTTGGTTTATTATTTATTTATTTATTTTTGGTTGTGCCGTTGTACAAACTTCAATAACTGAGATTCACTTTGTGACACGTTTGAATTAGTTGCTTTAAAACGGTCAGAGTCCTCACGCTGCCCTTTGACCCACATTCTGCCGGCTGTCCTGTTGCTACAGCGGTAATGTGCTAGTTCACAGGGCCCCAGCTCTATTTCACATCTCACTCCTGTCGGCACTTCTCTTCAGTTAATTAAGCCGCTCGCTTTTACGTTCCATAAACTCTTTGCTGGGCCGTCGGCTCTGCTGCGTTTGTTGCACCTTCGCCAAAGGCGTAAATCACTGTGAGTGTTGATGATCTTTTTTTTTTTTTTTTCCACTGCCTCTCGACGGACGAAAGAGAGAGAGAGATTAGGGAGATCAGCAGTTGAGCTAATTAACCCAAAGTCAAGAATTAGTCAACTGCTGTTGACACAGATGATGTGTTCAGGCAGAACGTAGACACCCACAAGTAGGTGTGGTGTGTGTATATTTTCACTTGATTTAACATTGTCTGTCGCCAAACCCAGATTTGATGTTGTGGGGCTGTCGGGTCATCGGTCGTTGTGTGTGTGTGTACATATCAAAATGGTGCTTTTCAACCCCCCGCAGTTCCTGCTGTATTGCGAGGGCACTCGCTTCACAGAGAAGAAGCACCAGATCAGCATGCAGGTGGCGGAGAGTAAAGGCCTGCCCAAGCTCAAATACCACCTGCTGCCCCGCACCAAAGGATTCACCACCACGCTGTCGTGTCTGAAAGGCACAGGTAGTGTCTGCATGCAACGCACACACACACACACACACACACACACACACACACACACACAAAATCAATCTGCTCATGCTCAGTTTGAGAACAAGTACCAATCTGTGTTTCTTATCCTCTCCGCCCCTGCTTGCAGTATCGGCTGTATACGACGTGACCCTCAACTTTCAAGACAACCAGACCCCCACCCTGCTGGGCATCGTCAATGGCAAGAAATACAAAGCCGACATGTCAATCAGGTAAAGTGCGTAAACTGTGTTTGCCTCCGAGGCGTCGCTGATGTGTGCTTTCAATGCATGGCGGTTGAAGCCGTGCTGCCGTTTCTTTATGGGGAACACCTATTTTTAGACCGATTTCCTTGTCACCAGCTGCAGGTTTTTTTTTTGTCCCCTGGCGGACATGACGGACAGAAAGAGCACTCAAGTGTTGACTGCTTGCCGAGCGCAGAGTCTGTGTGCTTTCAGGGCCGTGACGCTGGTGATGGCCGGCAGAGTGAAGAGTGTACGGCTGCGCACTATTTTAGCTTTTGCACAAATGTGGTTTTGTGTTGGGAGGGAGAGAAAGCACACTGTCCGAGAAACGCTCTGCTAAATTTTGGGAAGGTGAACCCCCGAGTGGTGAAAACGTAGTATAGCAGAGCGCCCGGTGACAATGAAACGTTCGCTCTTGCTTTGATGGATCGAAGCAAAGTTGCCACCTTGAAAAGTGATCACAAACTAACTGTAAAAAAAAAACAAAAAAACAATAAAATAACAAGAACAGCTACAAACGTAATCAACATCTTTCTTAATGTTTTTGTTTTTTTAAAACTACAAAAAAACAACCTTTGGCCCATTACATGATCATTATTATTATGTGTTGTATTTTATCAAATAAGGGCGTTTCTAGCTTTATGATATCGTCAGCCATCAGCTGACCTGCTTTCTAAAGTAAAAAAAAAAGCACCTGCCAGTGTGAATTAACTGTACAAAAATCAGAGTTTTTATGTTTCTTTTCTTTTTTGTATATATATGTATTTTAGAAGCTTGAACTGTTGCATTTGACTATTTAGTTTGCTGCGAGTGACCAGATTGTTTTAATTCGCCTCTGACCTGTTGAAGGAACGACGTCTGTTGCCTGATTTTGAGAGGTCGCTGTTCCTCTGTTTCAATCCTGAACCTCGTCATTGTTTCCCTGCCAGGCGGTTTGATGTGAAGGACATACCAGACGATGAGCAGGAGTGTGCCAACTGGCTGCACAAGCTCTACCAGGAGAAGGTAAACTGAGGCGCACCGGCGCTGAAGACCGACCTTACTCGTATAGAATTTGAAAAATGTGTTTTGCAATTTTTAACCATCATTATTTGTGTGTGTGGAGTTGATTGCTCGTCTTTCTTTTTTTTCTTGTCCTTGATTTACAAGATAAATAGAAACACCAATTCACAAACCATTGCCGCACACTGGATTATGACTGACGCTCCTTCTTTGTCCTGATGTGCTCAGGATGCCTTGCAGGAAAATTACAACAAGGTGGGAAAGTTTCCCGGACCGACAATTATCCCACCCCGCCGGCTCTGGACGCTGCTCAACTTCCTGTTCTGGGCCACGCTGCTGCTCTCGCCTCTCATCAAGTTTGCTTGTGGGGTGGCCGTCAGTGGCTCCCCACTCCTCATCATTGGCTTTATCCTCTTCCTCATCGTCGGTGAGCCAACAGTGTTCCGCCAGTTGCTTGCTTCTGTTCTTACCGCTGACGTCGAGCGCACAGTTGAGGCGGTTTGTGAGGATCTTTGATTCATATCAAACTTGCTTGTAGGGAAAACAAGTATTTTAAAGGTTAAGTGTGTAATATTTAGAGATTTTGAAGAAGAAACAGCGACGTCAAGTGGTTACATTTTAGATTGCACCGTGTGTAACTCTCTCCTCCTCCCGAGTTTTGCCAGTGAACTACGGTGGCCTGCGCACCCAAAGCTGGATTCCTCGTCCCCCTTCTTCTTTGTTGGTTTATTTGAAGATGCGAGCAGTCACCCTAATTACGATACACGCTGTCAGGCAGCTGGATTGTCCACACCAGGCTTCCTTAGAAATGTAGCAGTGCAAGACGGCAGCTAACTAGGAGCAAGACCCTTGTCTATGTATTTTCTTATACACGACCAGTCAAAGGTTTGGAGACACCTTCGCATGCAGTGGTTTGTCTTTCATTTTAATGACTATTTACAGAGATTCTCACTTAAGGGATCAAAACAATGAATGAACGAAACATATATGCTATTATGTAGTGCACAAAAAAAATTGAGACGCAAAAACAAACAAATAAAACATTTAGTGTTATTTAATCATGTTTCTTTTCTACATAATGTCATATGCATTGGTCATATATTTGATGTCTTCAATATGTATCTACAATGTAGAAAGGAGTAAAGATAAAGAAAAACCATTGCCTGAGAAGGTGTGTCCAAACCTCTGACTGGTGGTGTATATGAGAACCGTCCCAAGGTTTTCACTGTGCTGCGGTTATATACTTTTATTTATGTATTTATGGACAGCGTATTAAGTTTTTACCAATAGAAAAATCCTAAATCAAGCCAAATATGACACACTGAACCTACAAATGACAGTGTCGAAACATTAAGTGCCTCGCAGTGAACTTGTCGGGACAGCCTACAAGTGTTCTCTCAGCTGTCATCACATTAGATTTGGACTGAGCAGAAACGACAGGACGCCCCCGTGTTGTCCATCACTTCAATCCCTGCTTCTCTTTGTTCCTCTCCGCAGCCTCTATAGCCATCCGACGTCTCATCGGGGTCACCGAGGTGAAGAAAACTGGTTCAAGTTACGGCGACCAGGAGGCCAAGAAACAAAACTAAAGTGTGTCCCGCCCCCTTCTCTCTCTCTCTCTCTCTCCCCCCCTCCCGTATCCGGCCGCTGATCGAGTGCGGTCGCTGCGCGGCGTCTCACCCTTGCTCCCACCCGGTTCTCCTCCCACTGTCCAGTCAAGTCGGCAGGTTTGGAGGAGGACACTCGGCTGTGAAAAAGGAAAAAAAAAAAATAGAGGCCAGACATAGAAAACTGAAGGAACTAGGAAGAGAGAGTGAAAGGTTGTCTGCTGTAACACAAATCATGATGAGCGGAAGATGCAGCAGCGCACGCCGGCGTGTTTCTTCTAATCCAGCTAGTGAAGCCACCGACCCCCCCCCCCCCTCCCAGTCCCATTATATCCCGTTAACACCCAAAGGTGAAGCTCTCAGCCCGTCTGAGGTCACATGGGTCCATTTCCTGCTCTGAGCTACCTCCCTCCTTCCACTTCCTGCCATCACTGTCAGGGAGCGGCCACCTGCTCGGTCTTCATCTTCCTGGTCCAGGGAGAAGTCACCCCTCCCACTATCCCCACCCTCCCCTACTAACTGGGACTTGTAATGGGAACCGGTGCCTTGAGGGCCAGCCTGGTTTTCTGTACTCATCAACAATCATTTCACCCTAAATCCACCAAACGTTGCCCATGAAAATTCGGGCCAGGAAGTAGATTCGGGCCGACTTGCTTTTCAGCAACTCGACAGCAGTATTTTTTTCCTCCCTCAAGTCCTAGATATTCTCACAGTTTTTATTCTGACCCACATGTTGAATGTTAACGCTAGAGAACTGATGGTCTCATTGTTATTACAAAGGAAACATTGCTCTTATGGTCTTTTTTTCTTTTAATATATATTTTGAAATTCTCACCTCATAATGATAACTCCCAGTTCCCCTGCAATCACAAACAGCCCACATCATCGCGCCTTTTTGTTTTTAAAGTCTCACAGTCCCGTTGACTTTCTGTCTGTCACAAGTGGTCATGTGGAGGCTGGTGTCACTCTAACCTGCTGCAAGGGCTCTGAAGTGTCCTGGCTGGTGGATCCTGGATCTCCTGCAGGGCTGGACTGGAGCCCGCAGCATTCACTCCTCCTTCCACTGCATCTCAAATCGCCACTAGCTTTAAAAAAAAAAAAAAAAAAAAAAAATGGTAATAACCACAGTCAGACCAGCCAATCAAAAAAAAATATATATAAAAAATTTAGCCCGCCTTCTGCGCCGCCCCTGCTCTGCGTCGCCAGTCTCGACAGCTGTAACGCTGCGCTCGCCGCTCTGCTTGCTGCGACCGCTCTGGCGCATCCCAGACAAAGGTCACCAGCTGTCTCGACGCGGCTCCACAGCTGTCGGAAGGAATCCGCTGCTGTCCGGCCAGAGATGGAGCACAACCGGTGTCGTCGTTTCAGCCTTAACAGGAGCCTGCTCAGGCCAAAGGGGGGCGCCGCTCATTAGCCGCCCCTTGCACACAAAGACCGTCACCGTCTCTCATGCATTCTGTTTCGCCTCCGCTCATACAGTCAGATGGAATGCGATGAATGCGTAATGCCTGTTCATTTCACGTCATCCTTGTGGTTTGATTGCCGAGCCTAACGGGAAGCTTTTAGATTTGCGAAGTAGGAGGTGCAAAAGGTGGTGCGATTGTTATCTGTTATCTGTTCGCCGTCGCTGTAACTAAGACTGCTGCTTGCTTTTATTGAGGAAAAAAAAGCAGGCGGTTCAGGAGCCAGTCTCGTCCCACAGCACATTCCTGGTCCGAAATACGAGAAAAAAAAGAAAAAAAAAAAAAAAAGCTGTAGCATGACATAATTCTATTTTTTTTCCCACATTGGTTCTCCTCAGCAGCAATACATCACATCCTTCCTCTCTCTGTAGAGTTTCCTCAGCCCACACAGACTCCATGCAAGCCTTAATAGACAGTGCTGCTTAACTATGTTTTGTTTCTTTTTTTGTGCACGGGTGCATATGAATGTGCGTGTGTGCGCACGTGTGAAGATGTAGACACTAACCGGACCCCGGTGTAGTAGCGAGGGATGGAACAGTGAAAGATGTCCTGCAAAGAAAGCAAGCAAGCTGCTGGGAATCATAGCCAAGTCACGGACAGTGGGTCGAGTCTGCTCTCGTCTCCCCGAGAGCACCGTTCATAATCAAACCACTCTTTTTGTATTTAACAAGATGATTACTTTGAGTTGCTTTTACCTCAGACGTTTGCGCAGTTTAGCTCGTTGTCTTTGAACGTACACCGGATGTGAATGCAGTCCGATCTGCTCAGTTGGAACATGGGTTTTTACACTGGATGATTTTATTCAGTCATGAAATGTGTCTAGTGGTTGCCCCCCTTCCTTCCAAGTTTCCAGATGGAATCAAGTGATATTAGAAATTGAGCCCATTTAAAGGAATTATTCACCCCAAAAAATTACTCTACCATTTTCAGTAATGGAAAAGCTGTCTTTGTTTGTTTTTTGTTTGTTTGTTAATTTTTAATTCCACAAAACATGTCTGGAGCTTTTTGCTGAAACACTCCCTAACACCTGGAAAAAACCCAAGGGACCTGGTAGCTTCAAATAATTTGTATAGATGAGGGGAAACCTCAGTCGGTGGTCACAGGCAATGACTTTTTGGGTGAATTGTTCCTTTTATTTTCTTTTTTTTCTATCATGATTGATACCTAAACAGTTTAGTGACACTTGAGCTTTGTTTTTGTTATCTGAGGCTATTTTTATGTTCTCCTCAGTTAAAACACTTGAGACTATTAAAGGATTAAATCACAACGCTGTTCTTACTCCTTTGACTTCTTTGTGTTTGTGTGAATTCTCTAGAGGGCGCTGTTTTAGAGCATGCTACCTCCATCTTTTCCACTCCATCAAGACAGGCATTCTTGAAGGAGTGCATTTACAGCCATATCTCATTCATAACATTCAGTCTTATTTTTCACATGTGATTACATTATGAGGTCACAGTGTATGAAGGAAAAACTAAGGAATGAAAATATGTAAAGAAGCTAAATGATGAATATCTTATTGTTCATAGGCGTGTAACATCTCAGGATGTCAGGGGTTGTGCATTTAACATCATTAGTGTTTGTCAAACCAAGCACTCCTCCCCTCCCCCAACATGCGCACCCTTACACACTATCATTCATTCATTCATTTTCTATACCCGCTTATTCCTGTTCAGTTTCTTCCCACTGTTTAGGGCTTGTCCCTTTCAAGTCTTGATTTTTTCTTTGTTTCTTACTGTTGCTTGTCCCTTTCCTTGATTTTGCATGTTGTACCCGATTGCAAAGTCACTGACTCAAGTTGATTCTGACTCAGGGACTTTTAAAGACTGGTGATACAGCAGGTGTGACAATAACTCAGACTTTAAACCTTTATAATAAAAGACTTTCTGGGGTGGCTGAATATGTTTGGATCTTACTTGTTAATCACACACATACACCAAAAAAAAAAAAAATCAGCACAATAGTCCCTCCAATTTATTATTTGACTCTGAGTAAATGACTTGAAAATTGTGGCATCAAAAGTTCAAAGTGCTGGAGAAAAGCGACATTGTGAGTCCAGCTGCCAGCTCTCACTTTAGGGTAAAGAACTGCCTGACTGGTTGTGTTGGCTGGACTTTGACCTCTGCTCAGAAAGCTGAGTCAAACATTGGGGGTTAGCTTGACACGCCACTTTGCTCTGTTTTGCCTGAAATACCGAAGAAGTGTAACATGAGCACGCTGCTGGCTTATGAAATCCTAAAAAAATAAAAGACCGAAAATCAAGAATGGAAGAAAATGTTTCACAGGCCGGTGCGACTGCGACGCAGACAGGTACGATGTTTCAGTTGTTCTCACCTTTCTGCCATGAAACTATACGCACTGTAAAACGCTCACCGTTTATTTTTTGATTAGCCCTATAAAAACTCGTCTGTGTTAATGGTAGAGGGAATGTTGGTGTATTACATGAATCCCCTCATTACCATAAACATAAAATTGAAAATGCATTCAGCTGAAGCTGTGAATCACAATTATAATTTCGAGATTTAGAATTCAATATATATATATATTTTTAACTTGACACCATAAATATCTCAAAATTAAATGTACAATCAGTTGTATTCAGACATATTTTGGTGCATCATGTACAGATAATTCAAATACGATCCGCTTGACTCTTTCCAGGCCACCGGGAGCTGAGGATTGTTCTTCTCGGCCACGACTGGTTGGAAAACAGTTTGACAGGAAACGCCATCCTTGGCAGGCGTTTCTTCGACGCCGACAGGGACGTCAAGATGTGTGTGAGGAGACAGTTTGTTCGCGTCGATGGCCGGAGGATCGTAGTGATCAACAGCCCTGAAAGGTGGATCCAACACTCTGTCCAGGACCCTGATCTAGTGAGGAACAACATGCAGGCCTGCATGGCCATGTGCCATCCAGGACCGCACGCCTTCCTCATGGTGGTACCCGTCAGATCCCACAGAGGCAGAGAGTGGCCAGTAGAGGGAGCCCTCGAGCTGCTCAGCGACACCGTGTGGCGGAACACCGCGGTGGTTTTCACCAGACCGCAGGGACTGAGAGGCTCGTCTGTTGAGGACCACGTTTCGAAACACAGGTTTCTCAGAGCGCTGGTGGAGAAGTGTGGACACAGATACCACCTGCTGGACACCTGCGGGCGGGGAGAACGCGGCGACGTGGCGGTCTCAGGGCTTTTGGAGAAGGTCGACGTGATGGTTTCGGAGGACATTCGGGCCGGAGGAGTCGGTTACCTGCCACCTGCTCGCAATGAAGTCTCAACAATAACTGAGGCCAGGAGGAAAGAGTTGGAGGCCAGGGCGGCTCAGAGGCAGAGGGATGTGGAGGTTAGGAGAAGTACGCTCAGATGTCTTGGAGGTGAGCACTGACACTGCTAGACTTTTATACAATGTCACTGCTGGCTCCACACCACAGTAAATCAACAGCAAGAAGTCCTAAACACTCCTTGAGTTTGTGTTTTGTTTGTGATCTTCAGAGAATAACTGCAATCTTTATTTTTCTCCTTTAGACCGAGGAGAATCCCCAACAACAGAGCTTCGAATCCTGATTGTGGGTCCTAAGCAGGTTGGAAAGAGCTCAGCTGCGAACGCCATCCTTGGTGAGGACGTCTTCTCCGCCGGACACCCGACACTGGAATGCTGTCAGGAACTGCGTAACACCGGCGGCGGGCAGCATGTATGTGTGGTCGACACGCCCGGCTGGCACGGCCGGTACTGCGGCGAGGATACGCCACCGGAGCTGCGGCAGCTCATTACCCATGGTGCATCACTGTGCGCGCCCTTCCCTCACGCCGTCTTGCTGGTGCTTCGGGGTGACGAGTCTTTCACCGAAACCGACCGCCTGAACGTGCAGGAACACCTGATTTCGCTCGGGGTGGATGCCTGGCGTCGGACCATCGTGCTCTTCACCTGGGGCGACAGACTGGGAGCCTCAGGACATTGAGTGGCACATTGAGAGGTGGCCCGCCCTCCAGTGGCTGGTGGATCAATGTGGGAACAGGTATCACGTTTTCCACAACTCCAAGGAGGCCGGCGACTGTCACCAGGTCCAAGAGCTGCTGGCCAAAGTGGAGGAGATGCAGGTGGAGAACAACACGGCACTTGTGCTACGTAGTTTGGTGAAACTCCAAGAGAGCAACGCGAGGCTGAATAAAAGTCTCCGAAAGGTCACAAGGCAACTGAAGAAGGCACAAGCAGACAACAACGATCTCCGGCAAACAGCAGAGGACGCCGTGAAGGCGGCTGAAGAAAGAGAGGAGCGGGTCAAATCTCTGAGGGCCTCAGCTGAGGCCGGGGGCGCGGCAGGACAGTAAGGCCCGCCAGGAGCTAGCCAGGAGGTTGGTGGCGGCCGAGGGCCTCAACAAGCAGCTCGAGTGGGTGATCGGCGGACAGGACAGGATGGTTTTGAGCCTGTGTGACAGAAACGCCCAGAAGGACCTTCTGATCCAGGCCCTGTGGCGAAGCGGCGAGCTGGTGAGGGAGACACTGGAGAACAGAGTGAGGGACGCAGAGCGAGAGGTGGAGACCCTAAAGAGCAAGAGGAGCGACAAAGACCGAGAGCTGGACGAGCTGATGGCCAATCACAGGAGGGAGGTCGGCGAGCTGAAGGCCGCGATAGAAGAGCCGAGGAGAGAAAACAACGCGACAACGAGGCTGTTGGGAGTTGTGCGGCAGCGCCACCGTGAGGGAGAAGAAGAGAGCGACAGGTTGGAGAGGGAAGCCGACGGCGCCAACGGCCGCAGGGGACACACAGCAGACAGCCGGCAGCAGCAGCGAGCCGTCGCAGACACACTCAGTGAGTGACATCATTTATAGTAAGTTTGGTTTGCTGCTGATCCGCCTGTTTGACCTTTTCAAAATAAAAACACACAAATCTCTGAATGTTTTAGGAGCCAAGGAGAAAGAACTGGTCGTGTCAGGCCGTGACGTGAGGTGGTTAGCTGATGAGGTCAGTGCTGCTTGAGAGCCAAAATGGATTCAGTCTGTAATAAGTAAACCTCATTGTGTTTGGAACTGATGGTGAAAGTGGTCAAGAGTCCTGGTTGGTTGCTAAGAGTAGTCGTGTGTCTGTTGTCAGTTGTAAAAGTCTGCACAACTTTTTTTTTTTCAAAAAAAACAACAACAAACAACAACAAAAGTTATCCTTAAAGTTTATTATACAAATAACTAATCAGGTGGTTCCCTTTGGACTTCTAGGATGACACTCCAAAGGAATCTCGGCCTCTGGAAGCTGACTGGGCTGGTCGGTGGTGGGGAGCTGCAGTGGCTGCACTGGGAGCTGCACATGGAGCCGCTGGCAGCTCCTTCTTGTTCGGGACACAGTTGAGTACCAAGTCAGCTGTTGCGGCTGCAGCTGGGGCAGCGCTGGCCACTTTCCTGGTGCAAGAAACCAGACCCCAGCAGAGGAAAGGGGATTTGGCTGAGCATTAGTCTCTCTCGTAAAACACCTCTGACAATGTTTTTTCACACCACAACAAGAAAATAGAGCTGCAAGAGTTGTTTCAGCACAGGCTGCAGCTGCTGCACTTCTAGTCACAGGGGTCTCTGTTTGCTTGCAGAACTAAAGTTGGACTGCAGTTGTTTGTTAAATCCAATAACAGATGGTGTGTGTGGATGCACAGGCCTGAGTCTGAAAGGGGTCCTATCATGAAAAAAAATTACATTTTCATTTCTTTATTCTCTAAAAGAATCTCCAATCACAAACTTTCAAACTTTCTACGTCACAAGACGAGCTGATAATCTCAGTGAGGCCTGAGCAGACTTTTTTTTTATTTTTCTTTAAAAAAATTTTAAGTGTGGCCCGAGGCGTCACTGTATGAGGGCTCGTTGCCATTTTCCCCACTCATTCGCGTTAGCAGTGAGCCGCTGGCCAATCATAAGGAAGTGGGCTTTTCCTAGGCGGAGCCACTGATAGAGCAGGTAGGGGAGGGGGGAAGAGAGGGAGTGGGAGAAACACTTGTTTTGTGAGGCCTGTCCACCTCAAACTAGGAGTTTTTCTTTTCTTTTCTTTTTTAACCAAACAAACTGTTTATTATCGGTAGCAGGCCACCAAAATCAGTTCATTAAATCTGGAAATGTCCATACTAGGGTCACACATTGCTTATGTTTGTACATTGCCAAGTGCCTGCCAGTGTTTCTGCACAGCAGCATTTCACTCTGTCCATCTCGGTGTTAACAAACATGTTTGGCTTTAAAAATCCACACCTCCAGGGCCCATGGGCTATAAAATTCAGGTTGAAAATGTTGAAAAAAAAAAAACAGATCAAAAAAGAAAAATTAATGCAGTGAAAGTAATGCAATTTAATTAATATCATAATAGCATTGTTGTCCTCTGAATAAAATAAAAATGACTCCTTAAGACCAGGTGTTCTTGGTTTTTAGTGTGTGGCCACTCTGGAAAATCTAAAAGGAGACCTTATGTCAGCTGCTCCTTCATGCTTCCTTTTATATAATTAGACACTGCAAACTACTTTGCAGGATGCTGCATAAACATTGCCATCATTTGAACAGTTTTTTATTAAATCTCAGATCCCAGAAAAAAAACCCACAAAGAAATCAACATGAATCCAACATGTGAATCAAATTTTCATCTGATATCATAACAATCCAGAAAATCAATTCAGCCAGCCCATCTTGAATATTTTTTTTTTTTGGAAATGTTGTTATATGTTAAACATAATATGATACATAACATATAATGTATAATATATAATGTAAAGATCACTGCAACAAAGCAAGACACACCGAAAGAGTCAGAGATCAACGGCAGAAGACCTCTAGCTGAGTCCTCTGCCAACCTCTAATTTCTCTCTGTAAGACTGAAACAACAAGTCGGAGGTCCAGGGCACTGACTTCAGCAGGCGAGGAGTCGAGCTCTCGCAAACTGTGATTAAATGAAATGCAGGAAGGTTGAATAAAGTGCTCATTTCTTCTTGCCATGAACTGTATATAGAATCCGACGTCATATCTTTGTGAGTTTGATGCCGTATATTAGAGGATTCATTAGGGGAGGGAAAAGCACGAAATTAATAGTAATTAGGTTTTTAAGACCTTGCGGGATCTCTAAACGCACAAAATTCAGATATAACACGTCAAAAAGTAGCACAATGACAAAGACAGTTAAAGACAGCAAATGGGGCACGCAGGTCTGCATGAACTTGACCATGTTGTCTTTTGACCTCACACAAGTCACAGCAATGTGTGCGTAGGACCAGGTGATGAAAAGCATGTGACACAAGTAAACAAGCATGGACATGGAGGAGAGGATGACGCTGGGAGCAGTGTTGGTGTTGGGCACGACAGCTCAATGAAGAGCCTGTTGACGCAGAAGATTTTTTGAATCTCTCAGCCGCACAACTTCAGCGACGAGGTGAGTGCGATGTTGGCCAAGCAGGTGGAGATGGGGGCGAGCCAGGAGAGCAGCACCGGCAGGGAGAGGCGCCTGGGGGTCATGAAGGCGCGGTAGTGCAGCGGGCGGCAGATGGCCAGGTAGCAGTCATAGGCCATGAGCACCAGGAGGGACATCTCGCACGTGCCGAAGGTGAAGAGCACGTAGGCCTGCAGCAGGCAGCCCTGGTAGGACATCCGGTTGGAGCGGGACAGCAGCCCCGAGAGGAACTTTGGATGGAAGCCCGTGGTGCCGTAGATCTCGTTGAGGCAAATGACACACAGGAAAATGTACATTGGCTCGTGCAGATTCGGGCCGAGCACGACGACGGCGATGACGGGGACGTTGACAAACAACACCAGGCTGTAGAAGACCAGCGTGAAGGTGAAGATGGTGAGGCGGTGCGGTCCATCGCGGACCCTCCTCCACTCCCTCCACTCCCCCGAAAGGACTCTGTTCACTCAGTAACAACGCGCTCAGAGCGCCTGGTGTGTGTCCACCGTGTCGCTCTGATCTGCCTCTGCCTCACACACTCCTCTGTTTATAGCAGCGCCAATTGCATCAGCAGCAAGTAAACAGTGTGATGAAGAGAAAGAAAAACTTTATTGGCCCTCATTGGGGAGGTTTGCAGTGCATACTGCAGCCAAGCAGTAACAGTAAGGAGAAAAAAGACAACGTAGACAGATCTGGTCTGTGCATCCAAAACTAGAAATAATATGTACAGAATGTTATGCAAATTCCATGTTCAATACAACTTGGGTGATTGGATGTAGCACTTGGATGACAACTGCACAAAAAAAAAACTATATTTTTTTTCTCTGTATTGTTTGGGAGCATTAAGGTGGAAACAGTTGATAACTGCTTTCCTTTTAAACACAAGGAAGGTTTTAAAAAAACAATTATCTGGACTTTGTGTCCATATATATATATATATATATATATATATATATATATATTTATATATATATATTTATATATATTGCACCGGTCATTACTTACAAGACAATGATAAACAACAAATCATGCAAATAAATCAGATTGGTTGCACCTCACACTTCTCACTGGACTGGCGCGGGTGCCTCGGGTTCCCCGAACCTTTACAACACAGATGTGCTTCACGTGATTCCTTATTTTTCTCAGGTTGAGGCCGTAGATCAGCGGGTTAAGTATCGGGGGGATGAGGAAGAGCTCCATCTCGATGAACACCATCACGCTCTGCGGCAGCCGGTTTGAGCTGTAGCGCATGTGCAGGCGGTCGAACAGAAAACACACGACCAAAGCCAGCAGGCAGACCAGGTGCGGCAGGCACGTCTGCATGAACTTCCTCCTGCCCTGTCTGGACGCTCGGCACATTCTGACCAGGTACATGTAGGACCAGACCACAAAGAAAGCGTGACTGCAGTAGAAAGTGTAGTTGACCACGGTCATGACCATGTGCGCTTTGGAGGGCGAGCACGCTATCTTGATCATCAGGTGTTTGGTGCAGTAGAGTTTGGGGATGTGTGAGCCGCACAGCCTCAACGTGGACGTGGTCAGCACGGTCACGGACATGAGGAAGACGGGGATGAGCCAGGCCAAGGCCAGCAGCGCGCGCACCCTCCGCGTGGACATCACCGAGTGGTAGACCAGCGGCCGACATATGGCCACGTATCTGTCCAGGGCCATCAGCAGCAGCAGCGAGTAGTGGGCGCAGGTCGACGAGTGCAGCACAAAGTCCTGCAGCAGGCACCCGGCGTACGAGATGACGTGGGAGATGGACAGCAGGTCGCTGAGGAACTTGGGGTAGAAGCCCGACGCGCCGTAGAGCCCGTTGAAGCACAGGTTGCAGAGGAGGACGTACATGGGCTCGTGGAGGCTCCTGTCTGCGGCCACCGTGGCGATGACGCCCACGTTGAGGATCCAGATGACGCAGTAGCACAGCAGCGTGAAGGCGAAGACGGTGAACCTGTGGCTGGCCAGGCCGCTCAGCCCCGACAGGGTTAACTCCATCACCTCCGTCAGGTTGTCCCTCATGGCGCCGCCGGCTCTGTGCCTGCCCACGCCAGACACCTCCACCTCAGCGGCTGTGACGGCGCTTTTGTTTAATTCACCCGAGTAAACGATGTGGCAGCGGGACCCCCGAAGGGACGAGCGAGAGGCGGTTCCAGCGAATAAGAAAGTTAAGCAGTTTGGTAAAGCAAGACATTCATTATCTTCTTTTATTTTTTTTTTGTAAAGTGGCAAACAGTGCGCATGAAATGTAGAGTAAAGGATTTTATGAGTCTGATCATTTAATTCAGGGTGTCCAAGCTATGCCCCAGCGAACCAACTCTGACCCACCAACTGATTTTAAGTGGCCAGCGGCTTTGTCTCTAAAACATGTTCCTTGTGGAACGCCACTCAGTATTGAATCAAATAAAGTGACTTTGCAAATGTCCTCTTCACCTCGCGATGGCAGCACTTTAGCCTTGTCTGTAGTGTGTAGTCACATAAAGTTGGACGTCAGGTGAAAAAGATGGTGATTATAAACTACGGTACATTAGATAATGACAGTGACAACGATGAACATGAGCCCTCAACCTCTGCTAGCGTACGTTGTCGTCGTGCCTCTGCACTGCCTCAGAAAAAGGCAACGGCAAAGCAACTTTTGTGTTTTTGATGTGTGGTTTACTCATAAGTTGGTGACGTTTGGTAACGTTTGCACTGAATAAATCTGTTCCTTTTGGAGACACAAATCTTTTGCACGTTTTTCTTTGAAGGGGATGAGGAATAGATCTGGGATAGTTATAGTTTTTTTGTTTTCATTCAGTCATTAATTCATCAACACGTTTGACCCATTCACATTTAAATGAAGTAAACACTGAGTTCACTAGGGTCCTAGGAAATCTCAAATCTGAAATGGTGACAAAATGAAGGATGTGTCTTTACTAAAACCTCTGTAATTATACCATGCTTTAATTTAGGTGCTGTCTAGATGTTCTGTGTTATGCTGATGTCTAAAAGTTTATTCAAAACATTTAAAAGGGTGATATAAGCTGTAAATGCTGTGTTCCATCTGCATTTATACTGCTACAAATTCAACATTTCAAAGTTTTTGTCTGTTTTCATGGATTTGCAGAGTTTCAGTCTGGCTCACAACCTCTCTTCACAACCTCAGTCTTGATGACCTTTAAGTGTGGCACCTCTCTTCATGCTTCTCCTGTCAACTCAAATCTCTATTCACTCAGACCTGTGACAATCCAAATGCACCCAGATTCTGTCGCCTTCAGTGCAGACAGGCAGGCATGTTGCCACACAAACAATCAAGCACTGTGGAGAAGCTGAGGCCTTGAACTTTAAAATAACCAACGTTCACCGATGGTTTCAAAAACACTTCTGGATTCTAATGCATGCGTGCAGAATAATTTCAGTTTTTGGTTGTTGTTATTTTTTGCTCTTCACAGAAAACCTTTTAACATCTTTAATGCAAACAGTGCTTGCAATCAAATACGTGGGGCAAGGAAAATTTTAATTTTAGCCATGAATGTCTCCTCCAAGGTTGCTGCAATAGTAAAATGCAGGTTGCATCATAGTTGATCATAGTTATATAGTTACATCATAGTTTAACATTGTGTTTTTTTTCCAGCCCCCTGAATGCAGCAGGGGATGTGCAGGCCGCCTGAGACTCCAGAGAGCTGCAGGCCTCCGTCCCCAGGAACCTGCTCATCATGCATCTCAGCTTGACGTCTCCACACCGGACAAAAGTGAGGTATAACCTTCCCAGCTCACACTTGTTTGGTTAACTTCAGGAAATCCGATGTCATATCTTTGTTAGTTTGATGCCGTATATTAGAGGGTTCATTAGGGGAGGGAAAAGCACGAAATTAATAGTAATTAGGTTTTTAAGACCTTGCGGGATCTCTAAACGCACAAAATTCAGATATAACACGTCAAAAAGTAGCACAATGACAAAGACAGTTAAAGACAGCAAATGGGGCACGCAGGTCTGCATGAACTTGACCATGTTGTCTTTTGACCTCACACAAGTCACAGCAATGTGTGCGTAGGACCAGGTGATGAAAAGCATGTGACACAAGTAAACAAGCATGGACATGGAGGAGAGGATGACGCTGGGAGCAGTGTTGGTGTTGGGCACGACAGCTCGATGAAGAGCCTGTTGACGCAGAAAATTTTTGAATCTCTCAGCCGCACAACTTCAGCGACGAGGTGAGTGCGATGTTGGCCAAGCAGGTGGAGATGGGGCGAGCCAGGAGAGCAGCACCGGCAGGGAGAGAGGCGCCTGGGGTCATGAAGGCGCGGTAGTGCAGCGGGCGGCAGATGGCCAGGTAGCAGTCATAGGCCATGAGCACCAGGAGGGACATCTCGCACGCGTGCGAAGGTGAAGAGCACGTGTGAGGCCTGCAGCAGGCAGCCCTGGTAGGACATCCGGTTGGAGCGGGACAGCAGCCCCGAGAGGAACTTTGGATGGAAGCCCGTGGTGCCGTAGATCTCGTTGAGGCAAATGACACACAGGAAAATGTACATTGGCTCGTGCAGATTCGGGCCGAAACACGACGACGGCGATGACGGGACGTTGACAAACAACACCAGGCTGTAGAAGACCAGCGTGAAGGTGAAGATGGTGAGGCGGTGCGGTCCATCGCGGACCCTCCTCCACTCCCTCCACTCCCCCGAAAGGACTCTGTTCACTCAGTAACAACGTGCTCAGAGCGCCTGGTGTGTGTCCACCGTGTCGCTCTGATCTGCCTCTGCCTCACACACTCCTCTGTTTATAGCAGCGCCAATTGCATCAGCAGCAAGTAAACAGTGTGATGAAGAGAAAGAAAAACTTTATTGGTCCTCATTGGGGAGGTTTGCAGTGCATACTGCAGCCAAGCAGTAACAGTAAGGAGAAAAAAGACAACGTAGACAGATCTGGTCTGTGCATCCAAAAATAGAAATAATATGTACAGAATGTTATGCACATTCCATGTTCAATACAACTTGGGTGATTGGATGTAGCACTTGGATGACAACTGCACAAAAAAAAACTATATTTTTTTTCTCTGTATTGTTTGGGAGCATTAAGGTGGAAACAGTTGATAACTGCTTTCCTTTTAAACACAAGGAAGGTTTTAAAAAAAACAATTATCTGGACTTTGTGTCTATATATATATATATATATATATATTTTAGCTTGTACTTTTTTAACAGTACTGATGCTTTGTGAGCTCCGTGTTGCACCGGTCATTACTTACAAGACAATGATAAACAACAAATCATGCAAATAAATCAGATTGGTTGCACCTCACACTTCTCACTGGACTGGCACGGGTGCCTCGGGTTCCCCGAACCTTTACAACACAGATGTGCTTCACGTGATTCCTTATTTTTCTCAGGTTGAGGCCGTAGATCAGCGGGTTAAGTATCGGGGGGATGAGGAAGAGCTCCATCTCGATGAACACCATCACGCTCTGCGGCAGCCGGTTTGAGCTGTAGCGCATGTGCAGGCGGTCGAACAGAAAGCACACGACCAAAGCCAGCAGGCAGACCAGGTGCGGCAGGCACGTCTGCATGAACTTCCTCCTGCCCTGTCTGGACGCCGCACATTCTGACCAGGTACATGTAGGACCAGACCACAAAGAAAGCGTGACTGCAGTAGAAAGTGTAGTTGACCACGGTCATGACCATGTGCGCTTTGGAGGGCGAGCACGCTATCTTGATCATCAGGTGTTTGGTGCAGTAGAGTTTGGGGATGTGTGAGCCGCACAGCCTCAACGTGGACGTGGTCAGCACGGTCACGGACATGAGGAAGACGGGGATGAGCCAGGCCAAGGCCAGCAGCGCGCGCACCCTCCGCGTGGACATCACCGAGTGGTAGACCAGCGGCCGACATATGGCCACGTATCTGTCCAGGGCCATCAGCAGCAGCAGCGAGTAGTGGGCGCAGGTCGACGAGTGCAGCACAAAGTCCTGCAGCAGGCACCCGCGACGAGATGACGTGGGAGATGGACAGCAGGTCGCTGAGGAACTTGGGTAGAAGCCCGACGCCCCGTAGAGCCCGTTGACGCACAGGTTGCAGAGGAGGACGTACATGGGCTCGTGGAGGCTCCTGTCTGCGCCACCGTGGGCGACGCCCACGTTGAGGATCCAGGTGACGCAGTAGCACAGCAGCGTGAAGGCGAAGACGGTGAACCTGTGGCTGGCCAGGCCGCCAGCCCGGACAGGGTTAACTCCATCACCTCCGCCAGGTTGTCCCTCATGGCGCCGCCGTCTCTGTGCCTGCCCACGCCAGACACCTCCACCTCAGCGGCTGTGACGGCGCTTTTGTTTAATTCACCCGAGTAAACGATGTGGCAGCGGGACCCCCGAAGGGACGAGCGAGAGGCGGTTCCAGCGAATAAGAAAGTTAAGCAGTTTGGTAAAGCAAGACATTCATTATCTTCTTTTATTTTTTTTTTGTAAAGTGGCAAACAGTGCGCATGAAATGTAGAGTAAAGGATTTTATGAGTCTGATCATTTAATTCAGGGTGTCCAAGCTATGCCCCGCGGGCCAACTGCGGCCCACCAACTGATTTTAAGTGGCCAGCGGCTTTGTCTCTAAAACATGTTCCTTGCGGAACGCCACTCAGTATTGAATCAAATAAAGTGACTTTGCAAATGTCCTCTTCACCTCGCGATGGCAGCACTTTAGCCTCGTCTGTAGTGTGTAGTCACATAAAGTTGGACGTCAGGTGAAAAAGATGGTGATTATAAACTACGGTACATTAGATAATGACAGTGACAACGATGAATGTGAGCCCTCAACCTCTGCTAGCGTACGTTGTCGCCGTGCCTCTGCACTGCCTCAGAAAAAGGCAACGCAAAGCAACTTTTTGTGTTTTTGATGTGGGTTTACTCATAAGTTGGTGACGTTTGGTAACGCTTTGCACTGAATAAATCTGTTCCTTTTGGAGACACAAATCTTTTGCACGTTTTTCTTTGAAGGGATGAGGAATAGATCTGGGATAGTTATAGTTTTTTTGTTTTCATTCAGTCATTAATTCATCAACACGCTTGACCCATTCACATTTAAATGAAGTAAACACTAAGTTTACTAGGGTCCTAGGAAATCTCAAATCTGAAATGGTGACAAAATGAAGGATGTGTCTTTACTAAAACCTCTGTAATTATACCATGCTTTAATTTAGGTGCTGTCTAGATGTTCTGTGTTATGCTGATGTCTAAAAAGTTTATTCAAAACATTTAAAAGGGTGATATAAGCTGTAAATGCTGTGTTCCATCTGCATTTATACTGCTACAAATTCAACATTTCAAAGTTTTTGTCTGTTTTCATGGATTTGCAGAGTTTCAGTCTGGCTCACAACCTCTCTTCACAACCTCAGTCTTGATGACCTTTAAGTGTGGCACCTCTCTCATGCTTCTCCTGTCAACTCAAATCTCTATTCACTCAGACCTGTGACAATCCAAATGCACCCAGATTCTGTCGCCTTCAGTGCAGACAGGCAGGCATGTTGCCACACAAACAATCAAGCACTGTGGAGAAGCTGAGGCCTTGAACTTTAAAATAACCAACGTTCACCGATGGTTTCAAAAACACTTCTGGATTCTAATGCATGCGTGCAGAATAATTTCAGTTTTTGGTTGTTGTTATTTTTTGCTCTTCACAGAAAACCTTTTAACATCTTTAATGCAAACAGTGCTTGCAATCAAATACGTGGGGCAAGGAAAATTTTAATTAATTAAGGTTAATTAATTAATTTTCGCCATGAATGTCTCCTCCAAGGTTGCTGCAATCGTAAAATGCAGGTTGCATCATAGTTGATCATAGTTATATAGTTACATCATAGTTTAACATTGTGTTTTTTTCCAGCCCCCTGAATGCAGCAGGGATGCAGGCCGCCTGAGACTCCAGAGAGCTGCAGGCCTCCGTCCCCAGGAACCTGCTCATCATGCATCTCAGCTTGACGTCTCCACACCGGACAAAAGTGAGGTATAACCTTCCCAGCTCACACTTGTTTGGTTAACTTCAGGAAATCCGATGTCATATCTTTGTGAGTTTGATGCCGTATATTAGAGGATTCATTAGGGGAGGGAAAAGCACGAAATTAATAGTAATTAGGTTTTTAAGACCTTGCGGGATCTCTAAACGCACAAAATTCAGATATAACACGTCAAAAAGTAGCACAATGACAAAGACAGTTAAAGACAGCAAATGGGGCACGCAGGTCTGCATGAACTTGACCATGTTGTCTTTTGACCTCACACAAGTCACAGCAATGTGTGCGTAGGACCAGGTGATGAAAAGAATGTGACACAACTAAACAAGCATGGACATGGAGGAGAGGATGACGCTGGGAGCAGTGTTGGTGTTGGGCACGACAGCTCGATGAAGAGCCTGTTGACGCAGAAGATTTTTTGAATCTCTCAGCCGCACAACTTCAGCGACGAGGTGAGTGCGATGTTGGCCAAGCAGGTGGAGATGGGGGCGAGCCAGGAGAGCAGCACCGGCAGGGAGAGGCGCCTGGGGGTCATGAAGGCGCGGTAGTGCAGCGGGCGGCAGATGGCCAGGTAGCAGTCATAGGCCATGAGCACCAGGAGGGACATCTCGCACGTGCCGAAGGTGAAGAGCACGAGGCCTGCAGCAGGCAGCCCTGGTAGGACATCCGGTTGAGCGGGACAGCAGCCCCGAGAGGAACTTTGGATGGAAGCCCGTGGTGCCGTAGATCTCGTTGAGGCAAATGACACACAGGAAAATGTACATTGGCTCGTGCAGATTCGGGCCGAGCACGACGACGGCGATGACGGGGACGTTGACAAACAACACCAGGCTGTAGAAGACCAGCGTGAAGGTGAAGATGGTGAGGCGGTGCGGTCCATCGCGGACCCTCCTCCACCCTCCACTCCTCCACTCCCCGAAAGGACTCTGTTCACTCAGTAACAACGTGCTCAGAGCGCCTGGTGTGTCCACCGTGTCGCTCTGATCTGGCTCTGCCTCACACACCCTCTGT
The DNA here is from genome assembly GCA_009823395.1 of Thamnaconus septentrionalis. Taxonomy (NCBI): domain Eukaryota; kingdom Metazoa; phylum Chordata; class Actinopteri; order Tetraodontiformes; family Monacanthidae; genus Thamnaconus; species Thamnaconus septentrionalis. The sequence continues at coordinate 17,418,097 of CM020514.1, read as the reverse complement.
TTATAGCAGCGCCAATTGCATCAGCAGCAAGTAAACAGTGTGATGAAGAGAAAGAAAAACTTTATTGGCCCTCATTGGGGAGGTTTGCAGTGCATACTGCAGCCAAGCAGTAACAGTAAGGAGAAAAAAGACAACGTAGACAGATCTGGTCTGTGCATCCAAAACTAGAAATAATATGTACAGAATGTTATGCACATTCCATGTTCAATACAACTTGGGTGATTGGATGTAGCACTTGGATGACAACTGCACAAAAAAAAACTATATTTTTTTTCTCTGTATTGTTTGGGAGCATTAAGGTGGAAACAGTTGATAACTGCTTTCCTTTTAAACACAAGGAAGGTTTTAAAAAAAACAATTATCTGGACTTTGTGTCCATATATATATATATATATATATATATATATATATATATATATATATATATATATATATATTTTAGCATTGTACTTTTTTAACAGTACTGATGCTTTGTGAGCTCCGTGTTGCACCGGTCATTACTTACAAGACAATGATAAACAACAAATCATGCAAATAAATCAGACTGGTTGCACCTCACACTTCTCACTGGACTGGCGCGGGTGCCTCGGGTTCCCCGAACCTTTACAACACAGATGTGATTCACGTGATTCCTTATTTTTCTCAGGTTGAGGCCGTAGATCAGCGGGTTAAGTATCGGGGATGAGGAAGAGCTCCATCTCGATGAACACCATCACGCTCTCTGCGGCAGCCGGTTTGAGCTGTAGCGCATGTGCAGGCGGTCGAACAGAAAGCACACGACCAAAGCCAGCAGGCAGACCAGGTGCGGCAGGCACGTCTGCATGAACTTCCTCCTGCCCTGTCTGGACGCTCGGCACATTCTGACCAGGTACATGTAGGACCAGACCACAAAGAAAGCATGACTGCAGTAGAAAGTGTAGTTGACCACGGTCATGACCATGTGCGCTTTGGAGGGCGAGCACGCTATCTTGATCATCAGGTGTTTGGTGCAGTAGAGTTTGGGGATGTGTGAGCCGCACAGCCTCAACGTGGGCGTGGTCAGCACGGTCACGGACATGAGGAAGACGGGATGAGCCAGGCCAAGGCCAGCAGCGCGCGCACCCTCCGCGTGGACATCACCGGTGGTAGACCAGCGGCCGACATATGGCCACGTGTCTGTCCAGGGCCATCAGCAGCAGCAGCGAGTAGTGGGCGCAGGTCGGCGAGTGCAGCACAAAGTCCTGCAGCAGGCACCCGGCGTGCGAGATGACGCGTGGGAGATGGACAGCAGGTCGCTGAGGAACTTGGGGTAGAAGCCCGACGCCGCCGAGAGCCCGTTGAAGCACAGGTTGCAGAGGAGGACGTACATGGGCTCGTGGAGGCTCCTGTCTGCGGCCACCGTGGCGATGGCGCATACGTTGAGGATCCAGATGACGCAGTAGCACAGCAGCGTGAAGGCGAAGACGGTGAACCTGTGGCTGGCCAGGCCGCCAGCCCCGACAGGGTTAACTCCATCACCTCCGTCAGGTTGTCCCTCATGGCGCCGCCGGCTCTGTGCCTGCCCACGCCAGACACCTCCACCTCAGCGGCTGTGACGGCGCTTTTGTTTAATTCACCCGAGTAAACGATGTGGCAGCGGGACCCCCGAAGGGACGAGCGAGAGGCGGTTCCAGCGAATAAGAAAGTTAAGCAGTTTGGTAAAGCAAGACATTCATTATCTTCTTTTATTTTTTTTTTGTAAAGTGGCAAACAGTGCGCATGAAATGTAGAGTAAAGGATTTTATGAGTCTGATCATTTAATTCAGGGTGTCCAAGCTATGCCCCGCGGGCCAACTGCGGCCCACCAACTGATTTTAAGTGGCCAGCGGCTTTGTCTCTAAAACATGTTCCTTGCGGAACGCCACTCAGTATTGAATCAAATAAATTGACTTTGCAAATGTCCTCTTCACCTCGCGATGGCAGCACTTTAGCCTCGTCTGTAGTGTGTAGTCACATAAAGTTGGACGTCAGGTGAAAAAGATGGTGATTATAAACTACGGTACATTAGATAATGACAGTGACAACGATGAACATGAGCCCTCAACCTCTGCTAGCGTACGTTGTCGTCGTGCCTCTGCACTGCCTCAGAAAAAGGCAACGGCAAAGCAACTTTTGTGTTTTTGATGTGTGGTTTACTCATAAGTTGGTGACGTTTGGTAACGTTGGCACTGAATAAATCTGTTCCTTTTGGAGACACAAATCTTTTGCACGTTTTTCTTTGAAGGGGATGAGGAATAGATCTGGGATAGTTATAGTTTTTTTGTTTTCATTCAGTCATTAATTCATCAACACGCTTGACCCATTCACATTTAAATGAAGTAAACACTAAGTTTACTAGGGTCCTAGGAAATCTCAAATCTGAAATGGTGACAAAATGAAGGATGTGTCTTTACTAAAACCTCTGTAATTATACCATGCTTTAATTTAGGTGCTGTCTAGATGTTCTGTGTTATGCTGATGTCTAAAAGTTTATTCAAAACATTTAAAAGGGTGATATAAGCTGTAAATGCTGTGTTCCATCTGCATTTATACTGCTACAAATTCAACATTTCAAAGTTTTTGTCTGTTTTCATGGATTTGCAGAGTTTCAGTCTGGCTCACAACCTCTCTTCACAACCTCAGTCTTGATGACCTTTAAGTGTGGCACCTCTCTTCATGCTTCTCCTGTCAACTCAAATCTCTATTCACTCAGACCTGTGACAATCCAAATGCACCCAGATTCTGTCGCCTTCAGTGCAGACAGGCAGGCATGTTGCCACACAAACAATCAAGCACTGTGGAGAAGCTGAGGCCTTGAACTTTAAAATAACCAACGTTCACCGATGGTTTCAAAAACACTTCTGGATTCTAATGCATGCGTGCAGAATAATTTCAGTTTTTGGTTGCTGTTATTTTTTGCTCTTCACAGAAAACCTTTTAACATCTTTAATGCAAACAGTGCTTGCAATCAAATACGTGGGGCAAGGAAAATTTTAATTTTAGCCATGAATGTCTCCTCCAAGGTTGCTGCAATAGTAAAATGCAGGTTGCATCATAGTTGATCATAGTTATATAGTTACATCGTAGTTTAACATTGTGTTTTTTTTCCAGCCCCCTGAATGCAGCAGGGGATGTGCAGGCCGCCTGAGACTCCAGAGAGCTGCAGGCCTCCGTCCCCAGGAACCTGCTCATCATGCATCTCAGCTTGACGTCTCCACACCGGACAAAAGTGAGGTATAACCTTCCCAGCTCACACTTGTTTGGTTAACTTCAGGAAACCTTGCTTTCGGACTTTTGTTCTGATTCGGTTTCAACCAAACAAACACGGCATGAATCCCGTGGCCATATCTCAGTAAATAGACAAATAACTTAGTTAGTTTGTTATTTTGTCCATATCAGACACACAAGTTGGTTTTTACCTGACGTGTTTCAACGAAACTTTTCCGTCTTCATCAGGGCCATCTCTAGGTGTGACATGTCTTATGAAACATCAGGACAAACCTGTGTGTCTGATATAGATGAAATAAGTAAGTAAAGCATAGACACCATGAACATCTTTGGATTAAACATCTTTAAGCTCAACTCAATTAAAAAGGATGACATTCAGGAGGAATAATTGTTGCAAAGCAGAATGTAAACGACAAAATGACAGTCCAGCGCTGGTACTGTTTCCTTCAAAAGTTCAATTTCCTCATTAAATCAGGCCACAGAGGAAAAAAGGTTACAAACAGTAAATGGAAGCTTTCAAGATTCACCAGTGTGTTTTATACAAAACAAAAATCTCATATTGACAGCATCCTTGCGATGTTTCTTCGAATGTGCGGCAACTTGAGTCCGTACACCAGGGGGTTCAGAAGCGGCGGGATGACGACAAACTCCAGCGACAGGATGGTGGCCACAAACGGGTTCAGGTCTTTGCCATTGTGGCGGCTCAGGGCCACGTCGCAGAAGGCCGTGATGGTGTAGATGCAGTAGGTGACGATGTGCGGCAGGCAGCTGTGGAACACTTTGCCCCTGAACTGCGCCGAGCTCCTCCAGCACACGGCGATGATGCGCATGTAGGTGTAGAGGACGAAGAGCAGCGGGAAGAAGGCGGTGAGCACGGACAGCAGCAGGCCGTAGGCGTTGTTGGCGGCGGTGCCCACGCACGACAGCTTCACCACGTTCCAGTTGGCACAGAAGATCTTCTGGATGCGGTTGCTGCACAGCGGCAGCTGGGCGGACATCGACACCAGCACCAGCACGGCCACGGCGGGGAGGAGCAGGGCGGCCGCCGCCAGGTAGCGCACCGCCCTGCCGGTCATCTTGGTGTGGTAGTGCAGCGGTTGGCACACGGCCACGTAGCGGTCGTAGGCCACGACGGCCAGGATGGTCATCTCGTAGGAGGCGTAGGTGTAGATGACGTAGATCTGGGCGAAGCAGGCGGTCCGCGAGATGAGGTGGGTGTCGGACAGCAGGTCCAGCAGCAGCCTGGGGAAGAAGCCGCTGGAGCCGTACAGCGAGTTGACGGAGAGGAGGGCCACGAAGATGTACATGGGCTCGTGGAGCGACTTCTCCAAGGAGATCACCAGCACGATGACCAGGTTGGCCACCACGATGAAGGAGTAGAGCAGCAGGCAGGCGGCGAAGGCCGGGTGGCGGAAGTGGCCCATGTGCACAAACATGGTGAGGTTGAAGTATGGAGAGGTGCTGCCGTTGTCCATCACATTTGAAACGACAGCGGCATCATTGAGGAGCTGATTCGGTTCTGAGCGTCTTTGTCTTCAGCAGTTTTAAAACCCAATGAAGCTGCGTCGCCTGACTGTGGTTTCACCTCACTCACCTCTGCCAAAGTGAGAAATCCGTGAGCGCGCTTCACGTTTTGTTCTCGGGAAGATCTCTGGATAGACCACAGGCTGTGTCGGTGGGCGGAGCCTAAGCCATCCTGCCTGCATCAATCAGGACGCAGGAAGCCTAAGCAGCTGTCGCTCGTTTCCCCCAGTTTCCCAACATCCCTTCTTCTGTTTCCTTTGTTTGCTTCTCATCTGTCTGAACAACTCTCTGTCTGACCCTGGCTGACCTTGGCCCAGTGATGCCTCCATCCAACCTGCCACACTCACACCTACACACTTCAGAGTTGCCAACTTTTCTTTGTGGTGCGGCAGGAAACTGGAGGAACCGGTGAGAAGGCAGGCAGACGCAGGGAGAACATGCAAAACACAGAAAGGCCCCAGGAATAAGATAAGATAAGATAAAAATAAAATAAGATAAGAAAGAAAGTAAGTGCAGTGTTTATCTGAGGGTGTTCAGGATGGTTTTGGCAGAGGGAATGAAAGATTTTTGTGGGTGCTTTTAGGGCCAGTGGGACTTTGTACCTTCTTCCCGACAGTAGTAACTGGAAAGGAGTGGTAGAGGGGATGTGAGGGGTCCTCTGTGATCACAGAGTGGTTGTACAGTCCAGACGGGGTAGTGTGCGGTGAACCGCACATTTTACTGGCCTGGTTTGTTATCCGGGAGAGTATTTGAATCAAACCTGTGACCTTCTAGCTGTGAGAAAATGGTGGTAACCACTGTCTCTCCTCAATGTCCCAAAATCAGGTTTTCAACTCTCTGTTTGTGCTGCTCACACAAACAGTTCTGCTGAATGATATCTGTGCAGAGAGTGTGGATCCATCAAGGTTGTGTGACGACTGTGGCAGAAGTAGTGGCAGAGGAGAGCACGCCAACAGGCTGTGCACACTGTGTGGTGACCAGGGTTTTGTTTTAACTTTATTGTTCACCATCAACCAGAGTGGTGGATGTCAGTTTGCTCCATGCATGAGCATGTGTGTTGCAAATCCCCCTTTGCACAGCTTTAACACATCAGAACACTCTGGATAGAGGTCTACATCCCTGTGTATGCAGAATTGTGGACTCACAGTCAAAACGTAGAAGCAGAGCACAAAGTATTTGAGAAGCCATAAAAGAATCCAGTCAATTATAACATTTATTTCAACAAATAAAATTAACATTGTTGTCTGCGTTGCAAAAAAAGCAGGATTAATTGCTAAGTTTTTAAAAAACATTTTAGAGGAGTGAGAAATGCTTGATTATTTATTAATTATTTATTTCATTCATTCATTTATTTCAAAAATATGAAAATATGTTGTTTAAATATGTTGTTTTGAACAGCACCATTTCAGCTAGCCATACAAGTAACAATTAAATGTTCCAAAGGTGTCATTGGAAGCAGTGAATAACCTTTCTGGTCCTGACACCCTTTTGTCTTTTCTTTGGAAAAGAAAAAAGACAAAAAAAATCCTTCAGCATTATTCAAAGAAAATAATTCAAAAGAAAATGGTTATTATCTTATCAGCAGGGCGATTACTCTATTGAACGTCATTCTAGTCCTTTTTGCAATTAGTTCATTTTTCGAGCAATCGACAAGCTCAAGTGATTAAACTTTACTGGTGGCCACTTTCCTCTCAGCTTGGCAGGAAACCCTGCCGCTGTGCCGACGGAAGCCTGCCACCACCCGGACGATGTGCCGCCGTATCTCGGGCAGCTTCAGGCCGTAGATGAGGGGGTTGAGCACTGGAGGGATGACGATGAACTCCAGCGACAGGACGACGGCCAGGACGGGGTGGATGGCGCCGGGCGGCTGCCGGCTCAGCGCCGTGTCGCTGAACGACGTGAAGGAGTAGACGGCGAAGGAGATGATGTGCGGCGAACAGCGCTGCAGCACTTTGGCCCTGACCTCCGCCGACGTCCTCCAGCAGGCCACCACGATCCTCAGGTAGGTGTACACGATGAATCCGAAGGGGAAGAAGGCGATGGCCACGGCCCCCAGGATGGCCACCGTGCTGTTCACCGCGTTGGCCGAGCACGAGAGCTTGACGACGTTCCAGCTGGCGCAGTAGACCTTCTGGATGCTGCGGCCGCACAGCGGCAGCCGCGCCACCGTGCTGATGGACACGGCCAGGTTGCAGGCGGGACAGGCCCACGCCAGGAAAGACAGGGCGGCCACGACTCTGGCAGACATCCTCCTGCGGTAATGCAGCGGGTGGCAGACGGCCACGTACCTGTCGTACGCCATGATGCAGAGGATGCTCAGCTCGTACGAGGCATACGTGTAGATGACGTAGATCTGGGCGAGGCAGGCGGCCCGCGAGATGAGGTGGGTGTCGGACAGCAGGTCCAGGAGGAACCTGGGGAAGAAGCCGGCCGAGCCGTAGAGGGAGTTGACAGAGAGGAAGGCGATGAAGACGTACATGGGTTCGTGGAGCGACTTCTCCTGCACGACGATGCAGATCATGGCGAGGTTGGAGGACACGATGAAGGCGTAGACCAGCAGGCAGAAGATGAAGGTGGGGTTGCGGTAGTGGCCCAGGTTCATGAACATGGTGAAGTTGAAGTAGAAGGGGAGGGTGGTATTCTCCATCCTCACAGCCGCCCCGGCGGGCTGATGTCTGCAAACTCAGGTCAAGTCAGCACACATATACAGTACAATACAATCAAAGCATCGTCTGTGTTAAAATACATTAATCGCATCTGTCATGGATTAAATGGTGAGGTTGGATCTGGTTGCCTACGGGGTCGCAGGTGAAGCTCAACTCTGAAATCTGATGGAGCCTCTTCTTTTTTTATTCTGTCCAACCTGGTAGACGTCACCCCGTCCGTTCATCTCCTGAGGCTTGTTAATTAGCCTGAAACTATTGAGAAAGTTTCTGGTGTTGTTTTTGTCTGTGGAGTCAGAGTGGTGTGTCGGCCTTGACCGTCACCTGAGGGAACGCTTGCTTAAGATCATGAGCTGCAACACTTTGCGTCTTGATTTCTGAAACGTAAATCTACTAAACTTAGAAACAAGCCCACCCCACCTGTTCTCATAGTCAGTGTTGAAGCCTGTTCATTAAAACGGATGACTGACAACTACTGAGTTCATCCTGTCATCCCTTAGATCCATCCATCCATCCATCCATTCATCCATTCATCTATCATCCATCCATCCATCTATCATCCATCCATCCATCTATCATCATCCATCCATCCATCTATCATCATCCATCCATCCATTCATCTATCATCATCCATCCATCCATCCATCCATTCATCTATCATCCATCCATCCATCCATTCATCTATCATCATCCATCCATCCATCCATTCATCTATCATCATCCATCCATCCATCCATCCATCCATTCATCTATCATCATCCATCCATCCATTCATCTATCATCCATCCATCCATCCATCCATCCATTCATCTATCATCATCCATCCATCATCCATCCATCCATCCATCTATCATCATCCATCCATCATCCATCCATCCATTCATCTATCATCCATCCATCCATCCATTCATCTATCATCATCCATCCATCCATCCATTCATCTATCATCATCCATCCATCCATTCATCTATCATCCATCCATCCATCCATCCATCCATTCATCTATCATCCATCCATCCATCTATCATCATCCATCCATCATCCATCCATCCATTCATCTATCATCATCCATCCATCCATCCATCCATTCATCTATCATCATTCATCCATCCATCCATCCATTCATCTATCATCCATCCATCCATCCATTCATCTATCATCATCCATCCATCCATCCATTCATCTATCATCCATCCATCCATCCATCCATCCATCCATCCATTCATCTATCATCCATCCATCCATCTATCATCATCCATCCATTCATCCATCCATTCATCTATCATCCATCCATCCATCCATCCATCCATCCATCCATCCATCCATCCATCCATCTATCATCATCCATCCATCCATCCATCCATCCATTCATCTATCATCCATCCATCATCCATCCATCCATTTCCTCTGTTTTATTGAACAACTTTTCAAAACCAAGAATCGGGTTACTGGTTTTGACCAGTAGCCTGAAAACAGCACATTTCCAATAATCTTGTAACACTTCACTTCTTCATCAGGACAAACAGCTCAGCAGGTTTGAATGCCGCTTGTGGTGCAGGAGGTTGGTGGTTCAAGTCTCCCTTCACAACAATGTATTTTAAACGCCTGAGTGAAAAGTGAAAAGACCCAAAAACAAACAGGGGACATGATTTTGACCAAAAGCTCAGCCAGTTGATGGGTGGACTGGAAATCATGGAGTGCGCCAGGAGAAGGAGAAGTGTGACGTTCTGGGTGGTGTAGTGAAGTTGTTTGTGACTGTGAGTCACCAGTGATGCTGGTTCACATCCTGTCAGTGACCATGTGAGGGGCAGGGCTGAATGAAGCAGTGGACAGTGAGATATTCCTGTTTCAGATTTTTTAGAAGACATTTTGTAATTTGACAATGTTATCCTTTGAAAAGTTCAAAGAATTAATTCAAAAACTATTAAACAATGAAAATGTTTATTCATTTCTCAAACTGCTTTTTCATTTCAGTAAACATTTAATTATTGTTATATTATTTTTTGTATGCAGTCCAATGAAATTGCATTCATTTACTACATTCTGAACTACATTAATTCATTTCAAACTACATTCATTTACAACAATAAAGCAAAGCTGCTAAAGCAATTAATATATTGATATCAGAAAGTCTCTTTTGACATTTGATATTTTTAACTTTTGATTTAAAAACATAATGTAGCATCATATTTGCAGCCATTTGAGTGCATTAGAAGAAGCTGTTGGTTAAATGTATTAAAGTTTTACTTAAGTTTGTTGTGGAGACAACAGAACTTATTTGTTGCTGCTTGGACTGTGTTGCCGCAGGGATGTTGTTTGACATTAATTGGTCTCAGAGGGTGAGGGCTGTTGACCACTTTGGCAATAATTACTGCAAACACTTAACCACTCCACCCAGAAGACAACACACATACACACAAGTGTGTTTTGCACATAAAGATCCATGAACTGAAGTTCTTTGAGAACTTTGATATTCAGTTTAATGTGCTCAGCACACTCTTTTACATTCTCATAGCGTGTTTAAACAGAGGATTAAAGATTCTGTTTTGCCATCAATCCCGTGAGGTTTCCTCACAATGACCCGCACTCTCATAATGAGGCGGCTGGAGCTCGGCCGACTCTCTGAGGCCTGTTGTTTTCCACTGAGTCCCACTGGTGTGCTCCCAGTCATGATACCCAGTACAGTAACTTTTCATAATATACAGGTCAGCTCGGAGATTTTTTTTTTCTTTCATCATTTTAAGTTTCATCATTGTTATTGTCAGTTGACTGCCACTCGTGCCCACTGAGACACAAAATGCACAAAGGAAAAAAAACAAAACAATGTCCGTTGTGTGCATGTTTGGTTGCACACACATTACAACACCTAAACCTAGAAGTCCATCAAAAGTTTTGCTTGGTGTCCTTCCCCAAACTGCTCTTTGGTTTTAGTTTTGAGTTTTCTAATATGGACTGATTGCCAATGCAATCTGCTGCAACAGATATGAGGTAGCAGATAGGTTTGATTTTAATAATCAATGTCTGTAAATGTTAAACGCTGATATAGACTGATCTGAAAAGAGCAACAGTGTGCTTGAAACTGAAAGCTTACTCAGTCATTTTCAATCATTCTGAAGGCTGAATTCTGTCCTGCTGACGACAGACAGTTCTTCAGTTCATGTCCAGCACTGTTCAGTAATGACAACTAATTGAACCAAAAAAATATGTTTTTGTTGCTCTTATCTTGATTGGATTTTCTGATTATCAGTGACAGTCTGAGGACAAAACTAAACTTTTTTGTTAGCGTCCATTATATCATGCAAAATCTCAAATGTAATGAACTCATTACATATGCACTGTGGGCCTTTGGGGAGATAGAAAAGTGTCAGGCATTGAAAGAAGTTCAACAAACACTTATAAATGTTTTGCCAGTGGTGTGGTAGTGAACCAGAGGAGGGAGGGTCTGACTTCACTGCAGACAGACACTCAGAGAGGAACAAGCTGGAAGAAGCAGCACAAATGAATAACAGAACCGCTGTACAGGTGTTTTCACTGACAGGCTTCAATGTTACATACAATTACAGAGGCCTCTTCTTCTGCCTGACTTTACTGTGTGGCTGTCTGACTGTAACGGCAAACCTGACTCTTATTTTCACAATAATTGCGGACAAAAGCCTCCACAAACCCATGTACATTTTTCTGTGCTCCTTGTGCGTCAACGGACTCTACGGGACCAGCGGCTTTTACCCCAAATTTGCTTCGGATCTCCTGTCTGATGTTCATGAGATATCATACGAGGGATGTTTGTTACAGGTCTTTATCATTTACTCGAGTGCAGCGACGGACTACTCCATCCTGGTCTTCATGGCCTACGACAGATACGTGGCCGTGTGCCGACCCCTGCACTATCACTCGATGATGTCGGCCCGAAGGACGACCGTGTTGCTGTGTTTGTCCTGGCTTGTTCCCTTCTGCTGCCTGGCCATGGTCTTGACCCTGACATCTCGGCTGGACTTGTGCGGCTCTACCATAGACAAGCTCTACTGCGAGAACTGGTCCATCGTCAAACTTGCTTGTGGTTCCACTGAGGTGAACAGCATCACCGGGCTGATCGTTGTCTTTTTCTACGTCGGTCACACCGTCTGCATCGCAAGTTCGTATGTGCGCCTGGTGAGGTTTTCCTTGAGGACGAGGGAGTGTCGGAAAAAGTTTATCCAAACGTGTTTGCCACATTTGTTGTGCCTGTTCTGTGTCACAGCCACTCTGGTTTTTGATATCATGTACACCAGATATGGATCGGTGTCCGTGCCTCAGCATTTGAGGAACTTCATGGCCATTCAATTTGTCATAATTACTCCAGCTGTTAACCCCATCATTTATGGACTGAATCTGACTAAAATTAGGAGCAAAATAAAGGGATACATATGTTTATCAAATTAACAAATAAAAGTATAAAAGTATATAGGAATTTGTATAGTTACTATGCTTGTATAATTTGTCAATCAGGCCTCCCTTTTCCTGGTGTGTCGAATGGTAATTATTTCTGAGGTCACAGAGCATTCATGTGTGAATGTTGTCGTGGCACAGGCCACTTAGTCCTGGTTTTTAAACAAGTACGACAACTTGGTGAGCATCAGGACGCTGAAAAGAAGTTATGGAAATGTATAATATGTGCATTTCTAGTTTTAGCAACATGTCGGTATGAGACTTACAGAAGGTCCAGCAATTTATACTTTACCATGACATCATCAGTTACACTTTTTGCTCAATGTCTGTAGAACCTAAGGTTTCCAAGTAGTCAGAACAAAATAGGCGTTTGCCTGAGTTACCCACGTTAAAAGCAACTGTTATATGAATAGTAACAATTGAAAACTGCCCCTGACTGACAACAGAGGCTCCTTTCTGTGTCTTGGCCAAACGTTGTCAACTCTACAACTAATACGTTTCTCCTTACGGTTTTTTTGTTTGTTTTTTGTCTGTTTTTTGTCTTTCCAAACAATTTATTCGGTCTTCCTCGACAACGTGAAGTTCGGTTCTCATGTTAAACTCTCCATAGATAAAGATAACAACCAAAACATCCTTGCGCTTATTTTTATTTTATTTTTTTTACACATAATAGTAATCAATAATGTGTTGTCGCACAGTATGTACTGACATAAAAATAATTTTTTTAAAAATGAGATCGAACAAGGGCTGGTTACTGTGTTGAATGAAATGTTAATTTGTCTTCCGCCTAACCTCATATTTTCAGTCTCTTGTTTATGCGTGTACTTGCCTATCTTTGCCTGTAGAGGGCAGCATAATATCAGAAACCCAACAGTCAGCAATGACGCAGGCTAAATGAGCAGAAAACTAAAACGGCTGGTGAAATGACAGAGGAGGTGACAACTAAATAACAGATACAAGAATAGATGTGTGGATGATAGAGGACAACTAAGGCTTGACTCAGTCTAGCCACTACTTTACATGCTGCCACAGAACGAGGACCTACTTGTTTCCCCATCCACTTTAAACAGACAGCAAAATATAAACGCAGTTTCCATATACAAACAGCTCTATTGTGTGACACTAGACATTTGTCTTCAAACTTTATGGTAAAATCAAATTTTTAACTCTTTTAGATGCATTTTGGACACCAGTAACTCAATAAAAATTAGTTTTAGATACATTTGGGCAGGAATTTTATTGAATCTGTAATTAAATTGAAGGCAAGAAGTTGGTCCTCCCCTTTCGTAATTGCTTTAAAACTGAGCGTTGGACATTGTGACTGCTTGTTGCAACACGTCAGCTCTAACTCATTTCTTCCAACTTAGTAGACACAGAAATGTTTAATTCTAACTGAGATAATAATAATAATTACTTCTTAAATTATTAAGTTGATTCTGGAAAAAGGCATATTTTATACTGAAATTGTACTATTCTATTACAACTGCTATATTACACACCCATATGATCAATCAACAGTCTTAACATTAAAAATAAAAATAAAAAATACACTGCAGCCAACAAAATATTACAAGTATCTGTGGGTGTAGAATTGTAGGTTGTTTTTTTTAATCCTGCACTCCTATATCCATGGAGGACACAATGCCTGCTGTTAATGTGTTCAGCATTTCTACAGGATTCAGTTCATTATAGCACAGTATTATAATCAAGGTGTTATTTAACAGCAAATACAGCCCATATGTTGACCAAACAGACTGAAGGTAAGAGTTCCACTTACTGAGAAACTGGGACTGTTTTGTCAACTGCTGTTTATGAGGTCACTGACTACCGAGCCAAACATACACGACTATGACTCAAAAATAAAGAAGGACTCACGGCTCACCTCATTACAAACCGTGATGTTTTTATTCAAACTGTACACATACAACAGATTTATCGCATTGAAAAACACAAGTTTAAAAAAAGACAAAAACGAGTACCCCCATAAATATGCTTCTAGGAACAGTCTGCGTTTACTTGATAGGCTGCATATGATGCTATATTTAAACAAAAAACAAAACATGAATATTCCTTCTGAAAGTACAAGACGTACACATTGGGTTGAAATCACCGACATTGGCTGGAGACGCCGAGAGACAAGAACACAACACTTTTTGCCTTGTTGGGCAAAAACTCGGTCGAAAAAAAATTGAGTCGTGTAGTAGAGCGTCGCCCGTGTTTTTCTCCGCTAAATCCGTTCACTAGGGTTTGAGGTATGGAGTACAATCTCTAGAAAAAGTCACTTTATTTGCGTACAAACTGCTTAAACAATATACAAAAGAGACTGACATATATGTCTAGTTTAAGTATGTATTGTCAAGACACAGCTTTGCAGATTAAAATAACTAGAATACCAGGTTTATAAGGTCACAGTCAGCAATCCCTCGCTGCTGCGGGGTGTTTCCTTACTTAAATACACAACATGTGCTTCATGCCAAAAAACAACAACCATAGGCAACGACTTGCTGCCAATCACGCAGCCACCTCTGACTCACTGCAAACAAGAAATCTTCTGTGCTGCAGTGTGCATCACAAATGGGATAAAAATCAGAGCTGCTTCTGCCATTTCGTCAACAAAATCCAACACCGTTTTTGCCGACAAATGTTTCTGTTTGAAATTTAATGTTAAGTACCTCCATTTAAAATTTTCACAGCTTCTGGTTCCAGAAAAACAAATTAACAAGTTCAATACGACAAAATATATATCTTTGGTTGTGTTTGGTTATGGGAAAAGTTAGTTGACAGAATCTCATAACTTTTATAAAAGGTCACAATTTAAAAAAAGAAAAGAAAAAGGACACCTTGTGGGTGTTCTGCTTGACCGAAATGTCTGATTTGTTTAAAGTAACCTGCCTAACTTAGCTTTGGGGCCAGAGTAAAACTCACTACCGCTGCTTTGTGTCCTTAATACTGCAAAGTCGTGTCTGCGAGGGAAAGGTATAGTTTGCACTCTGAAGGGCTGGTGTAAGGCTGCATGAAAGAAAGAATCCTCAACAAAATCAGACACTAGATTTGACATTAAAATGTTCAGCCATCTCATAAAAACTCCAAAAAGTAATAATAAAAGTAAGCCCATTTCAGCTCCACCAGATAGAATTTAGGTGGCACTTCTGGCAGAGCTCTATACTGAGGCTAAATAACATCATTAATCCTAAACGACCATTTCCACCTCATGCGGATTAAATCTGAATCCTTGAAACGGTGCTTTGGATGTCTTAAAAGCTTAAAAGTTCTTTAGGATGGGGATCCAAGAGTGGAGAGACCACACACAGAGAGGCAAACAATGAGCTGTTGTATCTTCATTGCAAAGAGTAGAAGTAGCCTGTGTGTGTGGTCTCTTTGACTGTTTGATCCAGGTCATTCTGCAGTGAATCAGTCATTTTTTTTAACACTTAAAATTTAGAATAGTTGTGCAAACCGTTACATAACTTCATTCACCTTCGGAGTGAACATTCAACACAGAAGGAACTACTGTCTGAATTTTTTTTACAGTTAAAGTTAAAAAAAAAAAAAAGAAAAAAGAAAAGAATAAAAAATAACAGTAACGTGATGGTTTCTGGGCAGCCTCTTCAACACAGTGCAGGAGTCGTCAGTCGATGGATGGATAAGTTCTCAAAATTATACATGTGGAGATTGTGCTCAGCAATGTTTATCACACAAAACAAAAAACAATAACTTGGTATTAAAGAAACATCTCAAATGAACGTGTAACAGGCGCCCTTATACATTGACCTACATCAGAGGGTGTGGTTGCTGTAGGGATCCAACCTTTGACCTTTTTCTGTAGCAAAGATGGAGGGCCAAGGAGCTCCACCCATCTTCTGTTACTGTTTTTCCTCTGTGAATCTCCCATCAGCAAAGGCATAACATTACATTCAAACTGGAATATGAAAAGAATATAATCAATAAAGTGGGCAGAAATACATAACTAAAGTACCGTCACTGGTCTGGCAATATAGTCCACCGTCCAGTATGGCCATTTGCACCATTTTTAAATCCAAAGATGCAAAAACAAAAATCAGGAGTGTCGACTCTCTGATCACGTCCAGGAAACAAAAAACAAGAGAAAACCCAAAATATAGAAAACAAGTCCAACTTTGATCTAACATAGATTTAAATTTGGTGTCCAAAGGCCTGATTTATCACCAGGTCCTGAAAAAGGAGTCAAATGAAAAATGTGTCCAAAATAGTATTTTAAAAGAAAGCTATTTGACCTCATTTTACATGGTTGTAGCATCCAAAGCTTCTCAGCTTTGCCCCATCCAGACCTCAGACCGTCGTCTCTCCGTGGTTTCCGTTGCTCAGGCGTTTGTAAAACCTCCGCCACGACTGGAGCGTCTTACCGGACCAGACCCAGAATCCCGAAGTGATGCCGACTATCATGGTCATCAGATATTTGATCATGAACACGGTGAAGTCAGGTGTCATGGGGGCGAAGTTGTGAACGGGACAGGGCACGGCGAAGCGCTTGCACGTCTGCATGTGCCAGGTGCGCTCCCAGTGCTCCCTGAAGGCCTGCTCGTAGAAGTAGCAGGCGATCACGATGGTCGCCGGCACGGTGTACAGCACGCTGAACACGCCGATTCGCACCATCAACTTCTCCAGCTTCTCCGTCTTGGTGCCATCGTGCTTCATGATGGTGCGAATGCGAAACAGGGACACGAAACCGGCCAGGAGGAACGACGTGCCGATGAAGAGGTACACAAACAGAGGTGCCAGGACGAAGCCCCGCAGGGAGTCTACGTTGAAGATCCCCACGAAGCACACCCCAGTCAGGACGTCTCCCTCCACCTGGCCCATGGCGAGGATGGTGATGGTCTTGATGGCTGGGACCGCCCACGCAGCCAAGTGGAAGTACTGGGAGTTGGCTTCAATCGCTTCGTGGCCCCATTTCATCCCAGCAGAGAGAAACCAGGTCAGGGACAAAATCACCCACCAGATGGAGCTGGCCATACCAAAAAAGTACAACACCATGAAGAGAATGGTGCAGCCTTCCTTCTTGGTGCCCTGAGCCACAGTCCTGTAGCCGTCGTCTTTGAACTTATCCACACACACCACTTTATCTTCCAGGAAAAATCCAGCGGCGTAGGCCACCGCCACCATGAAATAGCAGCCAGACAAGAAGATAATGGGCCTCTCTGGGTATCTGAAGCGTCTCATGTCCACTAAATAGGTCAGCACTGTGAACAGGGTACTCACGCAGCACAGGATGGACCAGATTCCAACCCAGAGCCGGCCGAATTTGACCTCATCCTCTCGGAAGTACATGATACCAGTGGGTTTGTTGGGCTCGCAGGGCGCCCCGCAGTCCTTGACCCCCATGAATCGGTAACTCAAGTAGGAGGGCACCTCCAGTTGCAAAGGACAGGAGAACTGGTGGTACTGGTTGTGCTGGGGCGGCCGCTGGTTTGGTCGCCCCATGTTGGGGGGTAGGGTCATAGGCTCGGGCACGTAGGGGGAGGACGACGAGGCCGGGCTGCTCGGTTCGGAGGTGTTCTGGCCCACGCAGATCTCCCCGGCTCCGTGGACCGGGAAGGCCTCGCAGCGGAGCCGCTCGGGCCACTGGAAGCCGAACTTGTTCATGAGCGCCTCGCATCCCTGCCGCGCCCGCTCGCACAGGGAGCGACACGGGGGGATGGCCTGCTCCAGCACCGTGCACACCGGCGCGTACATGGAGCACAGGAAGAACTTGAGGTCCGCGGAGCACTGGACCTTGACCAGGGGGTAGAACTGGTGCACCTCCAGCCCGGCGTCCTCCTGGTTGGTGTGACCCAGGAGGTTCGGCATGATGGTCTGGTTGTAGGCGATGTCGGTGCACAGCGGGATGGAAATGGGCTGGCAAAAGCCGTGTTCCGGCACGGATATTCCACTCTCGCTGTTGTAAGCCTGGGCAGACGTGAGTGAGGACAGGCCGCACATCAGCCACATGATCCGCAGCAGCACGGAGCCAGTGGTGGACCTGGCCGCCGCCATAGTCGTGGAGTAGGGGGGAGGGGAGGAAGAAAACTTTTGATCCAAGTAGGGCGAGTTGAAAAGAAGCGGAAAAAGTCCCCAAAAACTTGTCGACTTTGAGGGGTAGTCGTCTCAAAGTCCGGGCTGTGCGACTTCGCGGCGTCGGGAGCGTTTTTTTACCTCGAATTTCACGTCAAAAAGCCCCAAAGAAAAGCTCGTCGTGTCATGACTTCTTGACGGTCTTTGTAAGTGACTCCAAGCAGTCTGCTCTCACTCACAGTCCGATGGAGGCAACATCCTAAATCCCATTTTCCTTCGCGTAGCGCGGCTCCCCAAATCACTCCGAGCGAGTCGAGACGACGAAGGGTAAATCGAAAAATGGTTGAATCGTAAAAAGTTTCGTATTTCTTGCGTTTTCTTCGAGCTGACTTGGCGCAGCGCGGCGGTTCACATGCTGAGCGTTTGGAAGTCCACAGGCTCGTTCTCCTCACTCCGTACAGATTCCACCGGTTTCCAGGCGCCCCCTCCATTCAGGAGACCCCGCGACAAACGCAGGGGCGCCTTGAAACGGATGGCGCGCATCAGCCAATCCGGCCGTTTGTTTTCTTACGGGCTCATATCTTGATTGGCTTTTAGTTTTATGGAAGGGAAAATGTCTTGCCGTAATTGCAACACGGGGTCTTAAGCAGTAATAAAAATCTTCTTCTGATTAGGGTCGTAAATCAATTTGCTAATTTGAGCGTCCTTGTCCAGCACTTGAAGAATCAGATTTAGGCGTATATTTTGTTTTCTTAAATAAAAAAAGACAGATCTTTTTTTTTACAACTGTCAAATTCTTGTAATTCCTGTCATGCGCCTGTCTTGTTTATGAAATGATTCAAGTTTTTACATGTCAGGGAAAACAAAGCAAACAGCAACTAGGGCATCTTCAAGATAACATTGTTCAACGCAGACAAAACAATGCAAAAGTGTATCAAAGAAACTTCAGTTTTTAGACAAAGCTCACAATGTATTTCATGGTAATGAGCTGAATTTATATTATGGCTGAGTCCCAAAAGTAAACAGTTTTTTCAGTGCGGGTTTTTTTTTTCCTCTCTTTAATCTGCTTCGTCTTTTACATTTCCCCCCTTCATTCCATGTGCTTGCACTCTGAAAATTGAGCCTCTTCCATCTCTCCCAGGATCTCTACACAGTCACTTACTATGTGTGGGGCATGTAAACACATTGCAGCACAGTGAGCGAGCCATGAGAGAAAGAACACCCTAAAGTGGATTCCAGCATTTTAACCACTCGACCTCAGCAAACACCGCAAGTACCTGTTGCTGTTAACTGCTCAAAAGGGTTTTCTTTTTCTTTTCTTTTCTTTTCTTTTTTTTTTACTACAAACAAAGATGCAGCTCTTGAGGCAGCGATCATTGCAGGAATAAACATCAGAAGCCATATCAGCAGTAATTTGGTTTGGCAGCCTGATCAATCGGCCCACAGGCGACAAAGAGTGGGAGGTGTGGAAGCTGCCTGGTGGCCTTGCCCGCATTTGGTGTCTTTTCTACCCCGAGTGGGATAAAAGAGGGTGGGGGCAGGGTGTGTGGGGGATGGGGCAGGAAAAAGAGAGAAGGTCGAAGAGGGCAGGGGGGAAGTAAAGGGAGAGGGAGCAAAAAATAAGCTGAACTCAAAGGACAAATTCGTTTTAGTTTTCAAGCTCTAGTCAAAGTGAGGGGAAGAAGGCCACTCTCTAGCTTTTCAAACCTACAGCAGTGCAAGACACATCAAAAAAAAAAAAAGCAAACACTTATTCCTAATTCTACAGAGGGACCGTGTTACAACCAAAAGTATGCAGATGTGGGCTTGGCATTTGTGAGTGGGCCTTAGTTTGTCTTACACTTCATTCAGCGATTAGCCTGTCGTGCTCAGACCCCACAGATCTAATGGTGAAAAAGACTAGTCCACATTTACATGTTTTATTTAGGCCAACGCATTTCAAGTAATAATGTAATAACATCTCTGCTCAGTTGTATGCAAAAATAGGGAGTAAAAGAAAATAAGCCCTTAAACAAGAAAGAAGTCCCTCTCCTCTCTGTTGCTATATGGAGCCTTGAATGATTCGTATGCAGGAATGTCCTCCTTTATGCTGTGTTTGTCACTGGGCACTAGCTAAATCCTGCACCTGAGTTGCATGTTGCTGCTCATGTGACTTGCAGTGAAATTCAAACAGATTAAGTTTGTATTACCATACTGTGAAGTTCAAAGTGTCCCCTCTTGACAAATGTTGACTTTCCCAATGTGATATACATATAATCTCACTCTTACTTTCAATGGTGTTCAGTAGCTTTGCCTGAACTCCAGCTCTCTGCTTTTCTGTGATGAATTCATTCATGTTTTAGGTTTTTTTTTGTTTGTTTCTCTTTTTCAGCATCTGTCTCCTGCTGTTGAAATCAATCTTTGTCATTCGTCAAAGTAGACCGTAGCACTTTAGCTATAGATATATATAGGCAAAGATAAGGCAAACATTTCACTGTCATTTCCCTGAGGCTACAAATCTGCTGCACGCTGTCAGTTAAACTGGCCAAAGTCAAAGCAAGGTTAGTGTCTCAATGTTCTTTGCTGCTTTTAGTTTAAACTCAAGAACAAATCATCACCTTAGACTTTGGGGAATTTCCTGCTTCTTGTCATTCCATGTGCCAATAGTGATCCATCTCTTTGAAGTACTGTATGTCAGGCTTGGCTTCAGGGTAGACAGCTTTGGTCTGGGTCACTCTGGGAGAAGCGTCAGGTCTTGGAATGCTCTCTCCGCCTTTGCTATTATGCATCTTGGACATCCAAGACACTTATTGATGCGACTTTGAATCCAGCTGCGCAGAGTTTGTTGGCTATAATCCCCCTCTGCCTTTCCACCATCTTCCCTGTCTGTTTCCACCGTATACAATCGTGTAATACGCAGATCTTGTATAAATAAACTGGCCTCTTCATGGTCTGGAATCGTTCAGAGACACAACCCCAGTCTTTAACAACTCAAATAAAATAAATTGAATATCTGCGCTGCATGACACACACAAACGACTCTAGTCTTGGGACTTTCAGACAGCTCAATTATCAAACAGAGGGATGAGTCACGTTTTCTGGCAGCGGCCTCTTGATTTTACTGGTTGACTTGAGCCTGGGTATGCGCAGCTGATGGACAGCTGTGTAATAATAATTAAGGACTCCAGGTATTAAAGTTATTGATGTTGTTAGTGCACTGATTTCCCAGGAGGCCATTGGATAAATGGCCATGTGTCATGGCCCACACAAACAGTGATGTTAGAGCCGTGGTATGGGAGGAAAAGTTAATAAACGATGGGCGGGTGGATTTTAGATGCATTTTAGCAGCCGCGACTCCTTCAGATAAATAATCCTGCATATAAAACGTGGGCTCGGAGGCCCAATGTATAACATTCTAAGGGATTTGGAGGCATGAAATTGAGAAAGGATTACCATGTATGTTTTGACAAAATCGCTGAAAATAAATAACCAATGTATTTTTTAATAACTAATGATAACATGGATGTTTACATAAAAGGCCAATCCGCTTGTCAGGCAGCAGCCACATTGCACCGTCACAGTCAAGCAGGATGCAGAGAAAACAGGGTCAACATTGACACAGCAATATAGTTTCCTTTTTCAGTATATACCATATAATTTTAGACATATAGGGAGGATTTTTTTTATGCAAAGAAAGTATTTACTTAATAATGTTGAGATGTAGTGTGTATGCCAGTACATTTGCAGACAGTTTATATAATACCGTTGCATGTCATTTATGTGTCACCATAATAAAGTCACTGCACAAACATCCGTGTAGGTTTGGAATTTAGATTAACATAATTCACATCATGCATTGTAATTTAAAAATATATATATCTTTTAAATCCTTAGCTGATATAAGTAAGATTGATTTTAATTTGTAACTTTGGGATTTTCAGCAAAGGACTGCAGACCTTAATTTTCAATCATAATTCACGATGATGCAAGGCTGTCACATTGTTGCCATGATTTGTTCTAAACTGATGGTTAACCTCTTAATCCTCCACAGATGTCCACCAGCCTTGGCGTAAAACATATAAACACATACACTGTTCACATTTACAGTTAATAATGGAGTCCAGGTGAATTGCGTTTTTTTGTTGTTTTTTTTGTTTACAATGGACTCGACATCACTTTGATCCCCTGGGCCAGCCAGCTCGCCCTGGTCACTCCCCCTGCGGTGCGAAGTGCAGCAGTTAGCAGCCGCAGCGGGTCAAACAGGCGCACTCCATCATGTTTAACTGTCACTGTTTGTGTGAGCGAGCGTATTTATGTTGATAGTGTCTGCAGCGGTCAAGCAGCTTTCATGACAGCCCAGCATGGTTTCCAGACAGTCAGTCACTGTTTGGACTACGGTCTGCTGCATCTGGACCTTTGCTGGTGACCGGGGAGGTTGAGGGGGAGGGGAGCAGCAAAAAAACAACAAATAGATTTACTGTAGGCCCAAGCGAAATAAACAACACAGAGGAGACTTTGATGGTCCGGACCGTGCTTGCTCAGTCGAAGCACGACCGCCACGCAAAGTATTTGAGCTACCGTGTGAAACCTAATGCTGAGCAACTATTTGGATGTGGAGTGGAGGTGGAAAAAACATAAGCCTTTTTGTTTGGTCTGAGGAGGTTCTCAAATTTGAGGAAGTCTTGCTGGACATGTCGGCTGACCAAGTTGGCCTAACCAGAATTAAGTGTTTTATGGTGTGAGGGTTTGGGGAGGAGGAGGAGCCTCAAAGGTTTTAATACACCGTGTAACTTCATGTTCAAGCTTTAAAGGGATAGTTTTCTCAAACCTGAAAAGTGCTCCTCCAACCTGTGGAGTGAGTTCTACATGATGGAAAACTGTTGTGGTCAAATATGAGAAGTAGACACAAAACATGCCATGTCTCTATTTTGCATGTGGAACACCGTCCAAGACAACGCATGTCATGTGAGCATCATGTTTTACCCTCAGGACCAGACTGGTTGTTGTAGCTGTGGGCTCCGTTCAAGTGCTGTGCATAACCTGCTAACTAACACACTAATAGAATTCACCTTACTTGCAACAGAGAGGGACTTTTATTCACTTGGGTGACACCACGTGAGCAGTGCCAGGACAATACTGTAATACTGTTTTTGTGTAGGAATACACTTCTGTTTGGAGTATTTCTTTTTGCTCTTTAATTCTCAAGAACAGTTTTGTGAATTACAAAATGTCAGTAGAGCGTACAGCGCATTAGGAGAAATGTGTGTCAAGAAATTGTGTGAACTCTCCCATTCATGCCTAACCTTGTAGATCTGCTTATGAATATTTTGCAGATTTGGGTGCGTGTGGGCCCTGCAAGCTGCAGTGCAGCCAGTCAAACTTAACACGGTGGATCATTTACCAGCTGAAAAGGGCGGTGAAACATTAATGTTTCGCTAACCGCCTTTCAAATCAGCACATGTATAATAGCCAAAATAGACAGAAATAGCCAAAAGACGCGACTGGAGACATACGATGAACTCTGCAGTCGTATGGAAAAACCAGCTGGTGGCCAAAGTATAAATAGACGTAAAGATAACACGCTGAAACATGGTGGGAAACGGCGTCTCGGTGGCTGAGGAGGATGACTGGAGGTCGGTTACATGGGGCCGAGGATGGCTGGCAGCACTATGCGATGGTTGGACTTGAGCTGTGAAAGCAACACGTCAGAAACAGCCGCTTCTGTTTTAAGGGTTCCCTTCATAATCCCTCCTGTAGGAGCAGCCTCATGCCTTCTCTGTAGCTTTCCTCGTGCGTATGTGGGCATATCTGAGTTATGACTCGGCATATACATACATGCATACATACATACAGACATACATACATATATATATAGAGAGGGGGGGGGTGTGTGAGAGAGAGAGAGAGAGAAGAATGTGTGGGGCAACCTCCTGAACGGGGGGAGGGGCTCTCGACCTCAAGAAGTCGGCAGAGATGGAGGGGGAGAGAGAGAGAGGAATTCAGGCAGCTGGTTTGTGTCTGTCAGTGCAGCACAGAGAGCCTACAGTACTAGACGACTCACACACACACACACACACACACACACACACACACACACACACATGCACAGAGTGATGAAAGAAGGATTTATTTGGGCCAGCAGAGTGTGTGTCGGGTCCAGGGGCGGGCAGCAGGAAGCTCTCTGACTGACATCTTAACTACGCAGACAAAAACAAGAGTGTTTGGCCCCAAAGATCTTTTGCTGTAAATTACAATGTGCTGGTGGTGGGAGAGCATGATGAAAAAAAAAATCTACAGTCAGAGTTGCCATGGCGACGGTCTAGGTCATGTGCAGTTCGCGCTTATTCTCTCCGAACCCGGGACGACGTTGTGGGACTCAGCCAGTCGTCTCCCCGCCTCAAAGTGCAGGACAGTCTAAATATTTTCAGTTGTTTGTACTCGGCGGGATTCACGAGCTCGCACCCTGCTTTGAATTTATCATGGTAATGTATACACACTGGAACTTATTTCCTATCCTCTTCACACGTGCTCCCTTCGCTGTGAGTTGCAGCGTTGATACTTTGAAACGTCCAGTAGTGCTTAAAGTGATGTGTCGCTATGGGGGAAAAAACACTTACGTATGTTCGCGTGTCGTCAGATGAATTAATTATGAATAAGCAATTGTTGGAGTGTTGCGCGCTAACCATTAATATTTGCCTATAAGCGGTTCCACTTGAAAGGACGTGGAAACAAACTGCGACACAGAATGTTTACAGTCGTCCTGATCGTGGATCTGCTCAGTGTTTGGTGATTTTTACAATGAAGCCACAGCTCCTGTTGGAAAGAAGAACATCAGAAAACAGGGAATAATGTTCACATGTTTCTGCTGCACCACCATTAGAGGTTGCCAAATTCTATGCACTGGATCTTTAACTACTCAGCTAAAGCTTAAGGTGTAGACGTTTGTTTTTTTTTTTCAGTCTTTTCAAATAGCGTGAGAATGAGAACTAGTCTTTTGAAAAGTTTGTGAGCGATTTTATTTTAGTGCAGCTGCAGCCATAAAAGTGTGTGGCCTAAAACGCAGAAGTCACTTGATTTACAAAGTTGTTATAATTAAGCCCAAGAGCACTTTTAATGTCTCCGGACAATTTTTATTGCAATTCATCTGGAAACTCGACGCTCTGACAGCTGTTTAACGCTGGAACACTGGACGTTGCCTTGCAGTCACCTCAGATGTGTCTGCACCCGTCGGACCTGTTGAGTTTTTGAAAGTGGAACATTTGGCGGCACCAAGCCATGCAACGCCATGCTGCGTCGGTTTGTTTTTCCATTAACATTCCAACTGGCCTGCGCTGCTCTTTAGAGGGTGCAGGCCGGGCAGGACCAGAGCGAGCCTGGCCCTGCCCGGCCTGACCACGACGTCTCATTGACTGCAGTCAAACCGTGACGACCCCATTCACTCCCCCAAACAGAAGCATTCTAGGATCAGCTCATGTGCAGCAGGCCAAAAAGAAGCCCTGAAGTCGGTACTTTTGTTCATTCATACTGAATCTTTGTACTTTCAGAGTTACCTTCCCCACTGTCATCTGTGTAACTGCTGACATAAACTAGAACTTTGTAATTTTGCAGCTTTGTAGCAAAAGGATCTAAATTAAAATATGGAAGCATTTTCCTGAGGAGGTCTTTGAGAATATTTATTTTCTTTTTTAAAAAAAAATGTCTTTGTTTGAAAACTGTTTGCCAAATCCGGGGCTTTCTAAGTTTTACTAACTGCAGGTCAAGCGCACAGGGAGAAACAGTTACAGGCAGCTATACAGGATCCGTTACCGCACCAAGTGATCATTTTGACCTTCAACACCAACATTCTGCGTCACAAGCATTTAAATGTCAGGGAGGTCCAAGTCGAAGGTGTGATTTTGTTCTCGTAAACACTCTCTCCAGGTCTTGGAGCCGTATCGTAAGCAGATATTTAAGGAGGCAGAACGTGCACGACGGTGCACCCATGAAAGTCACAAATAGAGTTGGCTAAACTTTTTTTAATTGTCTCAGAAATACTAAAAAATATAGTAGACGGGCTGGTCCAACTACCTCAGCGTGAGAGGTCTTTCAAAAGTTAGCCAC
Source organism: Thamnaconus septentrionalis (assembly GCA_009823395.1). Taxonomy (NCBI): domain Eukaryota; kingdom Metazoa; phylum Chordata; class Actinopteri; order Tetraodontiformes; family Monacanthidae; genus Thamnaconus; species Thamnaconus septentrionalis. The sequence continues at coordinate 17,392,151 of CM020514.1, read as the reverse complement.
AAACATGCACAACCAGGCACTTTAACAGCAGCGATGTGCAGGTCCACTCCAGTTTGTTGACGTTTTTGGTCATAACACCCTTTCACTTAAACTAATTGCTGTGTCAATACTAGAACAGAGGCCTCAGGTACATTTTTCTACCTCATTCCATTGCTTCATTTAAACAGATGCTAACATATTAGTATATAGTATTTTGTACTCTGTGTTGTGTTGTGTCACTTTGCTGCGCTTCCATGACCCCTAGAATTGCGCAAAATCTAAATATCGCAATTAAAAACTGGTCATGGAAACACCTGAACATGGAAAGACCTCTCAAATATGGCTAAAAGGCTTTGACACTGTCATGAGATCGTTTTTCAGATGTATCCATATCGAGGTATATCGTAAAAATGTCATGGAAACACTTTTTTGAAATTCACATGTCATTAGACACGGGGTCACGTGACCAGTTCACTTCAAGTGAAAATGGCGCGCTATGTTTGGATGGAGGAGGAGACGGAATATATCTGTCTCCTGATGATAACAGTGGCAACAGCAGTAGTGACAACTGAAATAGCTGCTCCAAAACGCAAAATGTTTTGTACCTCCATCCTCAAAGTGGGTTCTCGCAGGACAAGATTTGACAAGAATTATTACAGTTTCGCTTCACATCATTCAATGGAAACACCTGCAAATCGCAATTGTACTTTGTTGAAATTTTTGAAATATGGCTTTTATTTTGTGAAAAACTGTAATGGAAACACAGAGCAAAGAGGACATTGGTTTTCATAAGGGGCAATTCCTTGCGTATACAATTCAGTCAGGCTGACCTTTGTTCTCAGCTAATAAGCTCTTACAGTAAAAGCGCTGACACCAGAGGATACTGCCACAGGAGTCCCGCCCTGTCTCTCTGCTGGAAGGCAGAAAATCTAATTCAGAATAACAGAGTCAACGCCAGATAAAACTTGTCAATTCAGGACAGAGGAAGAATCTCAAGTGAAAGCAAAAGTGGGAACAGAACATTTTATGAAAATAACAAAAGAAATACATCTTTAAAAAAAAGCAACATGAAAATGTTTTAAAAAGATAAAGTATGTCAAAATTGAATTAGTAAAATGTACTTAACCAATTAAAAGTAAAACCTTATGTTGGGAAATGCGTTTGACACACGATATTCAGTCCCTTCTGAAAGTTTGACTTTATTGTTTTGAACTCTTCACCTTGTGTTCAGACCCACTAGAAGCAAATGGGGATGGTGCCATTCGCTTAGTGAAGCCATAAAGTGTTTCATCAAACCACCTGCCTCCTAACACACTCCATATTAACTCTACTAACAAATGAACTCTTTCAACTATAAGTTTTGCAATTTGACATTGTAGCTGTTGTTGCTTTGTTTTTTTGCTGGGCCTCACACTAAACTAAGATTGCATGTATGCGATCCTCTTCCTTGATTAGCAATGTAAACGTCCTGTTTTGTAAGTTAAACAAAGCATCACATGGCATGAAAAGAAAAAGTGGGCTACAGGTACCTTTTTTTAGCCATTCAAATAAGAGCACTTTGGAGAGTTTGCATAATTACATTACACCCCTGCCGTGCACGAGGTGGAGTGATAGCTGGAGCTGACTTCCCTTTGTCATGCGTGTCGCTGCAGAGAACCCTTTATGGCTGCTGCTGCTTTATGTGCTGCTGATGGTGCATAAAGGAGAGCGTTAGGAATGAAAATATCATAAAACGGAAGCAGTCCAGGAAATCGGCAGACTGGCTTTTACTTCTCACAACCCCCTCCCCCCCACAGCAGATCTCTCTCTCTCTTGCTCACTCTCTCTCTCCTACACACGCACACACGCACACACACACACACACACACACACACACAGAGGCGCTTTTATGGGTGATGTGCTAATTGATGCAAAATAATGGAGGAGGAAGGAGGTCATGATGCATTTTTCTCTTCATGTCATGATTTTCCATAAACCCCCAAAGCGCTTCCAAATAATTTTTTGGACCAAGATTTGATGGATTGAGAGGAAAAGGAGGCAAAAAAAACAGGAGAAAAGCGGAACTGGAAGAGAAAGAATGGAGCCGAAACAAGGAAGAGGGGGTTGGGTTGGCTGTGGGGGAGGAGGCGGTGGTGTGTGGGGGAGGGGAGGGCCTCCTGCCGTCCTGGAGGTCAAACACACAGCTGCAGTCGTCACCTTTCACGGCAGGGGACACACACACACACTGCCACGGCTGTGATCATCGCTCTCGGCGGGTGTCTGACCCGGGCCAGATGGTCACCGTCTTTTTTATGACTTTTTTTTTTGTCATGTCCGCACGAGGCCAGTGTTTTTCCAGCACACTCCCCGCGAGGCGGCGGCTACGTCTCAAGACGGCGCTCTCTCTCTCTCTCTCTCTCTCTCTCTCTCTCTCTCTCTCTCTCTCTCTCTCTCTGTCTCACTCTCTCTCGCGTTGTCGTGTGAACGAGTTTAAACGGTGCCTGATCAAGGACGCATCAGTAACATGTTCTCTTTATCCTCTTTTGTCTTTATATGGAGTTTTTCTTCCCATGAAGGTAAAAAAAAAAAATCTGTTACTCCAAAGCCTTTGTGATCTCATAATGGGGTCGACCGGTTCTGAAAAAATCCTTTTTTCCACCAATACCCACAAACTCCTCTGTCCAACTGAGCATATTTGTGTGTGTGTGTGTGTGTGTGTGTGTGTGTGTAGGGAGAGCAAAAGAGAGAGGGAGCGGGGGAACGATTGTGCCAAATTAGCCTGTGTGGAAAATGTTTTATCAGGGTCCAGACATGTGTTTTTAATGTTCTTCATATAGTCAGCCTACACACACGCACACACCACACGCACACTTACACATACACACACACCGACAGTGTTCTTCCAGTCCCAGATACTTGAATTGAAACCGCTCCCCTTGTTTTTTCTCAGATAGTGAGGTAAAATCTTGGCATCACATGTGGGATACAAATCAGATAAGTTGATAAATGCACTAACGCGAAGCAGACTGTGAGCGATATTTTTTTCCTTTCTGTCTGATGATAAAGACATCAGGATGAATTTTACATGTGTCAAACAAGTTTTTGAAAAAAGCAGCAGTAACAAACACAAGTGAGGTAATAAAACACAACGAGGTTCCAGTTGGAAACAAATATAATCGTCGAATTAAAGAAAATTGCAGCGGATCTGATTTCCTCTCTCCCTTTTATCAGAGGTATTTGGAAAGTTTTTTTCTCTCTCACAAAAGTCGACCAGAGTTAGAATTCGAAAGAGAGGCAAAGGTAATATTTCACAGGAAATGAGTAATTTTCCTATGGTTCAGACAAAATGTCAGCTTGTTTATTGGGCCTCTCTGACTTTTTATTTTTTTTTAGTTTTTAGTCTTTATTGATACAAAACACTCTTTCATCCTCACTCACACTGTTCTTGGTCTCTTTTCCAACCTACTCTTTTAAAGAAAAATGGTCTTAAAGAAACAATGGACAAATTTTGTCCAATAGACTCATGGTAGATTGTACACGGTAGATAGGAGCCAGTGTTAGCAGCGCTAGGTGACCTGATGCAGCTGCTGTTGCTGCTACTGCTGTGTGAGTCAAGGGGTACAGGGCGCTGCGTGTCAGCGGTGCCTGGTCCTCACGACACTGTGGTCAGTCAAACCGCCCCCTCAGACGTGGTGTGTCTCTGCGGCCTGGGGTTGCAGCCAGCTCACAAATACACACACACACACACACACACACGCACGTACGCACACACACATCCAAAAATTGCCCCCGCTGCCTTTTAAATCTCGTCTCCAGCTGCAGTTGGAGTTTTATAAGGGAGTTTGAATGAGGGAATACTTGTTGCTCGAGTCACAATGTGAAATCATAGTTTTCAATGTCTGTGTGCGCCAGAGGGTGGATTCGCACAGATAACACAAGAGCAGCGTCAACCTGCCCTGGGAATACAAGGGAACTTTTTTTACGTGAACTGCATGCTTTATACAAATCTTAGTTTCATTTTGAAAAGTATATGTTTAACCAGAAGAGTCGAATCGGCCGGTGTTTGGCCTCGTGTGGATTAGCCTGACGTCTGCTCTGTGGGTTTGATTTGCTGCAGCAGTCTTCCTAAAACACAGGAGGCATCGACTCGCGGCTCATTCATCATCCTGATGTCCGTCTTTGATTAGTAGTTGTTTTGTTGATGCGTGTTTCCAGTAAATGAATGAGAAACTAGGCTCTCACAAACACCTTTGTTGCTTTAAAAGCACCTTTCGAGCAGCTTCCTGTATCACGGAACTCTCAGTGGGACCACACGCATCTCTTCTGCTGGACTTGCAGTTCTTGCAGCACAGGCCGTCGCACTTCTGTCTTCGGGCCTCACACGCCCTGATGCAGGGCCGAAGACAGAAGCTAAGGGCCACAGCTGTTCCCTTTTAATGTTTCGTGTTTAGCTCCAAGATGGCAAAAATATTACACTCTTTTTCTCCCGATCCTCCACCCCGCTTCCTTTTTCATTTTCCCCCCTCTTTTACTGCAGGCAGTAAAAGTTGGAGCCAAAACCTGTTGGACGCTTTTATATAGAGAGTACTTAAAATGGCAAACAAGAGCTGATCACGAACATGGGAGAAAGGAAGTTAAAAGAAAAAAAAAAACAGGAAAGAAGAAACCCAGGAGCAAGCTGTAGAAGCCAAAGCCAGACAGTGTAAAACTATTCATGTTAATCACAGTTAATCACAGGAAAGAATGGTTGTAGGCATGGACTGGTTTATTGAAAACACATTATTGAGGGCAAAAAAGCAACCCGGAAATTATTTTGTTATTAAAATTATGATCCGTGCAAACTGATTCTTGATCCTTGCAAACTGTTTAAAACAAACAATCTTGTGATGCTTTAAACATGAAAAAGTTGATTTATGGTCATTTGGTCAACCCGCAGTTCAAACCTCATTCAATGAGAAAAATCTGATTAGGTCAGAAATTATTGTAGCACCCGTTTCTAACAACTGTCGCGTTTATGACTTTCAAATGTAGAGTGACATTTAATGTGTGCACAGTGTTGCAGTGCACATGTCCTCCGGTAGGCGACGCTGCTCTCAACATTCGGAGTAAAATCATAGTCTAAACTGGACTGAAGGGAGACCTCTGCTGTTTCATCAATGATGGTGGAGGAGAAAAAAAAAATCAAAAACAAACAAACAAAAATAGTAAAATAATCTTTTGTAGTTACAGCAGGCTTGTGACGAACAGAAATAGGATCCCTAGGAACTACTTTACTACTTCTGCCAATTAGTTTCACTTCAGAAAAAGCCAGACACCTGCGTTAACCCAACTTCAATGGTAAAATGAAAATTGCGGTTTAAAAAAAAAAAAAAAAATATATATTTTTATCAGTTACGTTAGTGTGACGAAACACACATTTTAACACACGTTGACAGATACAAAATAAGGTGTTTGTTAAAATGATGTTAAAACATATTGTCTCATTTTTGACAAAACTTTTAAATCTCAGAGGAATCTGAGAGAGAGAGAGAGAGAGAGAGAGAGAGAGAGAGAGAGAGAGAGAGAGAGCGAGAGCCTCCTAAAGTCTATGTTTTGGATGAAACCAACGTGCTGGCCAAGGGTGTTTTAGTTTTGGGTCATTATCTGAAAAACGTTGAGCTATTAAATGCAGTTACACATATTTATTGTGCAAACAACAAGCAACGTATTTTTTTGGCCAATCTGTGTCGAAAAACGGCCTAAAACAAAACCGTAGAGCGACCTTTTCTTCCCGAGTACCGCCTCTTTGAAGTAGCAACAGGTGTGGCACCGTCGGTGTTTGTCCCTGCTCGGCAGCCGTAGGAGAAGCTGCTTCTCCGGACCGCAGCACCAAACTGTCAACTTTGCCTACAGTGCTCTGCACTGATTCGAATATTTCGAACGTCACCGTCAGTACACATTCCATGAGGGGTCGGGACAACCAGCAGCACCCGGCAGTGTCTCCCGTCAGGAATGTGAGCACGGATCCAACTGACAGTCCGTAAGTTGAGTTAGCCCGCTGTAGCAGCCCTAGCATTGAGTTAGCCAACTTTTACTTGGCACAGTTCGCCCTTGTACGCGGTTGTCGCCATCCGTGTTTTAAATTAGAGGAAGTGGTAGATTTGGGTAAATATTAAGACTTGTCAACACAGCCGGCACTGAGTGTATTCACTGCTTTGTGCGTTTCGCGTTTGCTGTTTAATAAGCGGCGCTCTTTACGCGTCAACGGTGACTGTAAAGCGCTTAACGTAAAGTGATTACAGTGATGATGTGATTTTTTTTTTCTTTCCGCCCCCAAGCACAGGTTCCCTGGCGCAGAGTAGTTTGTGCACATGTTTAGCATGTAGTGCACGTATAACTAGTAGTTATCGTGTATTATAGGGGTATAAGCCATACTACTGGAGAAATTAACCCATTTATCCTGGAAAAAAAAAGTACTCAGTCTGGGTTGTTTGCCTCATCCTTAAAACACACACACACACACACACACATTTTAGATATAGCAATAATAAAACACGTTTTCAAACATAATAAATGTGTGTGTTTAGAGGGCTGCTTTTCTTTTCAAATACTTGGTGTCGTGGTCAGTTAAGTGGCAGCAAAAAGTAGTTAAATATTAAGAAAAAATTCAGAGAGCTCAACATGTTGCAAAGGCCTGTCTGCTTTTCCATTTCTTCTTTTTTAAATTATAACCTGTTCTTCACTTTTTAGCAATGAACCTAAAAGGTTTCGAGGCAAGAAAGAGGAATCCTCTTTTTGTCTGAAAATAGTTGAGGCTGAATCTACATTTCAGAAGATCTTACTGGCAATGCCAAGAGAGGTGCTTTCACTTTCCTGTGGAATGGAGAACTTGAAGTGATGGAGAGGAAAGAGGACCGGTAAGGGGTTCCCAACACACACACACACACACACACACACACACACACACACACACACACACACACACACACACACACGGGACTGCTACTCACCCTCTCTGTCATAATGTCCTAATGTGTTTGTGTCGTAATGCAGCCTAACAGAGGAGGAGGTCCCCTCAGCCCCAGACAGAGGCCTGGCTCACATCTGGAAGTCAGCAGGTGCCAATGCACAGCTGTGTCCGGAGAGATTGCTCCTCTCCAAGCCTGTTCTCCAGGTTGCCTTGGGAGATCACCACGGACTCCTGCTGACACAGGGTGAGAGCCACAGTGAGAGTCCAAACAGGGTTTGACCTGATGACGCGCTCGTCAAATCAGCTGTAACGGACCGAGCTGTTGCAGGTGGTCTGGTGTATTCGTTCGGCGAGCTGTTGTGGAGAGACCAGAGCGTCCCGGCCTCCGCCCCGCTGCTCGAGGCCTCACTGCTGGGGACAAGCGTGGTCCGCGTGGCTGCCGGAGGTTTTCACTGCGGGGTGCTGAGTGAGCATGGCAGCGTGTACACATGGGGGGAAAACACCGCGGGACAGTGTGGCCTGGCAGAGAGGAGCACGGCTGCAAGCATCACCGGTCAGTTTCAAACACAATCCCCTCCTTCTTCTTCTTCTTCTTCTTCTTCTTCTTCTTCTGTTCTGGTTCTGGTTCTGGTTCTGGTTCTGCTGTTTCCCTCGAATTTTCCATCTTCTGTGCCACCATTAGCATTGTTTTTATACTTTACTGTTTTATTTGTTTTGTTTTGTTTTCAATAGTGTCTTATTACTTCATGTACAGCACTTTGGTCAACTTTGTTGTTTTAAAATGTGTTCTGTAAATACATTTTTTTTCTTAACTTTTTTTGGGAGTTCCTAAAGTCTTCACCTTTTTAATTATTCATTTCAATTTTGACCCATGAGTTTAATTGGGAAAGAGATCTTTCATGAGTCTTTTTTTTTTTTTTTTTTAAAGAGAAGTACAACAGCATTGGAATCTCTAACAAGATGCGTCACCCTTCCTGTGATACCTCCTTCCCTCCCAGCCATGTTAATTTCAATACAAAAGCTCTCCCTTGTGAGTGATATTGCCTAATGCATTGTGGAAAACATCCCGTGCTAGTTTCAGAACCGTACTTGGTCAACGTGGTGGACAGCGACGTCGTTCCCCCTGCAGTGGTCCGGGTTGTGGACCTGGCCTTCGGAAGGGAGCACAGCCTGGCTCTGTCGGCCCAGAACGAGCTGTGGGCGTGGGGCAGCGGCTGCCAGCTCGGCCTGGTCACCAGCACTTTCCCTGTGTGTCGGCCGCAGAAGGTCGGTTTGTGTGCAGTTTAGAAAAAAAATGACTCTTCAGATCAATATTGGTCAAAGTTTAACTACCGGTCTAGCAGTTCTTGATTTAATCCTGCATGTCGGTTTTCTTCTCTGGCTCAGGTGGAGCACTTGGCTGGCAGGCATGTGATTCAGGTATTCTTATGGCACTTTTGCCCATTTTAAATCAAAACCATAGTCAGTGCTGTGCCCAGAAAAAAAAAACATCTGCATGAATGTTCCTCAGGTGGCGTGTGGCGCCTACCATAGTGTGGCGCTGGTTCGTAGTTTACCTGCAAAGAACCGTAACACCCAGGGTGCCCCTGAGAAGAGGGAGCGCGGCCGGTCCCCTCACTTTTTTGTGGGGGAAAGAGAAGAGCTGTCTGCGGTGGACGGGGGTCACTACTGCCCTCTGGGGGTGGAGCTAACCGAAGGGGCGTCGGGGGGTGAGGTAAACACCAATCATTTGGGTTTTTGAGATTTTTCGACAGATGTATCACCAGACATTTTTGTCAATCCACTCCTGTCTATATAGGTCTGTTTTTTTCAGCACTCCTTGTTGCCTCTTTTTTCCTGTGCAGTCCCTGACTCCTCCAAGCAGAAGGGGTCCAAGGCGAAGGCTGCATCCTGACGGGAGGTCAGCGGGCAGCAGTCCGGGCTCTGCTTCAAGGTCAACACGAGTTACTGAAGGAGGCAAAATGAACACTAAACAGTTGAGTATCACTCTGACCGGCTCAGTGTGTCATTAAACACCAGTGGCAGAGAATGTACGTGACCTTGTTCTGCTAAAGGCTCTCCTCTGTCAGATTTAGTCTCCCATTTCTGGAATTTTTGCCTCCTTTTCCCCTCAGGGAGAGACTTGCAGTGGAGCCCGACGGCCACAGTGAGGCTGTGGTTCAGACGGATGGTATCCCCAAGTCACACGCCCACACAGGCTGGACGTCCAATAAGAACTTTGCTTTCCCGGATGAGTTGGAGCTGCAGAGCATCCTTGGGAAACTCTCTCATCACACTTTGGACAAACAGGGAGACACTGACTCTCTGAGCAGTTACACTTCAGGTCTGTCATTCTAAACTTCTTACTCTTGATATGTTTATCTTATTTGTTTGCTTTCAATTTTTTTTCCCACATATGTTCATGCGTTCTTTTGTCACACTGTCTCACAATGCATTGCACTCTTATGCAGTTACACTAATCTCGGTAGATAAATTCTATTGTTCCAGCTGTGAACCTTAACTGTTTCATTGTTGCTTCCTGCAGATGACAGCTATGTTTCTTCAACTCCTCCCACTGATCAGTTCACTGCAAGCTACAAAGAGGCTCAAATAAGGGTTGAAACCAACAAGTAGGAGCAGTTTTTTTTTTTTTCAACTACTACCCTGCAACTGTAGCAGAAAAAGAATTTCCCTTTCCCTCTTTTTCTGTTTGCATCCCATGAGGAATGTGATTTCACCTGAATCTGACCCTCTCTGTTCCAGTAACTATGCAACACCTCAGCCGCACTCCTCCTCCCCGTTGTGCGTGGAAGAGGTTCGGCTTTGTCTGGGAACAGAGCAGCAGGTGCTGCAGGGGAAGAAGAGCTCCAGCCTGTCCAACATAAACCAGTGGACCAAGGCTTCTGCGGCTGGCAGGAGACGCTCCCTGCCTGGAACTCCCAACCGAGGTAGGAACGGCAGGGCGTGAACAGCACGAGTGCTCTCGCTTCTTGCTGCCATCAGCACCGTGTCTGTGATTCTCCGCTGTAAAGTAAGAAAGAATGTCGTTCCTTTCAGAGTCACAGCTTCAAACTTAACCAAGTGTGACCTTTGAACCAGAATGATTTAAAGTCTTGACGCTGCAGAATTTACACAGACTGATTTCACAGGACGGCAACAGCTCAGGCTACTTCCTGGTAGCTGTGGCCACTCAAAGCATGAGAGCAGCCATAAGCCGTAGGGTCAGGGTCTGCTCTTCCTCTCTGATGTGTTCCTGTCACTCATTCACCTCATGACACTCACTCACTCTCTCATTAAAGCAACTCTAGGTAACTTTTCAACCATAAAATTATGATTTCAAACTCAGTAAAGCGGTAGATAAACGATTAATAGGATCAATGGTGCCGCCTCGGCAGCGAGAGGGGGGTTTGCCGGCTGTAACTGCACTGCGTAACTTTCACGCACGACCCGACACGCCTTCCTGTGTCGTCATTACATATAGGATGAACCACACGTTTATTTAGAGGTGGTCTTACATACTACTATTACAAATACATAAGATTGTAAAATGGCAGAATGGAACCCAATAATTAACCTCGATGAAAGACAAAGTAATAAAAGTGTTGAACGTTTGCTACGACGTTATTGTCAAGGTGTGTTTTGCATTTCATATTGGTGTTTTTTCTGAACACATATGAGCGCTCCAGCGAGGCGACTATTTGTATTTTCCCACATCAATAAACTAGCGCTGCAGCGTGTTTACTTCGTCACTTCGCCATTTCCACCGAAGGTTACCTGGAGTTGCTTTAAGTCAGGGACGCAGGGCTTTACAGGTATTTACAAGGGTGTGATTACAACAAACCTGTTTGTGCAGTCTGTGTGTTTGCCCATGTGGAAGATGAAGTCAGTCGCTCTGCATGAAAGATTGGGTGTTGTTGTGATGTAGGACACGCTGGTTGTTGTTTTAGCTGCCACATTCTTCACGCTCATATAAAAATAAAACATCCCAACATCAGTAGCAGGACGTTTCATTTACTGTTTGCGGCTCTCTTTCAGGGTCCCCACGGCGACAGCGGCCATGTGACTGCAGGTCGTCTCCTGGAGGTCACCTCCAGGCCGCAGCGTGCGAGGTGGCCACAGACGGTCTGCCGTCCCTGGACACGGAGGTGTGGAGCTGGGGCCGCGGCTCCGAGGGCCAGCTGGGACACGGAGATCAGCTCGCCAGGTTTGGAGCCGCTTGATAGATTTGTACATACCAGAAAATGTTGAAGGGAAAATATTTGCTCTTCATTTCCTGAAATAAACAGACGGGGACACAAAAACACACAAACACAAAACAGTCACACTCAGTGCAGCTGTACGAGATTTGCATTTCGGGGAATGTCAAGTGTAACATGATATGCCTGTGTGTGTGTGTGTGTGTGTGTGTGTGTGTGTGTGTGCAGACTTCAGCCTCTGTGTATAAAGCCCCTGTCTGGCGAGGAGGTGATCAAAGTGGCAGCAGGTTCTCATCACTCTCTGGCTCTCACTGCTCAGTGTCAGGTAACAAAGACGTTTTTCAAGAAAAAACACACTTACCGTATTTGTTGTTTTTTTTTGTCATCATACAGTATACACTAACAGTCAACAATTTGGACACACCTATGAATTTATTTTCTTTTCTTTCGCTCTCATGACTATTGACATTGCAGTCTCTCACTGAAGGCATCAATACTACGTATGAACACACATGGAATTATGTAGAAAAGTGTAAAATAACTCAAACACATTTTATATTTCAATTCTTTAAAAAAGCCACCTTTCAAAAAAAGCATATTTAGACTTATTTAATGTGTTTTCTTTTCTGCATAATTACATATATCTTGCTCATATATTTGATGTCTTCAGTATCTATCTGCAGTGAAGAAACTTGTGTGCATGTGAAGGTGTCTCCAAATTTTTGACTGGTAGTGTTAAAGCTATTTTAATGTACTTTTATACAATAAATCGACCTGTTGCCCTGGAAGGTATTAGAGTTTCTTTCAATATGACTTTGAAGAAGCTTTTTGAGCCAAATCTCTGCGTAGGTCTGAGCAAAATCAACATCTCTGCTCCACAGGTGTATTCATGGGGCAGCAACATGTGTGGACAGCTGGGTCACGTCAACAGTCCTGTTACTGTCCCTCAGCAGGCCAAGGTGTGTTGCAGAAAAAAGAAAAAAAGAAGCAAGACTGCCCAGTTCACCGTGTTGCAGTCGCTCTTGACAGACTGGGGGCGCTGGTGGTGTGTTGCAGCTCTCCGATGGCCTGCGGGTTTGGGACGTGTCCGGCGGCCAGAGCCACTCCCTCCTCCTGGCTGACGGGGACTGCGTGCAGCCCGTCCTGCTGTACTGCGGTCAGCAGCAGGAGCCGAGAGCGGCGCCGAGCGAGAGGCCTGGTCAAGGTCAGAGGTCACCCAGCAGAGCGGAGAGCTACACTGTACGGCCCACCCTGCTGCCCTTCTGCTCAGAGGTCTGTGTGAAAGGCCCAGCGTGGCTGTCTTGCAGTAGGATTGACGGTGCAGGATTCACACTTTTATATGTATATCAGAGCCCTCAGATCACCCAGAGAGGAGTCATTTTAGGTTACTATTTTAATATTGCAATTTGTGTAATAAATATGTATTTTTTCCACCCCCTGAAAAATCTTGCCCTGGCATCTGGTATGTTGATTAAATATTCTTTCATGTATCCTAGCAAAATCTAATTTCAAACTCCTATTAAACAAAAGCTGAGTTTGTATTGGAGCTGCTGATTTGAAAAAAAAAGCCATGTCATAAAATACCCATTTATGTAATGCAGCTGATACAAGTTTAACATTCACCAAGTTTAAGACTCTGAACACACAGCACCTTCACTTTAAGCCTGAAAGAGGCAGAGTGGTGGTGAGTCATACTGTATGAGACAGGAAATCCTGAGCTGTCTTAGAAGTGTTTGAACCCCCTGTTGATGAAGCACCGCAGAGGTGGAGGAGCTTCGCCTGGAGCTGGAGAACAATGAGGTCACGCTGATGAAAGATCAAAGTGTTTCTCCTGCACCACTGTGGGTATGTCGCTGTCTGTTTGTGTGTGTGTGTAGATGGGTTACCTCAGCAGCGTGTGCAGCGGAGGTCAGACCTGTGTGGCCCTGGCCGACCACAACATCATGGGCTTCATCTCTGCGATCCACGAGCTGGCGTCCAGCGAGAGGCAGATCTACTGCTGGCTGAGCAGCGTCAGGAGGATCCTCCTCACGCCTCTCCGCAGCCGAGGTCGGAGGCTCTCCGCTTAAAACACTTTGAAGCCCTTAGACTGAAAATGTTCATTTTGTCTTCATTGATAGATCACGCTTTTCTTTTGTTCAGACCAATGAGTAGAGTTGTAAAGATGTTTCCTGCTTGACAGTTTCGACTATGACCCCAGTCTCCCTCAGAGGCTTCATCCGACTGCTGCTGACGTGTCACTTTAACAGCTGCCTCACCCGCCTTGGATGGTCTCTGGAGAAGTGAATCCCAGGTATGCGAGAAGGTGTACGCCCCCTCGTCCCGGTTGATGGTGCCGCTCGACCTCCTCCTGATCTCAGTGGCCTCTTTTATCCAACGGTTTAATTTGTTGGTCTCAGATGCGATGATTTTGCCCTTATCCCAGTCCATGATGTGGTTATTTCTTCTGTAATTATCCGTGATGGCTGGTTGAGATCAGGGTGAGGGGCGTACACCCTCTCACATACCTGCGATTCACTTCTCCAGAGACCATCCAAGTTAAATGTCACATCAGCAGCACGTCGGATGACGCTTCTGAGGGAGACTGGAGTCACAGTCGAAACTGTCAAGCAGGAAACATCTTTACATCTCTGCTTATTTGTCTGAAAAAAAGAAAATAAGAGTAACCTCAGTGTTGTTTACTGTCCACACTGTTCACTGCCTCACAGAGAGCGCCAGTCCATCGCTGGGCGAGCCGTGCACCCACCTCTTCTTCTCTCTCTGCGAGCGTTTTCTCCACCTGAGCGCTCTGATTGGGCGACACTCTGCATCACTGAGCTACTTCCTGCACGACGCCCAGGGCCGTGACGTCACCTGCCTCCCTCTGCTGACGCACATGCAGCACTTCCTGGACATTTATAGACAGTAAGGTTTATGTCAAAGACAGAAATAGTTTCCATTGAATTATGTATTTATTCACTTATTATGTTATTTGTTTGCAGTAGGTAGTGTAAAAGGGTATTGTGGAATTTTTTTGCAAATTGATAAAGATGATAAGTTGACCCCTTAATTTGAAGTCCATCCTCTCTTCTTCTCTCTCTTTGCAGGTATTGTTCTTCAGTAGGAGACTTTCTGGTGATGGGGGGGTTCCACTCACTCCATAAACTCTCTCTGTAAGTTTACTTAATGTTTTTCCTTCATATGTTCTCCTCACTCGTGTTAAAAAGTCACCAACACGTAAAGCTGAGGAGATAGACTCATAATAAGTCATAGGGCCACATTATGCAAATTACAGTGCTTTGCAACAATATCAAGCATCTCAAGAAAGATGGTCCAAGAACTTCCCTGAAATGAAAAAAATCAGTTTTTAAATGATTTTCTATGAGATTCTGTATGAAAGACCTTGAAGAATAAAAGCAAGTGGTAACAGGATTTCTCTCTCGGTTTGTGTTTCTGTGCCCAGTGAGTGTCTAGGCACTCAGCACACCCTCCTCTCAAGCCTTTGTGTGTCTGAGAAGTCAGCCAAGGAGGACGTGGATCTGGTTCTGCTGTTCTACCGGCCGCTGCAGCAGCTGCACCAGTACAGCCGGGTCCTGCTCAAGCTGGCCGCCTGTTTCGACGTGGTGAGGGGGAAGCCCGCGCTGCTCCTGCTTCTTCTCCGCGCAAAGTCACAATAGTGTTTTCACTTTTCTAGAAACTTGTTTCTAGATTTGTTTCACTTGTCCCTCATAGTGTTTGCTGAGAGTGCAGTATAATTACAGATTTCATTTTCATGTTCCTCCATCTCTCTTTGCTAATAAGGCTTTATTGGATTCTGCCTCAATTCCCAGAATCAAGTGCCTGAAAAAAAAATGCAGATTGATGCTTCCTGGTACTTCTAATGCGGTTCTTGTTCTCAAAAGACGACCCGTTTGTCTTCCCCAGTTAACGCCAGAGTATCAGTCCCTCCATCAGGGCTGCAGCCAGTATGAGAGCCTCTCTTTGTCCCTGCTGAGGAGGGAGAAGGAGTCCGAGAGCACCTTCCTCTTCTGGAAGAGCCACTCTGGAAAAACCACTGTGAGCACAGCACCGCTTCACTACTGCATCTCACCAGCCACGCTTGCCTTGCCTGGCTTGACAGTTGATCGAGGCAGGATTTATGGGAAAGTGTTTTTTTCCTTCCTCTTCTTGTTTTTTTTTTTTCTCTCTCTCTCTCTCAACGGGTGAATGTCCTTGCAGGAGGTTCTGCGACTCCCGCAGCGCCGTGTGGTCTGCGAAAGCAGCAACAGGTCTCTGACTCTGCAGAACGCCGGGCGCTTCACCAACCACTGGTTCATTCTGTTCAATGACGCACTGGTGCACACGCAGGTAAACAAACAAGTGCAGACACACAGTGTGCGTGTGTTCAGCGGGTAGCCGCAGTCATTTCTTTGCCTTTTTTAAGCATTTCACTGTTTCTTTTGTGTCCTCCTGGCACCGTGACCACATGTTGTGCTTAATCTTTCTTTTTTCTTTTTCTTTTCTTTTTAACGTTGTATCTTTCAATCACCCAGGGTGCCATTCCCTCCCAGAGCTTTGTAAGTATCCCTGCCACCTATTTGCCCACCGGCCAGTTTATCCTCACTGGGCTTCAGGCCGCAGCAGCATGGGGTGTCCTGGCCTCTGTTTGGTGCTTTTGCTCACTCGGGGTTCACAGGCCCGTAGACTTGAACGCAGCAGTGTTGTGATCTGAGAGATTCTCACCGCTCTGCAGCCTGCTAGTCGCTAGTTGCTGTTACATCAGCAGGGGTGTGGTGTTGTTCACATAGATAGAGGTATGCAGAGTGGCGTAGGCGTGTCTCTTTGAAAGTTCCCATATTGTGGCTGTTTTCACATCTTGATTTTCCACCCAGGGATTCGGTGATGAAGCCTTGCATGATTAATTAACCAAAAACTCTGAAGCTCTCCCCAGAAAACAGCGTATTTATCCCCCTGTTTACAGCCTCTTGCCAAAAAAAAGAGCATGTTCTAGCTTCCCACTAAAACTCAGTGCTCTTTGTGACGTCACACAGGGTTGGTTTGACACTTGTGTGTGTTGGGCCTCATTTTCTAAAACATACGTTCGCTACCAGTCAAAAGTTTGGACACACTATCTATTGTAATGTTTTTTCTTTGTCTTTGGTACTTTCTACACTGCAGATAGATACTGAAGACATCAAAAATATGAGCACGATATACGTCATTATGCAGCAAAGAAAAACATGTTAAATAACTCTCAAGATGCTTTTTATGAAAGGCGGCTATTTTGAAGAATTTAAATTTAAAACGTGTTTGAGTTATTTTACACTTTTGTTTCCTGCATAATTCCATGTGTGTTCATACGTAGTTTTGATGCCTTCAGTGAGAAAGTGCAATGTCAATAGTCATGAGAATAAAAGAAAAGACATTCAGTTCATAGGGTGTGTACAAACTTTGCACTGGTATGTGGATCTTGCTTGGATCTTCCCCCAGTTCTTTCCTGCGTTGTGTGTTTTCCAACATCTCCCACGTCGACAGGTGGAATCGTAACAGTCGCCACTTTGTAATTTTGCATACTAGTACACAGAAGCCAACACAAGTTGTTTTGCGGTCCCGTTTGGCGCTGAACCCCGACTAACACCTGCCCTGGTCTCTGCTCACTGTGCCGTGTTGTGTTTCTTGACGGCAGGCTGTGGTGCAGCCTGTGTGCAGCTCCTGCCTCTGGGCTTCATTTGCATTTGACACTGAAACTATGTCTAGTTTATCAGGACTGAAGACTCTAGAGGACATGCGACTGGTCCTGAATATGAAAATGCTTTCACAGCAGCTTTTTTTTCATGACATACTCAACATTTTTCGAGATTCCTCACCTTTAAGACAGTGTTGCTTGAAGATAATACCGTTTCATAGTGATTTAAAAGATTAACAGAATATAAGTCAATTACATATTTATGCATTTGTAGTAGAATCTGGACCTGCTGCACCTGCTGGACCTGCTCAGTGTCATGACAATGGTTTTTAACTTTCCCAGGGATAAAGCAGAAGCGGTGTCAAACTGAAACATCATTTATGACTGAATATAAAAGAGTCTGTTGGGAAAGATGTAATTTTTTTCAATTGTAAAAAGGAAGTGATTGTATCGCAACTTTACAATCAGTGCTCCTGCGCTGTGTCTACACTAAAAATGAACTTACAGTTGTGTAACTTCCCCAGTTCACCGGACCACAGTGACAGTGGGAGGACAGTGTTGCGAAGCGCACAATCCTAAAGTTCTCCTGTGTTCTGTGCCTGCAGTTCTCCACGCATCACGTCTATCCTCTGAGCTGCCTGTGGGTGAAGCCGGTCTCTGGAGACAGCAGCGGGCTGTGAGTTCCGCTGCACTCCTCTGAAATCCTTGTCAAATACAATTGTCTCATGTCAAACTCATGTCTTTATACTAAAATACGTAAAAGTAAAGCCCCCTCGTTTATGTTTGAACGAGTAAGATAAAGGTCTTTTAAAGAAAAGAAAAAAAAAAGACCTTTATCTTATATTTTCATTCCTATTTGTTGAAAAGTCTTTGAACATCCTCAGTGATCTCGCCCTTATTTCTGAGCATTATTTTAAAATAAAGTCTTCCTGATATTTTAGCAGCACGTTCACACATGTTTGTGTTATGTCATCATATCCATGTGTATTGTGTCTCTTCAGCTTTGCCATCAGTATCACCTGCCCAGAGGAGAGCTTCACCTTAGTGGCCTCCACTCCCCAAGAGAAGGTACCACTACAGTTTAAAAAAGCCATTAGTTAGCCTCTCTGGCTAACTAATGGCTTAGTTGGCAGGTTGTAGAATTGGTAGAATTGATCATTTCTGTTTCCTGGTTCCAGAACAAGTGGCTGCGATCCATTAACAAGGCGGTGGACGAGGTGCTGGGTGGCGGAGGGGAGGGGTCGTCGCCGGGGGTGATGGGAATCTCCCGCACCGCCTCCTACACCTTCACTGGAGAGGGACGCTTCAAAGACGCCAAGTACAGCGGCGGCTGGCTGGCCGGACGAGTCCACGGCAGGTCAGAAAGTGTGTGTGTGTGTGTGTGTGTGTGTGTGTGTGTGTGTGTCTTAAAGGTTAAGTGTGTAATATTTGGAGATTCTGAGAAGAAACAGCAACATCAAGTGTTTACATTTTAGATTGCAGCGCCCTTTTACTCCCCCTCCCTCTCCTGAATTTGCCAGTGAACTACAGTGGCCTGCGCTCATAAACCTGGATACCTCGTCCACTTTCTTCTTCGTTGTTTTTTGAGGACGCAAGCAGTCACCCTATTTGCGAAACGTGCTGTGAGGCAGCCGGATTGTCCACACCAGGCTTCCTTAGAAATATGGTGGAGCAAGATAGCAGCAACTAGAAGCAAGACCCTTCCGACATGTACATCTTATATACAAATAAGAGCCGTTCTGTAGGGAGGAAAACCAAATTATCTTTATTGTATTGCGATTATCCACTTTTATTAATGTATGTATAGGCAGTATGTTAAGCTTTTACCAATATAAAAATCATAAATCAGACCAAGTGTACACACTGGGCCTTTAAGTCATGCAGGCTTCATGCAAACAGCTGCAGTTGCATGACAGATGCACGTCTGTCTTTTTTGCAGAGGTACCATGAAGTGGCCTGATGGACGGACGTATTGCGGCAACTTTAAGAACGGATCCGAAGACGGGTGAGCGCGGTTAGAAATGATCTCAAGCCAAGTAACACAACACTTGTGAATACACGTATGTCAAGGTTTATGATCAAAAACCCGCAAAACTCTGCCTTTTATTTCGAGGCGTGGCCATAATTTATTTATTTTTTTCTTTTTCTTTGCCCAAAACTTGTAATTAGCGCTTAACTGGTAACATCTGCGCAAATAAACATGCATGCATTTGCAAATGGTTTCCAGCTACGGGGAGTGTTTCATGCCGAACAAAGAGCTGAACAAGCACGACAGCTACCAAGGCCAGTGGAAAGATGGCAAGATCCACGGATTCGGCAAGTACAAGTCAGTAAGGCGGAAAAAAACCCGAAGCACCGCCCAGCGCTGCCATGCACACACTCAGAGGCCCTGTTCGTGTGTGTGTGTGTGTGTGTGTGTGTGTGTGTGTAGGTACGCGAGTGGAGAGGTGTACGAAGGCTGCTTCAACGACGGCCAGCGCCACGGCTACGGCATGCTGAGCTCCGGTCGGCTGGCCAAGACGTCCTCCAGCGTTTTCATTGGCCACTGGGTCCACGACAAGAAGACGGGATACGGCGTTTATGATGACATCACCAGGTGGAGGGAACTCTCACCGGCTTTGTTTTGTTGCTGTTGTTTAAATGTGTAAAATGAGAGAAACTTCTTGTTCTTTCGTCTTATCTAGAACCTGATTCACAACAATCAATTGTTTTGTGTCAGTTCTATGCAGAGAATCTTAATATGTTTCCCTGTCTTTCCCCCAGGGGTGAGAAGTACATGGGCCAGTGGTTGGACGAGCAGCGACACGGCAGCGCTGTGATGGTCACCCAGGCTGGTGTCTACTATGAGGGAACCTTCAGAGACAACAAGATGAGTGTGAGTCAACTCGGAACCCTCTGTGTGTCTGTATTTCAAGACTTCTCACTGCCCATCCGTGTGCCTTGGTTTTTAATCAGTATTCCAGAGAGCATCTCCATTAAATCCCAGTGATCTGGTCAAGACTTGAAGGTCTTGAACGACGTGCGTGTGTGCGTTGTCTCCCACCAGGGTCCCGGTCTGCTGGTGTCGGACGATGACACGGCTCTACAGGGAGACTTTTCCGATGACTGGGTCATCAACGGGAAGGTGGGAATGATCTCTCTCTCCCTCCACTTCCACTTCACATGAAGGATCCTCTTCACAAGAGAGCAAAGAGCCAAGACGTCTCTGCCTCTCCGCTCTCAGGGTGTTTTATCCTTGGCCAATGGTGACAGTGTGGAGGGCCTGTTCAACGGAGACTGGACCAGCGGGTTGAAGGTAGTGGGAACGTACACCAAGCCAACCAATGACGAGCCAGGAATCAGCGACAGGGAGAGCCAGCTGTGAGTTAAAGACCCTCCAAAGACACAATATCACACTGATCCTGTTCTTTAAAATGTTGCTGTGTGTGTGTGTGTGTGTGTGTGCAGCAGGTTAGGGCAGTACGCCGTGCCTGCTGCTCAGAGGTGGCTGTGTGTGTTTGACGAGTGTTGGGCTCGACTGGGCTGCGAGGCTGCCGGCAAAGGAGAGAGAAGTACAGCCTGGGAAAATATCGCTGTCATGATCACAAACGCACGACGACAAAGGTTAACACACACACGCACGACGACAAAGGTTAACACACACACGCACACACAAGTAAAATAAACACAAAAAGAAAATAGAAAATAGCAAGGGGGCATCGTTAGGAAAGTGGCCGTCATAGTGTGTGTGTGTGTGTGTGTGTGTGTGTGTGTGTGTGTGTGTGTGTGTGTGTGTGTGTGTGTGTGTGTGTGTGTGTGTGTGTGTGTGTGTGTGTGTGTGTGTGTGTGTGTGCAGCCCGAACCTCAGCAGGTCTCAGAGCAAAGTGCTGGAGTCTCTGGAGATCATCCCTCAGCACGGAGAGCCCATCACCACTGCCAATTATGACAACGTGCGGCGGTACCTCATCAAGGTGAAGCTGGGAGGGTGTGTGGGTCACTGTCTTCATGCACTGAACACTATTCAACAACCAATCACTGCACTGTATTGATTTGGACTTGAAGTTGCTCATTTGTAACTTGAATCTCTTTCCTTTCTAATGTCCTCTCCTTTGGGGATGATTTCAACAAACAACGACCTGATTTTCCAAGTGCTCCATTCTTCCTACTCAAATATGAAATATAACCTGACTGAATATGCCCCCGATGACTGTGCCAGGCGTCGGAGACCCCCTTCCACCCAGTGGGCTGGCTGGTGGAGACCTTGGTGACGGTCTACAGGATGACCTACGTGGGCGTGGGTTCCAACCGCAGGCTGCTGCAGCAGGCGGTGCAGGAGGTCCAGGCGTACCTCAACCACCTCTACAGCATCGTCTGGTAGATGCGACCTCCCACTCTCGTCGACCCCTGCGGGTTCAGCCTAGTTTCAGACGCGCCAGTCCAAACAGTAAAAGTGTGAAATAACTCAAACAGGGTTTATATTTAAATTCTTCAAAATAGCCACATTTCATAAAAAGCATGTTTAGAGTTATTTAACGTGGTTTTTTTGATTCTGCATAATTACATATATCTTACTCATATATTTGATGTCTTCAGTGTCTATCTGCAGTGTAGAAAGTACTACAGATGAGAAGGTGTGTCCAAACTATTAACTGGTAGTGTTTTCCTGTCTTTTCCCCCAGGGGTGAGAAGCTATGGTAGCTAGTGCTAATAGTTATCCCAGTTTCTTCCAGGTTCTGTATTTTGGCTTTATTGACAGACATAAAACACTGCAGTCTCTGTGCTTCAACTGTTGCCCTGCAGCTTCCTGTTCCCAGGGTTACCAGAAGATGGCGGCATCATCCCCGAGCCGCCCGGCTCCCCGTCTAAACCCTTGCTCGGTCTTGATGCAGGCGTGGCAAAGGTAAAGATGCTCGCACATCATGGCCGCTCAGCGATGTCCATCACAGCGCTGTTGACACTGAGCCTCCTCCCTCCTCCCTCCTCCCTCCTCCCTCCTCTCTCCTCCTCCCCTGCAGCGTGATGGTGGTGAGCTCCTCCTCGCTGCTCCTCCCCCTGCTGCTCCCGCGACTCTACCCGCCTCTCTTCACCCTCTACTGCCTGCGGGAGGAGCACCTGGACGCCAAGTACTGGGAGCACACGCTGCGGCTCAACAAGCAGCCCGACCAGTCGCTGCTCAGCTTCCTGGCGGTGCAGGAGTGAGTTTGACCAATCAGCACACAGCAGACACCTGGTCTGGAGGCTTCGAGTTCAAGGATGTAGCTCTGGTTTCTGGACACAGCTGCATACTGATTTGTGTGTGTGTGTGTGTTTTAGGAAGTTCTGGCCTGTTTGGATGTCAATTCTGGGAGAGAAAAAGCAGGTGCGTTGTCTGATGTTGTCTGACGTTGTTGGATGCTGAAGGCCACTGAATAATCCATCTTTTCCAACTTTGCTTGCAGATTGTGTCCACCAGCAAAGATGCCTGTTTTGTTTCTGCTGTGGAGACTCTCCAGCAAATCAGGTAGCAGTGTGATGCAGTTTGCTCAAATGACTTTTTTATTTTGAGTTGATGAGTTTTTTTGGAAGTCTGTACACAGAGGGCTACTATTGCTGTGTTCTAGGGAGCTCTAACATTTGTTTTGTATAATAGCCAAGTCTGGGATTAGCAATAATGGGAACGAAAATGGGACCTGAGCTAATATGACCTTTAGGATTCTACGAAGGCCTGACCCGACTTCAGTTCGAATGTCTGAGACATTATTTCATTTTCTTTTTTGCTCAACTTTCTGTACGTCATGTTTATTTTCATCATAGATTTTGTCGCATTTCCAGTTTGCCATCCTCCCGACATTCTGATTGTTCTCTCAACGCTCATGCTTGTGTTGTGTTGCATGACCATTAGTTACTGTCAGCACATAAGAAACCTGTGTGTGTGTGTGTGTGTGTGTGTGTGTGTGTGTCTGCATGTGCAGCACCACCTTCACTCCATCGGACAAACTGGTCGTCATCCAGAAGACCTTCGAGGAGTTGACTCAGGACGTCAAACATGTGCAGCAGAACGACTTCATGTGGTGCATGGACGACCTGCTGCCCCTCTTCCTCTACGTGGTGGTCAGAGCAAGGTGTGCATGCCAGCACACACACACACACACACACACACACTTTTTTTTTGACTGTGTTGTGTGCATGTGTAATGAACGCTGCTGTTATTTTGCATCTTTAAACCAATTTAGCTTTTAATTCAAACCTGAATTGTTGGGCACTTTGATGAGACGACTTCAGGGCAACATGCTGTTTGTTTGTCGGTTGTGTTGCTGCTCCGTCCACCAGGATCAGGAATCTGGGAGCTGAGGTCAACATGATAGAAGACTTGATGGATCCCAACATTCAGCACGGAGAGCTGGGCATGATGTTCACCACACTGAAGGTCTGTGTTGCAGGCCGCCCTCCGCCAGATTACAAGCTTGATTATACAGAAATCAGCTGATATCATCCCGCTTGAGAACAAATACATTTAAAAATCAGCTGACTGTCTCCCTTGCAGGCCTGCTACATCCAGATCCAGCAGGAGTCGGCTACCTAGGAAGCCCCCGCACCTCAGAGCCTCCAGAAGAAACCCAGTCAGAGCAGCAGTGTGGGACTGGAGGCTGCTGGGAAGCCGCAGCAGACGCAAGCAGGACAAAGCCTCATTCAATTTGACAAGGGTGGTGTCTTACATCTAGTTCACGCCAAAAGAATGAAGCTCTTCCAGGTTCTCTGAAGGGAAGCAGCACATCGCCCTCTGCTGGGAAAGTCATAAAACTGCGTTATTAGCTTCTGAACGGTTTCTGAGCAATGAGGCAATACTGAGCACTGAGCACCACTTTAAAAGTTTGTTGTTTTTTTTTTAATTGTAGCCCTCACTAGTTTTTCGCATTGCCTCGTTTGCTTCCTGTGTGCAGGATCTCCAGGGGAAGTGATGGATCAGCTTCTCTGTGTCTAAAATATGGTTGTGATGTACAGAAGAGAATTTCAATGAAATGTAAAACTAAAAGTATGTGATGTTTTTTGCACTCATGATTCATGTATTGGAACTAATTTCTGTTTTATTCTGCACTTGTTTACAGTGATTTGATTTGAGTTTTGATTTGGGGAAAAAAAAAATCTTTTAATATACTAAACAGGCTTTCAAGGTTATCAGTGTGTGATGTAGCCTGATTTGCAGGACTGTGTTCAACTAATTTGAACACACATGCATTTTATTTTATTATTTATACTTTTCAAAGTAGGAAAGGAGCTTTTAGATATTGCACATTTCATTAGAAGCACAGCATTTTTACAACAAAGGGAGATGTTTTTTAATACTGGTCGTATTATCCAGGAAATGGTCACACACACCCCTGTTCTTCAGTGTGCGTGTGTGTGTGTGCGTGTGTGTGTGTGCGTGCGTGCGTGCGTGCGTGCGTGCGTGCGTGCGTGCGTGCGTGCGTGCGCGCGCAAGAACAAGCACCTATGATCCAAGATAAAAGAAAGCATAATGTTACGTTTTTTTTCTAAGTTCTGCATATTTAAAGGAATTAATTGCATTCGATGGAACAATTGAAATGAGTGACCATGTTTTCACTTGTGTAACATCTTGCTGCTCTTTGAATTCCACTGGCTGTCTACTCTGTGTTTTCATCATGTTCAGTCACTTGTTTAAAAATCAAGCAGTTTTGGTGTTTTGAAATCACTCCGTCTGTGGTTAATAACTGTCAAACTTTTCCAGACGCAGATCTTTTAGTTGTGCCGTAGTTACCAGTTTACATTTATCCACTGGCTCTCATTCTGTTGTTTTACTGCTTTGTTTTTTGTTTTTTGTCAGGAGATTGTTTTCGGTTGTTGTCTAATTGTTTGTCTGACATTTCAGTGATTTTAAGTTGGTACTGGTCCTCATTTCACCATCTCCAACATTTACCATGGTTGTCACCCCAAGTCTGAAAGAAATTCCCATGAGTTTTAGATGAACTGTAATCAGCAATGTATTTGGACATGATTTTATGTATTTGTTACAGACATGTATAAAAACAAAAACAAATGATGTCATTATGTTTTGCATAGGAAATCCCACCATCACTGACTGTTGAAGTTTCTGCTGTTATTCTGAGACCCTTTTGACTCAATGTCAACAAGTTTTTTGTTCCCATTTTGTTCAACATATGCATCCCAGAAATTAATTTGCAGTTTGTATCTGTTGGTTTGTTTTCATCCCAAACCTTCACTTCATTCAATAACACAGTTTTCAGTCAGTCATGACTCTTTTTTTTTTTTTTTTTTTTTTTTTTAGTGTATTTACTTTATATACTTCATAAAACATCTCAACAAGTCATGAAGGCTGTGCTTCTTCACATCAGGCTGAACGGGACTGAATTTTAAACTAAGTAGTTTTTTACTTCTATATTTTTGTAACATCATGCATTCCTAATGCAAAAATCTGCAACTGGTTTCAATGCATTTTTAGAAAAGAAATAAAGAAAGAGGCAATGATAATAATTATGATTTTCTTGTCAAGAGAGAAATAAATTTGTTTGGATTGTGAAGTTGTCTTCATACAACAATTATTTCGTATTAGAATCTTGCAACTATGTACAGTCTTGATTGGTTTCGATGAGTTTTTTTGTTTTTGTTTTGGGTGCTGTTTCTCTTTTCATATCATCTCTAGGTGCAAGTTGAAGAAAACGCTGCAATGCTGAAGGTGCTGCAAACTGAAGCCAGGACCTTTCAGTCCCCTTCAGCCTTCTGTTCAGGTATGCTGCTCATCACTGATTGGCTGACGTCAGTCAGTGACAGAGATGGTTTTGAGTGTCACAGTCTTTGAAGTACTTTTAAATGATCAAAATTCTCGGCGTGCTTCATGAAAACTATATTAAAATATGAAATACGGACTCCCTGTTCTTGTTGGAGATGCTGGGGATTGAACCCAGGACCTTGTACATGCGAAGCACACGCTCTACCACTGAGCTACATCCCCTGTGTGCAGAGGCTTGGCTGAAAGGGCCAAAGTCTGTTTGTTTGTTTTGTTGAGATAAAGAAGTAGATAGAAGTGATGGGTTCATTGATTTTGTTCTCTTGTATTCTCTGTGCGAGAAATGTGTGCGTAAAGGTCATGATTATTGTTGTTCCCCGCTACAAAATTGTGTCAGCTGGACTTCATAATAGAAGGTGGTGTCCAAATGATGGAGATGCTGGGGATTGAACCCAGGACCTCGTACATGCGAAGCACGCGCTCTACCTCTGAGCTACATCCCCTGCCTGCTGGTAGGCATCTACATTCTTGAATAACATCAACAGCGTGAGCCATAGGATGTGTGTTTGAGTCAAAATGCTGGGGATTGAACCCAGGACCTTGTACATGCAGAGCACACGCTTCATGTACAAGCGTGTGCTTGAGATAAAGCTTAAAGATGCAAAGTCTGTTTGTTTGTTCTCTTGTGTTCTTTATGTAAGAAATGTGTGCATCAAGGTGATGATCAATGTCGTTCCCTGATAGAAAGTTGTGTCACCCGGACTTGATATTAGAAAATGGTTTCCAAACGATGGAGATGCTGGGGATTGAACCCAGGACCTCGTACATGCGAAGCACGCGCTCTACCTCTGAGCTACATCCCCGTCTGTTGCTGCAGTTAGATTAGTCAGACTGTGCCTGGTTGTCAGTTTCATCTCAGCCTGTGATCTGCAGGAGAGAAAAGAAATTTCCCATAGGATGGAGATGCTGGGGATTGAACCCAGGACCTTGTACATGCGAAGCACACGCTCTACCTCTGAGCTACATCCCCTGGTGGTAAGTTCCAACATTCTTGAATTACCTATGTATTACCTTATTCTATGTCGTAAACCTCAACAGCTTAAGACATAGAATTCTGTCTGTGTGGAAATAACAGAGGAACCCAAAGCTGTACTGGAGATGCTGGGGATTGAACCCAGGGCCTTGTACATGCGAAGCACACGCTCTACCTCTGAGCTACATCCCCTCTGACTAGTAGGGCTAAAGCTGAAAGGTGCAAGTCTGTTTGTTCTAATGTTTTGTTCTTTGTTCCAATAAAGAAGTAGGTAGACTTGATGTGCTAATTGATCATGCCCTCTCATATTCTTTGTGCAAGAAATCTATGCATCAAGGTGATGTAAATGGTCTTCCTGAAAGAAAGGTGGTCATTGTTGTAGAAAGTTGTGTCACCTGGACTTGAAAACGGAAGACGGTGTCCAACTGATGGAGATGCTGGGGATTGAACCCAGGACCTCGTACCACTGAGCTACATCCCCTGCTAGCAGAGGTAAAGCTGAAAGGTACAAAGTCTGTTTGTTTTGTTGAGCGCAAGAAGTGGATAAACATAACGTGTTGTGTAATTATTATGTTTTCATTCATTCTCCATGCAAGAAATGTGTGCATCAAGGTGATGGTCATTTTTGTTCCCCGCTATAAGGTTTTGTCACCTGGACCTGGAGATGCTGGGGATTGAACCCAGGACCTCGTACATGCGAAGCACGCGCTCTACCACTGAGCTACATCCCCTGCTGGTGAGGTTCCACGTTCTTCAATTAGCTGAACAGTTTAAGACTGTTTAGGTATGATTGATGAATAATGAGTCAGCTTTCATAAATTGTGCTGAAGTGCAGATCTCTCCAAAGGTCTGCAATACTCTGCTTTACTTCACTTCAATGTGAAAGGAATTTAAAGAAAAGAAAGAAATGCACATTAAGAGAATGTTTGTTTCACAGTGAAATTGATCATCTGACTCTCTCGACCAATCACATGTAAGATCCAGCATATGAATGACTGCCATTTTCTTTCTGTTCATGCTCTCAAGAAGACCATCAGGCTGAAACGTTAGCATGTGGGTTGTCATGGCCAAATGAAGTGGTGCAATAGTGACCTTGTGTCCTCAAAATTTGTCACAAAGCAGGGGGGAGGTACATCCTTTCCAGGAACAACACTACTTTACTTGTCAACAAACATATTTCATTTGTGGCTGTGCAGGTTGACCTTTCCGCCAATGACTTGTTCCTGTATTTTTTCTCTCCTTCCTGCTGCTTCAGATTCATTTCACTCCTGCAGCAGTCTTGGCTTCCCACAATCCTCTGCTTTTGACTCCAAGTCCAACATTCAGTAAGAGAGTTTCACAGACTTGATCATTGTGTTACTGCATCATTGACCGCAAAGTTCACTGCAGGCATACGTTGCTTCGTTAGGAGGTAATAGCACAAAGTAGACACCAGGGGGTAGTGTTTCCTTTGTTTAAACTAGCAGCGAGCTCGGCGGGACAGTGAAGCTGAGATCACCAGGGGTCGCTGTTGGATGAGGCCTGTCCTTCTCGCTGATGCCCATTGGCCCGAATCTTTGGATCCGTGCTGTGGATGTGAAAGCGGCCTTTCACCAGCAACCTCCTCGCACACGCATCGTCTTTCTCCCCGAATCAATGCGTATTGGAGGCACAGTGAATGGCAACGACGGGCCAAAGAGGATGGGTTATTGACTGGCGGCCGGTAATTTAGGAAGAGTCGATAATTAGAGCCGCAACTAATTGCTTTCGCAAAAAAAAAAAAAAATGCCGCAGCCGAAAAAGCTCCAACGTAGCGACGTTTTTAACAATGGCTCGAGATTGTTTTCCAAAAAGGGCGGTGATGACATCAAAGTGGTCATTTCTGTGTATGTGTGTGTGTTAGTGTATATATATATATATATATATATATATATATATATATATATATATATATATATATATATATATATATATATATATATATATATATATATATATATATATATATATATATATATATATATATACACACACATTCTGTGTGTGTATATTCATATGCTGGATCTTACAGCATTCATATGTTGGATCTTACATGTGTGTGTTAGTGTATATATATATATATATATATATATATATATATATATATATATATATATATATATATATATATATATACACACACACACACACACACAGAAATTACCACTATAAATAGACATATAATGTTTTAAAGGCTGGAGGCTGTTTATAGACGCACCCGAAGCAACGTTTCTGTTGAAACAATATCAAATCTGCTGGTTGTTGTTTTGGAAAGAGCAACACGCTAGCGAGTCTGACTTTTCAGGAGGGAGGAGGGTGCAGCACAGACAAAAAGCACAGAGAGTCGGAGGTCAGCGCGTGTCGTCTGTGTCGGATTGAGGTGGAAGCAAGATAGACGCAATGTCAGTGAAGGTGCTGCTGGGGTTTACCAGTAGCGGCAAATAATTCAGCAAAATAAAATTAGCCTTTTGTTAGTGTTCAGACAGAGAAATCTGGGGACTTGAAAAGTAAAAAGATTGAAAATTAAAAACCCTCAAATGGAAAACGATCGGCTTTGTGGCAAAAAATAAAATATTTCTGCAGAGTTCAACAGAAGTGTCTTTTTCCTGCAGGAGGTGCCGACATTCAGAGAGGCCTCGCTGGAGCTGCAGGTCAGACTGTTCAGGTTGGCACAGCTTCTCACACACACACACACACACACACACTTGGTCATTTGCCCACATTTTAGCTGTGGCTGTCTGCAGAGAACAAAGACAAACTGGGCAGAAGAGAGTCAGAGCAGTGGAAAGAATTTCAGAGTCAGTAGTGGTTCCATATACTGCAGCCTTGTGTTGTTGTTGCCTTCCAAGACATCAAAGCATAGTGTGGAATATGACTTGTGTTGTTGTGTTTGTTCATCTCAAAACTTTCACTTTAAGTCCACAAATTCCCTCATGTGTGATTTGAGGCTTCTGCCAGAACCACCAATCCTTTGAATGTCATCTTTTCAAGCCCATTTTAGTGTAAAAATGCCTGCAAAGTTGTGTCATTGTGCCCTCATATATTTTTTTTTCAAGTTTCTATGAAGGCTAAAAATGATTTGACAGTAGAGGAGCTGGGAATCATCCTCAGGGGAGAGCGAGGCAGAGCAAATAAACAGCTCACTGCTGCTGCTGCTGCTGCTGCTGCTGAGGAGTCACCTTGCACATGAAAAAGTGCTACTGCTATCACATCCACCAGCAGTGAATTAAACAGGGGGAAGGGGGCAGAGGAGGACACAGGGGGATGATGGGTTCCCCCTGACCCACTTTCAGTACCTGCCTTCAGTGCTGCCTGTTTACACAGAGCCGAGCCGAGCCGTCCAGAACTCCCCAGCCATCACCTTTCATCAGGCTATAAACACGTTCCTGCTCAAAGGAGCGAGCGCAGAGGACTCACGTGCCAGGGGTGTAAATTAAATTCAAACTGCCGGGAGGCACTGAAGCCTCTGTAAAAATATCCACCTGGCGTTAAACAGGCCTCTGTTTTTCCAGCCAGCGCGTCTGAAAGTAGCAGCGTGTTTACACTGCAGGCGGCGGCGCTGGAGAGTCGGGGTTCGGGCTTCACCAAGAACTACGGAGCAGCGTTTCCATGAAGGTGTTTTCTGCAAATCATTTCTCCGTTTCCATTAGCCCTGGAATTGTGCAAAACCTAAATATGGCAATAAAACTCTGGTCATGGAAACAGCTAAACTTGGAAAAACCTCTCAAATATGGACCAAAGGTTTTGATGCTCTCATGAGGCGCTTTTTCAGACGTATCCATAGAAGTATATCGCAAAAGTGTCATGGAAACACTTTTTCACATTTACACGTCACCGGACGTGACGTACGGGGTCACGTGACCAGTTCACTTCAAGTGAAAATGGCGCGTTATGATTGGCTGGAGGAGGAGACGGAATATTTTTTACAAGCTATCAAAGAGAAAAATAAAACAACCATTCACGACAGCAAACAAACGTAAAGAAACAAAAGCAAAGGTAATTAGAATTACGGCTTATGCCTTTCACACCATTCAATGGAAACGCCTGCAAATCACAACTGGACTTTGTCAAAATTTTAGAAATATCACTTTAATTTTGCGAAAGACTGTCATGGAAACTCAGCTACTCACAGAGCTGAACACGTTTGTTCCCGATGAACCCCGAGCTGCACTCATCAGGAGACGTCTCGTCTTATCATTTTAAAAGGTTTTCTGCTGCAGACACTCTTGCAAGCAGTAGCGCGGCGTGCCAGGTGGAGCCGTTCCAAATACCTGCCTCTGGATTAATGACACATATCCATCGGGCAAAAAGCCAAAGGAGAGGCTTTGGATTCAAAACGCAGCAGTCTGGTTCTTTAGTGCCAGTCGAGGCAGCAGCAACAACTGGAGGTTTTCCTATTGGCCACTTGTGTCACCACCAGGTGGTGAACTTCAGTGGGGTTTTTTTGGTTTTTTCTCTGAATTTATGAGAAAATGATTCCCTCTGGTTCTGATCAAACAGTCACTCCTGTAGCATCTGCACTATTCTCTTCGTCACCCGTCGGCTTCATCTTCTGTGGCTGCAGCCGCTTCCTGATGTCGTCGTAGCAAAGAGGGCGCCGTCACTCCATGCCGAGGCTGCAAAGTCTTCGGCGGCACTGAAGACGAGTCGGACTGGAGCGTGATGGAGGGATCAAAAGTTATATTTGCTACAGACTTTGGAGCAGGGATCGGCCTCCTGCTGAAGGCTTTAAACAGTTGCAGGTGCAACAGAGTCAGCAGCTGTTCTGTGCTGCAGGTCGGTTGGTCACCGCAGCAGCAGCAGCAGCAGCAGCAGCAGCAGCAGCAGCAGCAGCAGCAGAGGATTCTCTGCTGAGGTTGCAGCCCGTCTCTGGAGGCGTTTTCCTCCTTTTGTTTTATATTTACCCTTGAAACATCAGCATTTATCATCTGCTCTGCCTCCCTCTTGCTTTGACTCGTGGTCACCTCAGACTGTTGCCACCATCTCGCAGAAAATGTCTCGTCATCTCATCAAATCATCGCCTCAGATTTCATTTGTTTCTTTTTATGAGAAAAAAGAAAAACAGAACATTCCAACTCAACTTTGCTGCCGACACAACATTCATGCCGGTTCTGCAGCCTCGGCAGTGCTGAGGGACTTTTTGCATTGCATTTCTACATACTTCTCATTGTGAACGCACCCTCTGCTCAAAAAACAAAAAGTATTTATTACAGGTGTCTGGATTTCGGACACACCCAGCTGAGACGAATATTTCAGATTCCCACCTGGGCCTTGTGCTGCCTGCAGGGAGGAGATACCGAGTCAAGCACAAAACCATTGTTAACCCAGATGTCATTCATTCGTGTCTTTCAAGTGTAATAGTGTATTTGTTCGACCACTGTTAATGGATGTTTCAGATTCAGATACATTCAATATCCAGTGACTGTGACAGTGTGATTGTTTCAGATCATTGTTGTCAGATTGGCTTGAAAATGGAGAAGTGGAGGAACTTTAGGGGTCACTGGCTGATGCAACTATTGTCACGACAGTTTTTGCTCTGGTCCAAATTAGTTGCGTTTCCATCACAGTTTTTCACAAAGTAAAAGTGGTATTTCTAAAATTTCGACAAAGTACAGTTGCGATTAATACAGTTGCGATTTGCCGTAATACGTCTGAAAAACCACCTCATGAGATTATCAAAACCTTTTAGCCATGTTTGAGAGGTTTTTCCAAGTTTCGCTGTTTCCATGACCAGTTTTTTTACTGCCATATTTAGGCTCTGTGTGGGGGTCATGGAAATGCAGCCAGTGTGATTGCTGAACCTGGGACCAGATCATTGTCTCGTAGTCCCTGGCTGATGCAACTACTGTCGCGGCAGTTTCTCCTCTGGTGCAAAGTGACGGTGAACCCGACGCCGCCTAAACAAAAGAAGCGCTAGAAGACAGGAGAACTCGCACTCATCACAGACACATCACAAAACTTTTCCAAAGTGACCCATGGCGGGGGGGAAGTTGTTTGTTGCGTTACTCAGTGCAACACTTTCCACCCTGGTCCTGGTTGGTGAGCAGCTGAGCTGCGAACCCTCAACCATCTCCTCCACTTCACGCCGTCTCAAGTTTCGTGTCCACGTTGAAGCCTGTCGGGGGGGCGTCGGGTTCACTTCCTGCCCTCCTCTCCTCCTCCTCCTCCTCCTCCCCCTCCTCCTCCTCCTCCTCCTTCTTCTCCTGCCTGTTGCCACGGCCGGGTCGTAGGTAAACACGGCGGCGCAGCGCAGCCGTCTTGTGTTTCCGTGTACACATCCTGTGTTTCAGGCCGCGTGTGTGTCGGTATATTTGAACGTGGTCTCGAGGAATTCAGCCGCCCTGTTGGAGCTTGAAAGCCGTATGTACACACACACACGGCCCAAACACAGAGAGAGTTGTGTGTGTGTGTGTTTGTATGTGTGTGTACACACGTGCATGAAACGTTTTTGCGCTGTTCTGTTGACAGCGACACCTTGAAATTAAGGCATCTCGTCCACTTGATGGATGGCTTCACTTCACTGGGCCGGTTCGCTGCACACTGAAGCAGTTCAACAGTTTGGGTCGTTAGTCTTCCAGTTAACACTTGTTAACAGATACAAGACAGTCGTGCAGTCTGAGGGCCAACCTGCAAACAGACCAGGCTCCCGCACGAACAACAACCTGGTTCAGACACGTTTCCTGTCAACTGTTGTTTTCATTGTGTTTTTCATCTCACTTCTGAATGAAAAACGAAACCAACTCACAGATTTAACAGAACCAAAGAGGTGCAGCAACAGGAATGGACAGGTTTCAATCAAATAATTAAAGTTGAATCTTGGATGGTGAAGGCATTTCTGACTGGAGTCCTTCACTTGTATTATAGTTAAAGCCTAGTTTTCAATAAGAATCAAACCTATAAACTGTATGTTTATATCACATGTGTCAAACTCTTTATTGTATTGTATTAAGCTTAGCCTGTTCCATGTTCAGGTTGAAGCAAAACTTGTTTGGATCCATATAAAGATTTTTTCAATAAATGTCAATGTTGGTGTTTGCATGTCAAGTTTTAAATTTTGGCCCATTGTTTATTTGAGTTGGACACCCCTGGTTTATATGGCATGGTTTCCAAAAAACCAACTTGGTGTTTCATGACGTGCACAGGGTCACAATAAAGTCATTCGCATTTATTGGTGGGAGTAATTCTTAATTAAGGGACCAGACAAAATCATTGCATGTTCTCGGCCTTTAGGTCAAGCTGGCCTCCAGTTTGTCGTCCTCGGGGCTCTAATGCTGCACATCACATCACATCACATCACATGACGGGACGGGACGGGACGTCCTGCAGGCTCCGCAGCCAAACCAAATAAAGATGAGATCAGGAAACTTAATTTCCCCTGAAATTCATCTTGCACAACCTGCACGGCGACGGCATCCCAGGCCGTTCCGAGAGGGCGAACTGTAATGACATTACAAGCGGATGGCAACCCGCCTGCAGTCGAGAGTCTTGGCAGTAAAAGTCAAAGTTGAGCTCGTGGTCGATTGAAGCTGTTGCGTGTTGTGGCGTCGTAACTGGAGGAGCAGCCGTCAGCTGGTCGGCACGGCCTCGTTAGCAGTTCCCACGCAGTGCCGCTCTCTCCAGTGATCACTCAGGGTGTCACGTATCACTCCCAGAGGACACACACACTCACACACACACACATAAGCCATATGAGCGCTGTCATCTAGACATAAGCCTGCAGCCACAATAGCAGATTATCTTTTGCGAGGGAACCTGAAGCAGCTCAACATCACACGAAGGATAAATACACCTCCTGCCAAGGTGTGTGTGTGGGTGGGTGTGTGTATGTGTGTGCATTGTGTGTGATGCTCCTATTTACTTGCCGCTCGGATCTCAAGACAAATCTCCAATCCAACAGACTTGGAATAATGGAATAAAAGTTAAAGTTGAGATGAAAGCCCAGGGGGGGGGGCAACCCTTTGACTGGTGGGGCCACAAATATATCTTGGGATAAGTAGAAAACACGTTGCTTGCTATTGAAAATGAAGAAAAGTGTTACAACAAAATCAGTGTCTTTGAAGCCCCACAGTATTTAGCTCTTCATTGAAATGACTGAAGAAATAGATCAAATACAGCTACTATTTATTTACTTACTCAAGTTCGGCGGGCCGGATTAAGAAGCTGAATGGGCCGCACATGGCCCTCGGGCCATAGTTTGCCCATGCCGGTTAAAGGCCCTTCTTCTTTTTTTTTTTCTTCTCATTCTTCTTCGCACGAAGCGGAAGAATGGCGTCGGCGCCGCTGCTGCTGCTGCTGCCGCTGCTGCTTGCTGAAAAAGCTAATATATATGTATATACTGTATGTATATATATACTGTATATATATATATATGTATTACCTTACTAAAGGGAAAAGGGACCAGGTTTACACCTCGCAGAAGAATGAATAAAAGGTGATGTTGGTGGCTTTGATGCAATATAGCTATGAAGTTGCATCCATGAAGTATTGTAAGATTATTATAGGCCTCCTGCATGTTAAGAAAATTTAGATAGGTGTTGAGGAACAATCAGGCCGATGGGCCAAAGGTCCAGAATATTGTCCTGAATATTGATGTTTTTTTGGCACACTGGCCACAGGTTACCTTGAGACACGCAATAACGACTGGAATGAGAATCAGAACTATAGTTATTGTAGCGTAGAGTAGCGGGAAATCTGCACAGTTCCATCCATCCATTCCATTTTTTTAAACATAAGAAAGGCCTTAAGCCCTCCTGAGTGGTTCAGCTTTGTGCTCCGAATTTCAAGTCTCTGCACGAACCAACAGGTGTTGTTTTTTTTTTTTTTTTTTTATCCTGGCTGGGAAGCAGCAAAGTGTCAGTGTGCTGCGACAACACCACATGTTGCGACGGTAAACTGTGAATCCGCGCGCATCCCAGCGCTGAGGCACCGCCCAGTTTGGCCTGACGGTGGCGCTCTTTTGTTCATCTATGTGTCGTTTCTACCCCGTGACATACAGGACACGTCATCCTGAGAGGAAACATAAAAACTGGACCAAATGTGTAAAAAAAACAAAATAATAGTACATAGAAACACACAACATTAAAATTAGGAAGAGGCCTCTAGACAATAAAGCTCTTTTTCAGCTGCTACCGCGGGCAGGTGGGGTGAGGGAGGGTCAGTCGGTGACATCATGCAGGAGGGTCGTCTTTCTTTCACGTCTATGAGGAATGTTTGATCGAGGCATCGCACAAACAGGAGGGTTAAATATTACCTCAGAGGTGCCGCTGCTGTCAGTGTGCTGCTGAACAGCCTCAGTTCAGGCTTCCTGCTGCCTGAACAGCCGCAGCACTAACACACAAACCAGCAGCGCGCTTTCCTCTGTTTTTTAAAAAAAAAAAAGAAGAACATTTAAGGAAAGGTGCAGAATGAAAGTAGCATATTGGTTGATTAGCATAGCATAGCTGAGCCAGCTAGCCTGCTAACAGCAGTCAAAAAGCTGGTAATCAGAGCTGATGTGTTTTCAGCACTGTTTTTACAGAGATGCCAGTTAAGAATCATTGTTGCAAACCATCCCTTGCCTGAGCTGCTGTCTGTCTTAATACTGCTGTTAGCGCTAATGTGGCTGCCACAACCTGGCAACTTGCCCGCAGTGACTGTCCCTCTTTTTGAGAGCGCCTCTGCTCTTGAGCTCCAGGGATGATTCCAGGTGAATTCTGGATTCCCAGATCTGACCACAGCTGTTTCCAAGAGCTGGTGACAATCCCACCAACCTGCTCACACGAGCTAGAAGGACGACAGAGTTCTGGGGGACGACCTCTGTGCCCCCCCCTACCCTCTCCACCACCCCACAGTGTGATACCAGTTCATACGTACGTGCAACAGTTGTGATGGACATCAGCAGGGTGGCTCATCTCACGTTGCATCAGACTATTTAAAGCAGCGTTGAAGTTGAAGGATTATTATGGTTGAATCAAAATAATCCACTCAGTCACCTCATCAGACTCGTTGACACCTGTGACACGGTTCCCAACAGGACCCCCCCTCAGTGTTTCCCTTGTCACTGACACGCCAGCTTCCCTGAGCTCTCAAGGGTCCATTTAGCCCCCAAAGAACGTGAAAATCTCACTCTTTACCTGAACAGCCTGGCTTGGAAATTAGAATTGCACTTCCCACTTCCCTTCCAGCCCGGTTGGCACACCGTGCAGTCCTGAGCTGCCAAATACAGACCGGAGGAGCTTTCCACTCATTTCAACATTAAGAGGGACACACTGTTGGCACTGCTGAGCACGTTCAATCCCCAAGGAGCAACGATTTGCTTCCTTCATCACAGCAACACTTGAAGCTAAAGAAAAAGCTCATTTCAAGAGGAAGCAACCAAGTTCGGACGTTCCGATTCCTAACGACCGCACAGACAAACAAACCAAACTGGGTCACAACCTGTTTTTCAGTATTTGTCAGCGTCAGGAGTGTTATTGCTCCACTCTGGGAGGAAGTCCCTTCACTTTTAAGTGAGTGTTTGGAACCGCGCTTCTGCTGAGACCAGCAAAATCCTCAGTATATGAGTCCACCCCATCTATTTGGCTGTTTATTCTCAGTGAGGGTGCAATTTTTCTTTTTTCGTTTTTCTTCCACATCGCACGTGTTTACACCGTCGCTTGAAGCCGCAGAAAATTCACAGTCTCAGCAATAACATTTCTCTGAAGGCTGAAAGCCTCGTAGTGTTGGAGGTGTGTGTGTGTGTGTTTGCTTGCGTGTGCACTGATTGCGGGTTGGCACCACCTGAGCGCAGCCCAGGCCGGACTGAGAACGATTCACACCACTGCGCGCGCACACACACACACACACACACAGACTAACACACTGAACCGAAGGCAGAGTGATATTGTGATGGGGAGTGTTGACACAACGGCGATTCTCCATTGAAAGTTGTTGGCGTGAACACGGCGGCTAAGACCTTTATGGCTCCGTGTGTAAACTTTCAGTCCGTAATTGCAGGAAATAAATCGCAAAGACGAAAACACAACTTTGGTGTCATGATTTAGGCCTTGTTTTCGTCGCTCAGAAAAGGAGTTTGTGTTTCTGTTTGTGTTGTGTTGTGTTGTGTTGCGTTGCACCCCAGCTCTGCCATGATTTTGGCTTTAAAAGATCAGCGGAGCAGCTAAATATATTCAACGCCCAGACGGAGCTCTTTGTTATTCTTTCCGTCATTTACCAGCACTGCTTTGGGTCAAAATAAAGCCTTAAGTCAGTGAAGGTAGTTGTGACAATAACTGTGGGCCAGTGTTTTTTTTTCCCACGGTGCCTCTGTGTTGCCCGTCCTCAGTTTACTGCAGCACCGACCACTCTGTGTGCTAAACCAGCGCAGATATGAGCCAGTGAGGTTTTCTTTATTTTTATCTGTCTATTGTTTTCAGGGTTTTTCTTAGGTTTGCGAGTTGAGCTGATTTGGCAAAGCAGGTTAAAAAAAAAAAAAGTCTGCCATGATGGTGTATGGTGATGTAGAGATGTTGTTTTTTTTTTTTACAGTTAAAGTTGCCCCTGAGGTCGGGCATTAATAACCACGCTGCTGTTTACTGTCGTGTACGTGTGTTTCTGTAGCAGGAGTGTCCTTCTGGTCCTCCTACTGTGGTCGAAAGGCTAAAAAACAACACCAGCGTTCAAATCCAGTAGCTGGCACGAAAATAAAGCTCAAGGTAATAGCTGTTTAAGGACATAACGTTGTAAATCTTTTACACCCTCATAATCCTGACGTATTTTTAACCAGGAAGCTCAGCCATGACAACAACAACAATAATAATAATAATATATATATGACTGTATGAAGGTTTCAACAGCCTTTTGAAATCTGGGAATTCTGAAGTGACTGTGTTGGAACTGATTGGTCAGTTTGAGTTTGAGACAAGAGTTTGATGTCACATCATCACCTTACAGCAGAGCTTCACAGCTGATTGCAGGTCAGGAATCTCTGGAAGCAACAGGAGGTGGTGGAGGAGGTGGTGGAGGAGGTGATGGAGGAGGTTATGGAGGAGGTGATGGAGGAGGTTATGGAGGAGGTGGTTGAGGAGGTTATGGAGGAGGTGGTGGAGGAGGTTATGGAGGAGGTGATGGAGGAGGTTATGGACGAGGAGGTGGTGGAGGAGGTGATGGAGGAGGTGGTGGAGGAGGTGATGGAGGAGGTTATGGAGGAGGTGGTGGAAGAGGTGATGGACGAGGAGGTGGAGGAGGAGGTTATGGAGGAGGTGGTGGAGGAGGAGGTTATGGAGGAGGTGGTGGAGGAGGTGATGGACGAGGTGATGGAGGAGGAGGTGGTGGAGGAGGTGATGGAGGAGGTGGTGGAGGAGGTGGTGGAGGAGGTTATTGAGCGAGGTAGAGGAGGAGGTGATGGAGGAGGTTATGGAGGAGGTTATGGACGAGGAGGTGGTGGAGGAGGTGATGGACGAGGTGATGGAGGAGGAGGTGGTGGAGGAGGTGATGGAGGAGGTGGTGGAGGAGGTGGTGGAGGAGGAGGTTATGGAGGAGGTGGTGGAGGAGGTGATGGAGGAGGTTATGGAGGAGGTTATGGACGAGGAGGTGGTGGAGGAGGTGGTGGAGGAGGTTAAGGAGGAGGTGATGGAGGAGGTGGTGGAGGAGGTGGTGGAGGAGGTTATTGAGCGAGGTAGAGGAGGAATTGCAGCCGTGGTTGACCCGTCTCACACCTGGACAGGAAAAAGGGAACTGGACGCTGTTTTGTCGTGGAAAGTTCTGCGTGTGGCTCATTTTTATTCTTAACCTGCATTAATTCTCAGCAGGTAGCAGTGACTTGTGTCTCCTGTCGACTCCCAGTCAGTCTTCAGCTGAATTCACAGTAGAATGTACACATGGTGATTTTGTTTGAAACTGTCTCACCTGTCCAAATATTTCTGGGCTCTTTGATGAGTCTGTGATCGTCAAATGATCGTAGATCGAAGAAATGATAGAAGAAGAAGAAACGAAATGATTAAACAGACAGAAAGAAAGGGAGAGCAGTGCAGAAAGACGCACAGGCGGCGATGAGAGAAGAGAAAAAAAAGAGGTGAGACCCAAAGCGGTAAATACAAGTCTGAGAGGAACATTATTATCGAGGGCAGGAAAGCAGAGAGAGAAAAAATGAGACGCTGTAAAAGTCAGGAATGTTGTTATTGTGCAAACAGGAGCGCGACATCAAAGCTGCTCCTGTCAGACGCACAAAGAGTCACCTGACTGTCCTGAGAGTCTCTTTAACTGTGTGTGCAATCAGCTGCAGAACAATGCACTGCACTGCACGCACGCACGCACACACACACACACACACACGCAGGAGAAACGGCCGTCACGATGGGGTTTGCGTTGTGTTGTGTTGGCTACCTGTTGCAGCGCCACGTGCACACTACGATACGTGCGCTGGTACGTATCTGCCCGTCACACATGGTACTGTAGGCATGTGCATGTGTGTGCGCCCGTGCCCTTTGACCCCTGCGTTCTTGCGCTCTCTCGGGGTTTCAGCCGTGACCGCCATTGTGTCGCTGTTCTTTTGTCGACGGTTCCTTTGTTGCGGTCGCTCTCTCACTCGCTCTCTCACTCGCTCTCTCGCTCGAAGGCAGCAATTTACGGCAAAAAAATCTAACAAAAAACGGCTCGCTGGTTGTTTTTTGTGTGCGACAACGCAGACAAAGCAGCGCGACAAAGCAAAGATGAGCATCCAAAACGCAGCGCCGGCTCCTCCCTGCAGGGGGCGACACTTTCTCAGCCTGAAGTTTGTATGTTTTCCCCCAAAGTCCAGCCCGACTCCTCCTCCCCCTCAGTGACCTATTTTTTTTTTTTTACGACTCCAAACGTGGCGCCTGCCTTAATTAATGCCATTATGTTGTCGCTGACGCCTGCTCTGCACGGGCGGGGGTGGGGGGGGTGGGGGTGGTGGTGGGGTTGTTGGTTTCTTTAGTTCTGCTGCTTTAT
Organism: Thamnaconus septentrionalis; assembly: GCA_009823395.1. NCBI lineage: Eukaryota > Metazoa > Chordata > Actinopteri > Tetraodontiformes > Monacanthidae > Thamnaconus > Thamnaconus septentrionalis. Next base: position 17,351,723 of record CM020514.1, on the reverse strand, counting down.
ACCCCGCCCACCACAGCTTTTGGATGTTTCCACAGGAAAAGGCTGCCAGAAAGGAGTACAAATTATTTTTTTGTATAAATAAATAACATGGAGTTTATGAACCTGCCTTTGACTAAACTGTTCTGAAGACGTTAGCCTGATGGCCAGCTTGTAATGGACCAATAAAAGTTCTTCTCGCAGTCTGTATCCGGCTCTCGAAGCTCATTCAGTGGGACGTCTGAACTGTTGAAGGGTTGACTGAAGCCACACAACGTGCGGCTGTTTGCGAGACCCGAACTTCACCATTGAAGTCGCCCCCGCTGGCTTGGAACAGTGACTAGCTGTGTGTTAGCCCCATGGATGTATTATAAGAACTGGATACCGGAATAGGAATTTAGCGGCACGCTGATTATTTCCAGTGGCCACTAGAGGTACTGCAGCAAAAAAATCCCACCAGACTCAAAAAGCATTTTTCCAACAGACCGCAATACAAAAATCAACGGCGGTGAAAGGCTGGCAGGACGACTGTGACCTGAAACGCAGTTCACAGCAAATCTCTCTATTGCACTATCGCACTTGATGGCGTTTTTCTGAGGCCTCCTGTTTGATTTCAGGGCTGGTCTGACCTTTTTCTGCACCTCCGCCTGATGAGTAGCGACTGCTGAGCGGTGGGACGAGTGAGGGGAGGTGACGCCGACTCTCTCCTCGTGTCTGTCGCAGGCCGGATTAGGGCGAGGTCACGGCAGCGAGGGGGAGATTAACTTTAAAATAACTTTATGAGTCACGTCCGAGCCATGTATGAAAATAGCGAGCGGTGGCCCGAGCTGGCCTTTTGCATGCGTGTTGTTTCAGTGCGTCCACGTGTGTGTGTTGTGTTGTGTTTGTGTATCGCCACACCGGTTTCAGGTTACCGTCTAAGAACACAGGGCGTTGCAGGGATTCAGGAACTCCAGCTGTGCTTTCAAGCACAGCTGTTTCAGGCCCAGGGTGACGAGTGCCGAGCACGGCCTCGTGAGTCTGTCCACAGAAACCTTTGGGAATGGAAAATTTCTCTTCTGCTTCGCCGTGTTTTGTTGTCCCTGCAGGACATTCCTGTTTGCTAGAAGTTATGGTGTAATTCAGTCTTAAAACCAGATGGATTTTGTCCTGTCAGATAATCACGAATATAAATCTCTTTGATCACCGCGTCAGACTAACTTCTAACTTCACTGCTGGTTAGTTGCTGGATACTAAAGCAATAAGACAATAATAATCCCTCTTGGTCGTGACCATCTCACGATTCCTCGTTAAACTCCTTCCAAGCCAAGTCAGAAATAGTGTGTGACACTGTTGTATCCTTGTTCTTTTTTTAATGTGAAAATTCCATCCAGATCTAATAAAATGGCCTCAAATAAAACTCCCGGTTTAGCAGCAGCAGTTGTTTACTCCTTGTCGTAACTTCCTCTTCCTGGCCTTGAACCAGTTTGGAGTCGTTATCTCCCGTTTTCATCACTGCCTCATCGTTTTTTGTGCCTCTCATTTCTTTATGTGTGATGGGTTCTGGAATGGATGGAAAATAGGGAGCCACTGAAAACGCTCTCGGTTGGAATTTGACAAAACGGACGAGCTAGATTTAGCATTTCAACCATCCAGCGACGCTGCATTTTCTACATTTTTTCCATTGTAAAAAACATCATTGTTTTGGGGTTTTTTTTGGTTATAATTTCAAACTGTTCAGCCCATATTTCACAAAAAAACAACAACGTTCAGGCTGTTTACATTTCAGCACTGTAGCCTCGTATTGTTTATGGTAGTTGTATCACACTCGTGACTGTTGTTTTTTATCATTGCATCTATGTTTAGAAGAACTTGGGTGGGGACACACACACACACACACACACACACACACACACACACACACACACACATCTCAAGGTAGTCCTTGGGATGGATCCAAAGTAGGTCACATAGCAGAGGAGGGTGGATTGGTGGGTGTGTGGGGGGGGTTTGGGACGGGCTGTTCTCTGGTCTCCAGGGACGACGGCAGCAGACGCGATGGCAGCAGGATGTTTTTCTGCTCCTCTCGGTTTTCTTTGACTCGATGGAACAGTTTGGCTCGCGGCCGCTGCGTGCCGATAGCAATTAGCTCTCCTCTTCACACTTAGCTCACAAATAAATAAATCTCGCCTTTATGCAAATAATGCTCTCCGGCGAGTCGAACACTTAATGCATGCCAGTGCTTTCATGTTACTTTCCATCTTAGTGAGCAATGCATTTAGACTGGTAAGACAGAGGTGTTTATTTCTCAACACTAACTTATATCCAGTTTACACAGTGAGACATGGAAACTTTCTTCCCCAGAGCCGAAGTTTCAGCCCACTTTGTTTTTCTCTCGTGTGGTGTCGACCTTTAAACCGACACCATAAACTGTCATTTTTCTCCCTAGTTGGACCTCAATTCTCCAGTCCAATAAGAACACGTTGATGATTCACTGTTCTCTCCGTCTGGAGAGGAGGGGAGGGAGAAAAAGAATCAATCTTGAGCCCGTGCCGTTCTCTATCAAGTGTGGCCAATCTTTAACCGGGTAATAAGTGACTGATTCTGGCAAAAGGACGCGGAGGGACCTTCGTAAAGATGGATGAGCGCCGCCTCAGTCTGTCCTCCGCTGTCTTGCTCTCAGGGTCGCAGGCTGACAAAAGGCTTTCTTAGAGAATTAAATGTCAGGGCCGTTTACTTCTTCTTCTTAGACGGCAGCAAAGGTGTTGAGTTCTGGTGTAAAAGTTTATAAAATAGCTCTTTAAAATACTTTGACTTTGCAGTATTCTCCAGTTATACCCTTTTTGTTCAGCTACAGACAATCACTGGGACTTTAACTTTCATTTTAACTTAACTTTAACTTAACTTTTACAGAATTTACGGAAAAGTTAATTGTCCTTGTGAGCTAAAAAAAAAAAAAAAAGGCGTGCATGAACCAAATATTGGTGTGAATTAAATCAGTGATGTCTCAGCTCAGCCAACGTGAATCGACATCACCTGAATATTGAAACAACACAGAAGTGCACTGTCTGCAGACCAATGATTTTAAAACGTCTCAACCTGTGAAACGCCACGAAGACGCTGAAAAACGTGAGCTAACCTGCGAGTTTGTGCGCTTGCCAAATGAAACCTCCACCCCTCCAGAATACCATTGTGTCGTCTCTTTGGAGAATTTGTGCTGCAGGTGAAAACATTTCCAAATATCAAATATTTTCACAGGTACATTTTGGGGGCGTTGGAGCTTTTTGCCCAGTTAAATACAAA